>CM034312.1:72222320-72813879 GCA_019925795.1 Dendrobium chrysotoxum | reverse complement strand
AAAAACTCCATTAATAAAATCAATCATGAGGATGGTTTTATTACTGAGGATGTTGAGGAAATTACTAATTTGGAGGTTCAGTATTTTCAAAACCATCTCAATAAAGATTTTACTCCTGGCCATATTGATAACCCATCTATTATCCCTAATCTCATTTCTCAAGTCGATTATTACTTCCTCTCTATACCCTTCTCTTTAAAGGAAATTAAAGAGATTGTTTATGGAATGAATGGTGACTCTGTGGCTGGACCGGAGTGTTTTATCACTAAGTTTTTTCATAAAGCTTGGAATATTATTAGTACTGATATTTACTTTGTTATTTTGGAGTTTTCTGCTGGTCACACTATACCTAAGTGTTTTACTTCTACTTCTATTATTCTCATCCCCAAAAGCAACTCTGTTAGTAGTTGGAAGGATTTTAGACCTATTAGTCTTTGCACCTTTTTTAGTAAGTTGATTTCCAAAATTATTATGAGTCGCTTAGCTTCTATTCTTCCTAAAATTATCTCTCCCTATCAAATGGGTTTTGTTAAGGGGCGGGTTATTACTGATAATATTCTTCTGGCCCAAGAATTTTGTCATGACCTGGATATTAGGTGAGAGGTAGCAACATTATCATGAAGCTTGATATGTCTAAGGCTTATGATAACATTGATTAGAATTTTCTCTACAATATTTTACATTTATTTTGCTTTAATTCAATTTTTATCAATCTTATTAGAAATTGTATTGAAGGATCCTACTTTTCTATTATTGTTAATGGCAAAAGCACTGGTTTTTTTAAATCCTCTCATGGCTTAAGACTGGGTGATCCTATCTCTCCAGCCCTTTTCATTATTATGGCTTAGTATTTATCTAGAGGCCTTGCCAACCTCTTTGAGAATCACCCTAGCCTATATTTTAGAACCTTGGGTGGATTTCTTGTTGCAAATCTAGATTCAAGCATTATAATTTTGATGATAACAAACATTCTTGTCACTACTACACATCTATTTTAGTTGTCCTGGTTAGTAACTTTTCAGGTCCACAAGATCAGTTGTAATTCAAGCCAGCTCAAGATTGGATAGATTAGGACTGAGTCAGTCTATAATTTTAATTCCAATAGTTTTTATATTTTCTTGAGTCAAATGTAATAAGGTGGATCCTGATGCTAAGTAACCTTACACACACACACTCAGGGGGAGAAATTTGGTGAGTTAGAGAATTTTTTCTATTTTTTTAATCATATCATACAGGATGATCTAAAATCATCCTGGACGATCGGTTAAAAATAGAAACCCTAATTAGGGCATTTGGGTTAAGTAAAACTGATTAGGCAGATTGTCCTAGACGATCCTCCCATCATTCTAAATGATATATTCAAATTCAGAAATTAGCTGCCAATTACATTTTAGGCAATATTTTATTTTGTATATTTTGAACTAATCATACAGGATGATCATGGATGATTCATTACAATCATGCCTAAAATGATCCCTTGATTAGGAGACTAATTATGGTTAAATTGATCAATCACATCATACAAGATGATCGTCCTGATCATCCCGGATGATCCCTCATATTTTATGGGATGATCTCCAATCATCCAAGACAAAAATCATGATTTTCTTCTGATCATCCAGGATATCGTCCTGGACATCCTGAACAATTAGCTGGATGATTTGTCGATTGCCACTCAAATTAAACTAATCATCCCGGACGATCATGGAATCATCTTGGATGATATGTTGAAATTATTTCTTCTGATTGACCAGATAATCGCAATCGTCCTAGCTTAAAGGTTGTTTTTTTAGTGATCGTACAGGACGATCGACAGATCGACCTGAATGATCTTTGACGGTAAGTTAAAATTTAGGGCACTTTTTTAGGCCTCCTATTTAAAACTCTCTAATTGTCTCTTAGAAAAATATTTTGCTATTTTCTAATCCAAGAGAGCTTAGAGGAGAGGGAGAGTTTAGGAAAAAGAGAGAGAATCTTGCGAGGGGGGGTTTGTGAGGGGATTCATGAAGATTGCTCCAAGCAAGGATACGATCGTCTTCTTTGTTCTTCATCCTTGGTTCCGTGGTGGCTCTGGGGAGATGATCATCAGCATCAGATCTAGGTTCTCTACCTACTCCAAGAGGGAGTAAAAGAATTGTCAAGTTCTCTACCTACTTTAGGAGGGAGTAAAAAGATTTCGGGTTCTCTGCCTTCACTAGGAGGCTGAAAAAGGATTCAAGGTTCTCTACCTCACCAGGTCGGTGGAAAGATTTTGTAAAGGTTTCTTCGGCTTGCTGTGGGAGCAAAAGAAGAGACACTATAATGTTAGTGCAAAACTTAGATGGGAGGCTCCAAGGAGTGGACATAGGTCAGATTTGACTGAACCACTACAAGTCTATTGTGTTCTTTCTACTTATTTTTTTTTGCATTTATTTTTAATTGGTTTTATGATCTAATCTGTGTTGAAATCTTTATTTTTGGTTATTTACTTCTGCTTAAATTATTTGTGTTGAAAATATTTAAAAAGAATTCAAAAATATTTTCTTTTGCTTATAGAATTTTTAAAATACCAATTCACGTTGCCCCCCCCCCCCCCAGTTAGCCTCAGGACAAGTTCTACAAGGTTTAACCACCTTCACAAACTTTCAAGTGTTGTTAGAGCGAGATTCTTAAAATTAGTTTTTAGAAAACTTTTGAATTTCAATTAATAGCTAACTTTGGAAATCGAAACACCGCTAAAGGTTATTCAATCACACGACCACCTCTATTTGATAATATTCCTTTTGATTTTTAGAAAACATGCATGTCCACCTTTTTACAATCGATTGATTATCGCATGTGGATGCTTGTTAGAGAAGGATATTCTATACCTTATAGACTTATCAATGGTGTTAAAATTGAAATTCCTTTTGCTGAAAGGATAACTGATGATAGAGATCTTGCACAACTAAATGCTGAATGTTTAAACTATTTTTTCTATTCCTTAAAATTTGAAGATTATATGTATGTCTCCGCTTGTTCAACTTGCAAGAAAATTTGGGATAGATTATGCATAACTTATGAAGGCACAAGTGAAGTGAAACAATCTAGGCTGAACATTCTTTTGCATGATTATGAACTTTTTTACATGAAACCTAGAAAATCAATTTATGAAATGTACACTAGATTTATACAGATTGTTACTTCTTTGCATGCCTTAGGGAGAGAGCTTAGAATTATGAAAAAGTAAATAAGATTTTGTGATGTTTGCCTTCTTCCTTTGATGTAAAAATTACTACCATGACTAAATCTAAGGACTTGAATGTTTATTCAATTGATAACTTACTTGGATCACTAATTGCTTACGAGTAAGGAGTGAACCAAAGGCAGCTTGATGTAGGTGAAAAGAAGAAGCAGAAAATTATAGCCTTAAAGGCTAATGATTTTGACACTGATCCTTTTAGTTCAGATGACGATAACCTTGCTTTAATAACATCATAATTTAAAAGCTTCTTATGGAAGAAATAAAAGCATCATCAGAAGTGGAATAAAAGTAAGAATAATAAGAATTCCAAAGCTTCATCCAATGTTATTTATTTTGAATGTAAGAAGCCAGGGCATCTAAAGTCGGATTGCCCAACTCTGAAAGTTCACCCAAGTAAGGAGAAGGCCAAAAAAAAGTATAAGTTCAGGAAGGATAAGAAAAAGATCCAAAAGGCTTCCTGGGCAGACTTAGCATCTGACTCCTTTGAAACTAAAACTGAAGCTGAAGAGGAGGTAACCAACTTGTGCTTAATGGAAGATCATCTTGATCACTCTGATCAAGAAGAGATATGTAAGCTTACATATGATCAATTATTTGAAGTGTCTGAAAGAATTCATTCTTCATATAAGAAGCTCAAGAAAGCACATGTTAGCCTAAAAATTGAATTCTTAAATCTGCAGAAAGAGCATGAAATTCTAATTAAAGATCATTCAACTTTGGATAGCAATTACATAGCTTTATTAGATGAATTTGATTCTTTAAACAAAAATCATCTTGATTTAACCACTGACCATGATTCTTTGAAAATATCACATGTTGATTTAAAAAAGGCTTTCAAAGAACTATATACTATTGCATTTGATTTAGATAGTAGTGAGTATGCATTAAAATAATAAGTGGCAAGCTATGAGAAGGTAAATGAGTTTCTAAGAGAAAAGATCACTACATTAGAGCAAAATAAAACACCACTTTCACTTGTAGGGTTTTATAAAACTTCATCAAAGTATACATCATTCAAACCTAGGAAGAGGCACTTTAACCAAAATAGATTAATAAACCCTTTTTCTGCATTAGATATTTTTCTTGTGGTATGCTAGGACATATCTCCCATACTTGAACCATTCACCATAGAACATATTTGATGTGTAGACCAAAATTGCAAAATTTATAAAATAACATGCATGCATCGCATTCTTCTTTCCTTCACAAGGGACCCAAACCAGTTTGGGTTCCCAAATCTGACATCTGATGATTTCATAGGGGTGCTCTCACAAAAGGCCTCGTGAGAGTATGTGTTACCTAGACAGCAGATGTTCAAGGCATATGACTGGAAATGTAAATCAATTTATTTCACTGGAGGCCAGGGCATAAGGCAAGGTAACACTTGGAGACAACACCACTAGGAGAGTGGTGGGATCAGATATAATTAGTGATTCAAAAAATTTCATAATTGATAATATTTTGCTTGTAGATAGACTAAAACACAATCTACTCAGCATCAGCCAGCTCTGTGATAAAGGCTTCAACATAAAATTTCTACCAACTTGCTGTATTATAAGTTTATATAACAAAATTAATTTACAGGGAAAAATTATCAACAATGTTTACATGCTGGAACTAAATTACTTTAAAGATGACATTGTTATTTCCTTAAAATTAATTGCTGATGAATCATGGTTGTGGCATAGGAGATTGTGTCATGCAAGCATGAAAATCCTTAGAAAAATCACCCAAAAAGACTTAGTGAGAGGTGTCCCAAAACTAAAGTTCACTAAGGACTAGCTATGTGATGCCTGTCAGTTAGAAAAGCAAGTCAAATCCTCCTTCCACTCAATCAAAGACATTAACACTAGTAAATCTTTAGAAGTCTTTCACATGGGCCTCTTTGGACCTGTCAGCACTTCAAGCTTAGGAGGGAAAGTTTTTGGGTATGTGATTATTAATGATTATTTGAGGTTCACCTGGGTTAGATTCCTATCTAATAAAAGTGATTCATTTGAGAAATTTAGATCTTTTTCTACTTGGATTCAGAGAAAATTAGGTTATAAAATTCTGACAATTTATAGTGATTATAGTCGAGAGTTTGAAAATGAGAAATTTGGAACCTACTGTAAGGAGCAAGGGATAGATCATAATTTTTCAACTCCTAGGATCCTTCAGCAGAACAGGATAGCTAAAAGGAAGAATAGGACCCTGGTAGGAACTGCTAGAGCAATGTTTGTTGAATACTCACTTCCTAAATACTTCTAGGTAGAAGTGGTGAATACAGCCTGTTATGTTCTGAATAGGGTAAATCTTAGATCTAAGCCGAATACAACACCCTATAAAATTCTTAAGGGAAGGACACCCAACCTCTCTCACCTTCGTGTCTTTGGATGTAAAGTGTTCGTTCTAAGTAATGGAAAGTCTCAACTAAGAACGTTTGACCCAAAATCTGATGAAAGAGTATTCCTAGGTTACTCAAGTGCTGGAAAATCCTATAGAGTCTTCAATAAAATAACCCTGATTATTGAGGAGACCACTCATATTGTATTTGATGAATCTGATAATTCTGGAGGGTTTAGGGTAGAAGAAGAGGAGGTTATAGAAGTCACCCAAGGAGTAGAATCTATCAATCTAGAGGAAAGGGTAGAACCTGAAGTTATAATGCCTAGGAATAGAGATATTCTTCGAGTCATCCTAAAGAACTGATCTTAGGAGACCCTTCTGAAGGTGTTAGAACTAGGCATGGACTTAGAAAAGAAGTAAACCATTCTACCTTCATTTTAGTAACTGAACCCACCAACATCAATCAAGCCCTTTCTGATGAATTCTAGATCCTAGCAATGCAAGAGGAACTAAATTAATTTGTTAGGAATGATGTCTAGGACCTGGTAGAAATACCTAAGGACCATATTGTAGTAGGAACCAAATGGGTCTTTAAGAATAAAATGAATGATTCTTATGCAGTGGTTAGGAATAAGACAAGATTAGTGGCTAAGGGGTACAACCAAATAGAAGGGATTAATTTTGAGAAAACCTTTGCCCCTATAGCCTGATTAGAAGACAATAGAGTGCTACTATCCTTTACCTAATATAAGGGATTTAAGCTTTTCCAAATGAATGTCAAGAGTACATTTTTAAATGGGATAATAAAAGAAGATGTGTTTGTAGAGCAATCCCCAGGATTTAAGAATTCCTAATTTCCAAATCATGTTTTCAAATCAAAAAAGGCTTTGTATGGATTAAAATAGGCACCAAGAGCATGGTATGAGAGGCTTAGCATATTCATACTAGAAAGAGAGTTTGTTAAGGGGAGCGTAGACACCACCCTTTTTTAAGGATAGTAGGAGATGAATTACTGATTGTCCATATCTATATTGATGATATACTTTTTGGATCTTCTGAAAAAAATTTATGTGATAATTTTTCTAAAATAATTTGTAAGGAATTTAAGATGAGTATGATGAGAGAATTGTCCTACTTTTTGGGATTTAGCATAAGGTAAATAGATGATGGAACTTTTCTTAATCAATCATAATATATTAAGGACATCCTAAAAAAATATGAAATGGATAAAGCTAAGCCAATCAACACTCCCATGAGTTATAGTGTCCAGTTAGATAAGGATTTAAATTGAAAATCGATTAACCAAAAAAGGTACAGAGAAATAATTGGATTACTTCTTTACCTGACTGCTAGTAAGCCTGATTTTATATTTAGTGTTTGTCTTTGTGTTAGATTTCAGGCTGATTCAAAGGAGTCCCACCTGACTGTAGTTAAGATAATCCTTAGATATCTCTTAGGAACTTTAAACTTAGGAATCTGATATCTTAGGCATAGCACTACCTTTGAGATTATAAGATATTCTAATTCATACTTTGTAGAATGTAGGGTGGATATAAAGAGCACCTCTAGAATATGTCAATTTATAGGATAATCCTTAGTCTCCTGGTCCACTAGAAAAGAGAACTCAGTTGCACTATCCACTGTTGAAGCTGAATACCTTGCCTTAAAAAGTTGTGTGGCTGAGGTCCTTTGGTTAAAGCAACAAATTCTAGATTTAGGACTTCCTACAGGAATAATTCCTGTCATATGTGATAATACTAATGTCATCTACATTTCAAAGAACCTAATCCAACACTCCAGAACCAAACACATCGACATCAGGCACCACTTCATTAGGGACTATGTTACCAAAGGGGACATAGAGCTACATCATGTAGCCACAGAAAACTAACTGGCAGATATCTTCACAAAACCACTGGCCTTTGAAACCTTTATAACCTTAAGAACCAGGATAGGTGTGATAGATATTCATGCTTGAAATTGATGCTTTCTGTTTATATTTCTGTACTTAGTTTTTTTTTTATTTATTTGTTTATTTCTCTTTATATATATTTTTTATATTTCTTATTCCCTGTTAATTTTCTTCACATTTTGTTTGATTTATTTGTTTATTTTTTATGTATTTTTTGATTTCCTACTGATTTTCTTTAGTTTCTTAAGAATCGTATCATTACTCACTACTGCTGATGAATTTATTTTTAAATAAGACTTTTTCCCTATTTTTGTTTAGAAGCTTATAAGTAATGATTGACTCCTCTAAAATAGTTAAAGGAAGAAATATTGATGATTATTTATCTTCCTTAACACCTTTCATGGTGTATTTTTCTTTTTGAATAAAAATATTTTTCAAAATTAAAAAGTTAGACTTTGAAAATAGAGATCTATTTTATCTTCCTATAATAATCTATCTCATATGAGTAGTGTTCCAAATCATTGATTCAATTTTGTATTTTCTTAATCAGGTGGTTGCATTTATCATTTAAGAATGATTCTATTTTGTGGTTTATATTTTTTCTTATCTAAGAGAGTGAGTTTTTTTCTCTTATATCTAGAAGATAATCTCACAATTGAGAGTGTTTAGAGATTTTGAAAGAAAGGAAGCTTATAAAAGATGCACAAAGTGGGCCAATTAATTGAAAAAGAGACATAAAATAAGCCCAACACTGAAAAGATGTGTAATGTTTGCCAATAAATTGAAAAGATATACAAAGTGTATCAGAAATCAAAAGATGCACAAAGTATACCAAATACCTGGAAAAAAAGAGGCAGAAAATAAGCCCACAAAGAAATAAGCTTCCTCCTCTTTCAAATCTTTAAAAATCTTAGAAGAATTCATGTGCCACTTAATATATTTAAACACTTGAAATTGAAAATCATACTTTCTAGTTCTTTACTTTGCAATACTATTTTATCAGATATTTTTTGGAACGAAGTTTAAAAGGATTACTTTTCTTATCTAATTTCTTTTCTTCTGAATTATATTTTTATTTAAAAGGAATTTGAATCTATAAGGTGTCTGAGGTAGGGTTTACAAGAATTAATTTTCTAACTTTTTCTATATTTTAGCGTGTCAATTCATTCTTATTAGTTTTTAAATCCAAAAATTAAGGGAAAATTATCATTTACTAGAGTTGATTGATTTAAAAAAAAGAGGGGGTTGCTTTTCTATTTGTACTTATTTCTATACTATGTTCTATTTAGTGGTTGCTTTTCTATTTCCACCTTTTTGTGATGTCAAAAGGGTTAGTAGTGTTGTTAGTGTGGTTAGTATTATATTGTTTACTTATTTTAGTAAAATTTATTTTGCTTTGCTTATATCGTTCTTCTTTGCTTTATGTGTTATTTCTTTTTTATCTGCTTGATTTGAAGTTGTCTAACAAATATTTATCATCATCAAAAAGGGGAAGATTATTACAAATCTGGATTCAAACATTATAATTTTGATGATAACAAATATTCTTGTCACTACTATACATCTATTTTAGTTGCCCTGCCTACTAACTTTTCAGGTCTACAAGATCAATTACAATTCAAGCCAGCTCAAGATTGGATAGATTAGGACTGAGTTAGTCTATAATTTTAATTCCAATAGTTTTTACATTTTCTTAAGTCAAATGTAGTAAAGTGGATGCTGATGCTAAGTAACCTCACACACACACTCAGGGGGAGAAATTTGGTAAGTTAGAGAGTTTTCTATTTTTTGATCATATCATCTAGGATGATCCAAAATCGTCCTAGATGATCAGTTAAAAATAGATACCCTAATTAAGGCATCTAGATTAAGTAAAACTAATTAGGCAAATCGTCCTGGACTATTCTCCCATTATTTTGGACAATATGTTTAAATTCAGAAATCAGCCACCAATCACATTTTAGCTAATATTTTATTTTATATATTTTGAACTAATTGTAGATGATGATCATGATCATCCTGGATGATTTATTTCAATCATACCTAAAATGATCCCTTAATTAGGAGACTAATTATGGTTAAATTGATCAATCACATCGTATAAGATGATCATCTTGATCGTCCTTGACCATCCTTCATATTTTGTGGGATGATCTTCAATCGTCCAAGACAAAAATTATAATTTTCTTCTAATCATCTAGGATATCATCCTGGACGTCCCAAACAATTGGCTGGATGATTTATCGATTGCCACTCAAATTGAACTAATTATCCCAAACAATCGTGGAATCATCCTGAATGATATGTTGAAATTATTTCTTCTGATCATCCAGAAAAATGGCAATCATCCTAGCTTAAAGGCTACTTTTATACTGATCGTACAGGATGATAGACAGATCATCCTTGATGATCTTTGATGGCAAGTTAAAATTTAGGACACTTTTTGAGGCCTCCTATTTAAAACTCTCTAATTAATTCTTAGAAAAATCTTTTGCTATTTTCTAATTCGAGAGAGCTTAGAGGAGAGGCAGAGTTTGGTAGAGAGAGTGGAACTTACGAGGGGGATTTTATGAGGAGATTCACAAAGGTTACTCCAAATAAGGATTCAATCATCTTCTTCCTTCTTCATCCTTGGTTCTGTGGTGGCTCTAGGAGATGATCATCAGCATCAGATTTAGGTTCTCTTCCTACTCCATGGGGGAGTAAAAGGATTCTAGGTTCTCTTCGTTCACCAGGAGGGTGAAAAAGGATTCAAGGTTCTTTACCTCATCGGGTCGGTGGAAAGATTTTATAAGGGCTTCTCCGCCTTACTGTGGGAGAAAAAGGAGAGATACTATAGTAATAGTGCAATACCTGGAAGGGAGGCTCCGGGGAGTGGACGTAGGTCAGCTTTGATCGAACCACTATAAATCTTTTGTATTCTTTCTACTTATTTTTTTTGCATTTATTTCCAAGTGGTTCTGTGATCTGCTCTGTGTTTAAAATCTCTATTTTTTGTTATTTACTTCTGCTTAAATTGTTTATTTTGAAAATATTCAAAAAGATTTTCTTTTTCTTATAGAATTTTTAAAATACCAATTCACCCCCCCCCCCCCCCCCCACTTGGTTAGCCTCGGGACAAGTTCTACAAAGTTTAACCATCTTCAAAAACCTTAATTTCCTATCTCTCATTTATGTTTTACCGATGATTTAATTATTTTTATGAATGCTTCTTTAAATAGGATTAATAGACTTTTGGGTTTTTTTTCAAAATGTTGATATTATTAGCGGGCTCTCTTTGAATAATCGTAACTGTTATTCTATTGTCTCCAACAAAGTGCCTAATGCTCGTATGGTGGCTATTAAAGCCCTGACCAGTTTTGTGCAAGCTCACTTGCCTATTAAGTATCTTGGGGTTCCTCTTTTCAAAGGTAGAAATAAATCCTTTCTTTTTGATGATTTGATTACTTCAGTGCAGAATAAGCTTTTGTCCTGGGACTCTAATTTTTTGAGTTTTGGTGGTAGGCATATTCACATTAGAAGTGTTCTTTGCTCTCTCCCTGTTTATACTTTCCAAACTCTTCAATCTACTCAAACGGTTTGCAATATAATTGATAAACTTATTAATCAATTTTTTTTTGGAAAGGGGTTAATAGCAATTCTAAAATTATCTGGTCCTCTTGGGACAAGTGTTATGGTGTGTTGGATGAGGGTGCCTTGGGGTGTAAGAGTATGTTTGATTTGGCCTATGTTTTTCTTTCAAGTTGTGATATAATTTTCATGCTAAAGTGAGCCTTTGGGCTATGTTTATGTTTGCCAAATATTGTGTGGGCAAGCATCCCACTGTTTGCTCTTTTAACAAAGGTGACTCTAAAGTGTGACAGAGACTTTGCAAGGTTAAATGGATTGTTGAGCCACATCTTTCTTAGGGGCTTAGTGGTGGGAACATTTTCTTTTGGCAAGATCATTGGTTGGGTGCTCACTCTATTGATTCCATTACTAATACTTCTTCCACTGTTGCAGTTAAGGTGAATTTTTTCATTACTAAAAACTATTGGGATTATGATAAACTTGCAAATGTTATTCCTGCCTCTATTATCAAACAAATTTTTAATCTTCACCTGAACATGGATTTGGAGGATTTATTATTATGCAATTTGTCCAAAGATGGTGCTTTTAGATTAAAGGATGCTTGGCATGCTTTTAGAACCAAGAATGAAGCTACTAATATTTTTTCTATGATTTTTCATAAAAGTATTCCTTCCATGATTGCTATTTTCATCTGGAGAATTTCGCATAAGTTTAATTCTACTAACAATAACTTAATTAAAAGAGGTTTTATTTTGTCGTCCAAATGTCAATGTTATTATCATGTGGAGAATATGCATCATGTTTTTCTTTCTGGTCCTTTAGCTATTAAAACTTGGACTTATTTTTATGATACTTTCAAATTAAATTACTTTAATGCTAAACTTTCTATTAATGCTTTGCTTAATTCTTGGTTTGTCAAGCTAAGGGTCATATCAGAAATGTTATTCCTGCTCTCATTTTGTGATATTTATGGTTGGATAGGAATAATTCCCTTTTTAATGGTCTTGGTATGAATAATCATAGGATTGTCAATAATGTGAAAGATAAAGTTCTGAGACTTTTTTCTGTTAATCTGCTTTCTGTCAAGAACTTTAAGAATTATTACTTTGTTGCTTCTAACTTAGGTCTTAAGTTGGATGATGCTCATCCTCCTTCTGAACCTAGGTTTGTTTACTGGATCAAACCCCCTAATAACTTTTATAAACTGAATGCGGATGGTGCCGTTAAAGGTACCATCTCGGAGTTTAGTGGTATTATCAGGGATAGTTATGGGAGTATTGTTATCGCTTTTGCGGGTCCCTTATAGAATTGTGATGTCAACTTTACTGTGCTCTCGGCTATTCTTTATGCGATTAGATTACGTATTTCTCTTTATATTTCCAACACTGGGATTGAAGTTGATTCTACTTATAGTATTCAATATTTAAATAATATGGATGATTCTATGTGCAAACTGCTCTTTTTTATCTTGTGAGGGATATTAAACATCTGTTGATCTTTGTTAATTTCTCCTTCTCTCATGTGTATAGGGAGGGGAATGCTTGTGCCAAATGGCTTGCTAATTTGGGTTTTGATTTGGATTGTTTCACTGATCTTACTACTACAAACTTACCTATCCCCTTAGAAGGGTTGTTAAGGTTAGATAAAATTGGTATTCCTTATGTTAGACTTTAATGTGGTTGGGTGGCTAGATCTTGTGTTTGGCTTGGGGGTTGCCTCTTGTTTGGTCTGCTGGAGGTTATCCCCTTTGAGTTATCTTTATTTGCTGCTTTGTTTCTATTTGGGTGCCAACTTGTTCCCTATTTATTGCTCAGTGATCCCCAAAATGTATTTCCTGAATGAATTTGGGTTTTTGGTGATAAGAGTATTCTGGAGCATCTTTGTTACTGATTTTGCTAGGTTTTGTGGCGCTAAGTTCTATAGCTTTGGTTTCCATGTGTTTGGGAGCCTTGTTGTTCACGTGCTGTTATGCTTAGCTTTTAGGTTGTGTTATTTGGTTTCTTTGAGCTGGGGTATCCTTGTTGTTGGGATTTTCCTTTTGGGGTATTTCTTAACTGTCAATTATTATTTTCTGAATTTTCTCTGGTTTGGCAATTCTCCTATATGCTGCTTGGTGACCACTTTAAGGATTATCATGGTTGGCCTTAGTGTGAGGCTGGTGGGTGTTTCCTGGAGCTCATCTATTTTGGATTTTGCTACTTGGTGTGGCTTTAATTTCCGTAGCTTTAGTCTCCGTGTGGCTGGGGGTCTTTTTATTTGGTTTTCCTGGTTCGGCCTTCATGCCAGCATTTCTTTTCTTTGCTGCTCGCCTACTCTCAGGTTGTTGGGTGGCCCCTATTATTTTTGCTTAGGCATTGTTGGGGGTGTTCTACAAGTTATTCCTTAGGCCTTCTCGGGTGGGCTGCTGGGTGTTGGTAAGGCTGTATGTGGGTTGGTTTTCTATAACCTGTGTTCTTGGCCTCTTTCAGTTAGGTTACTTGGTGTTGGTAAGGCTTATTGTGGTTTGATCCTTTGTAATCCGTGACTAGTTCATTTTGGGGTGTTTCTGGTGGTCGTTCCTAGTTGGTGTGATTCCCCTTGGACTAGACTGATGGGTGCTTTTTGTGTTTTGTATTGTTGTTTCCTTGGCTTGGTTCCTAAGTGTAATCTTGTACCTGGGATTAGGCTGGAGTGGCTTTTAAATTACGATTTTGCTGGCATCTTTGGCTCTAATCAATTTTGCCGGGATGATCCTTATTCCTATATGATGGATTGGCTGTGTTATCTTTGTTGGTTTGATTGTTTTGTTCTGAGCTATTATTCCTTTTAGTTCTTCCAGATTTTACATTGGGGCTTTTTCTATAGCAATTTTATGGATATGTTGGTTAATGTGACTATGAATTCGTTCTATACCCCTTATTTCCTTGCTCTCGATTTCTGTGGTTGTGTAATATATGTCATGTTGTATATTTTTGTTGGTTTAGCTGTGCATTATAATGCTTGTTTACCTGTTATTTGGAGAGTTTGGAGGTTGAATGTTCTCTCTTCTAGTTATGTTACTTATTCTATGGATAATTGTTTGGACTATCACCCAGCCTTTCTTTACTTTCTTTTGTGCAAATTCCATTTTGGCTGCCATTTTCTTTTGTAGGAGCTTTTTGATGCAGGTGATCATAGTCCTGGCTTTTTAGAAGGGAAGGTGGAGCTTGGTGCTGGTTTTCTGCTTGTTCCCTTTTTTTGGGTGCTCTCTCTTATGCACCGTAGATTGTACCTAGGTTATTTTATAATTTTGTGTAGTAGGAAACTCGAGCTGCTAGGATTTTTTTTGTTTTCTTCTTGTAGCTCTTTTGAGCATTACAGAGCTTGAGTTCCCTTTAAGGACTTTATACTATTTTTCTTATATTAACGTGTAGGTCCCTCTGAGGGTTTTCCAAAAAAAAAGGAGAAGGATGAGGAGAAGAATAAATTCAAACAGAGGAAGCAAAGGATGTAGAAGGAATTTTGGGCAGACTTCGCTTCGAACTCATCAGAACAAAAAGTGGAGGTAGAGGTAACTAATCTGTGCCTTATGGATGATAATAGTCTTGATTATTATAACCAAGAGGATGCATGTGAGCTTTCATTTTATGCCTTATTTGAAGTTTCTGAAAAAATTATCGATGCATATAGAAAGCTTAAGGAATGTATGTTAGGTTAAATTCTAAAATTTTCAAGTTTACAAAAAGAACATGATAGCCTTAGGGTGGCATGCAAATGATTCATTGGCACTCACTTGGGTTTCCAAATCTAATCTTTGATTGACATTATAGGGGTGCTCTCACAAAAGTCCTAGTGAAAGTATTTGGTACCTGGGCAGCAGATGCTCATGACATATGGATAGAGATATGAAGCAATTCCTCTTGCTAGGGGTTAGGGCTACAGGAAAGTTAAACTTGGAGATAATATTACAAGGAAAGTCATAGGTTAAGGTATGATTGGACATTCCAAAAATTTTATCATTGAGAATGTTTTACTAGTAAATGGGCTAAAACATAACTTGCTTAGCATTAGCCAATTATGTGACAAAGGATTTGATATTAAGTTTTTATCTATTAGATGCTTGATTAGCCTAAATAGTAAACTTATTTTAGAGAGTAAAAGAATTAATAATGTTTACATGGTTGATTTAAAATGTATTGAACATTTAAATTCTTTATGTCTGAAAACGATTGCTGATAAATCTTGGCTATAGCATAGGAGACTATGTCATCCAAGCATTAACACACTTAGAAAGATAACTCAAAAGGACCTGGTTAGACCTAGACCCAAACTAGAATTCTCTAAGGACAACCTTTACGATTCTTGCCAACTAGGAAAATAAATCAAATCTTCATTTGATCCCATTAAGGAAATCACCACCTAAAGACCTCTAGATATCCTTCACATGGACCTATTTGGACTAGTTAGCACTGCCAGCTTAGCTGGGAAAACTTACGGATTTGTGATTATTGATAATTACTCTAGATTTACCTGGGTTAGATTTCAATCTCATAAGAGTGAATCATTTGGGAATTTAGGATATTCTCCACATGGATTTTGAATAAATTAGGCTGTGAAATTTTACCTATTCATAGTAAACCTGGTGGAGAATTTGAAAATGATAGGTTTGAATGATTATATAAGGAGCTTGGGATAGAATATACTTTTTAGCACCTAGAACCCATCAGCAAAATTAGGTTACTAAAAGAAAGAATAGAATCTTGCTAGAAGCTACTTGAGTCATGCTAGCTAAGTATTCACTCCGTAAATATTTGTGGGCTAAACCAGTAAATATTGCTTGCTATGTTCTTAATAGGGTTAATAATAAATCCAAACTCAATAAGACACCTTATGAGTTACTCAAATGTAGGACACCCAATCTCTCTCATATTGATGTCTTTGGTTGTATGGTGTTCATTATAATAAATGGAAAATATCCTTTAGAAAAATTTGACCCAAACACTGATGAAGGAGTTTTCTTAGGATATTCATATGTAGGTAAATCCTATAAAGATTTCAATTGAAGGGCCTTAATGATAAAGGAGATCACCCATGTAGTATTTAATGAATTTAAGAGATCTATTGAGCCTAGGTTAGAAGAAGAAGAAGTGATAGATGTAACATAAGGAATCGATTTTATTGACCTAGAAAATAGAGTAGGGCCTCAGGACCATTTGCCAAAAGATGGGAGATATTCATTTAATTATCCTAAGGAGCTTATCCTAGGAGATCCATCTATAGAAGGTAGAACTAGGCATGGACTTGAAAAGGAGGTTAGTCATTTTGCTTTTATTTATATAGTAGAACTCTCAAAAATAGATCAAGCCTTATCTGATGAATTCTAGATCCTAGCTATGCAAGAAGAACTAAATTAATTTGTTAGGAATAACATTTGGGAGGGAGTTAGACAACAAACCTATGAACTAGAGTATTGTAGGAACCAATTTGGTTTTTATGAATTTGATAATTGACTTTGGAAT
The DNA here is from genome assembly GCA_019925795.1 of Dendrobium chrysotoxum. Classification (NCBI taxonomy): domain Eukaryota; kingdom Viridiplantae; phylum Streptophyta; class Magnoliopsida; order Asparagales; family Orchidaceae; genus Dendrobium; species Dendrobium chrysotoxum. Next base: position 72,797,369 of record CM034312.1, on the reverse strand, counting down.
AGTGGTTAGGAATAAGGCTAGGTTGGTAGCTAAGGGATATAATCAAATAGAACAAATTAATTTTAAAGAAACATTTGCCCCTATAGCTAGGTTAAAAGTAATTAGAGTTCTATTAGAATTTGTATGCTTTAGAGGCTTCAAATTGTAGCAGATAGATATTAAGAGTGCTTTTTTAAATGGGATAATTAAAGAAGATGTATATATAGAACAACCCCCTAGATTTAAAAATTTGACCTTTCCCTATCATGTCTATAAATTAAAGCAAGCACCCAGAGCTTGGTATGGGAGGCTTAGTACTTTTCTCCTAGATAGAACCTTTGTTAAGGATGGCATATATCATCCTATTTTTAAAGAAAATAGAAGATGATTTACTCATTATTCAAATTTATATGGATGGCATATTATTTGGATTAACTAATAAAAATCTTTGTGATGATTTAAAAAAAAATAATAAGTGAAGAATTTGAGATGAGTATAATGCAAGAGCTTACTTTCTTTCTTGGATCTAGTGTTAAACAAAGGGACAATGGAACTTTTCTTAGCAAAAGCAAGTATATCAAGGACATCCTAAAGATATATAACATGGAAAATGCTAAGAGAGTAAATACACCCATGAGCTCTATCATTCAATTAGATAAGGATCCAAGTGGAAAATCTATATATCAAAAGAAATATAGGGGAATTATAGGATATCTTACGTAGTTGATTGCTACCAAACCTGATATTATATTTAGTGTTTGTTATATTTAGTGTATGTCTTTGTGCTAGATTTCATGCTGATCCTAAGGACTCCTGTATGACTGTCATTAAGAGAAACCTTAGATATCTTCTAAGAACCAAAAAAATAAGAATCTAGTATCCTAGACATAACTCATCCTTTAAAATCATATAATACTCCGACTCAAACTTTGTAGGATGTAGAATTGATAGAAAAGTTATCTTTGGAACTTATCAATTCATAGAAAAATCCTTAGTCTCATGGTCTAGTAGAAAACAAAACTCTATAGCCATATATATCACTAAGGCGGAATATATTGTTGTAAAAAGTTATGTTGCTTAAGTCTTATGGCTAAAGCATCAAATCTTAGATCTTGGATTATCTATAAGCACCATTCTTGACAACACTAGTGCCATTTATATCTCTAAGAATCCAATTCAATATTCTCGGACTAAGCATATAGACATTAGACATCATTTCATTAGAGATCATGTAGCCAAGGGAGATATTGAATTACATCATGTAGCAATTAACGATTAATTAGTCAAAATCTTCACCAAACCCCTTGCCTACCTTTTCAGGACTGGACTAGGTGTTATAGATATTCATACTTGATTTAGGATGAAGCTAAATGCAGTAATCATTTATTTATATTTTGTTGGTTTTTGCTTTGTTATGATGTTAGGTTTTCCATGATCTTCACACTCACACCAATTCATTAAAAAAAATGTTCATATTGTACTATACAAACCTAATTCATATTGTACAACCTTCACATATCTATATAATCTCACCCATCTATTAAATCAATGGTTCTGACCTAATCAATTCTTAGTGATCGTATTGTATGACCACTTATTTGTACTGCATGATATATGTGTCATTAGCAGTTGGATGAATTCAAGTTAACCAGTATGATCTTTACTACACTATCATATTGTATGAACACTTCTTCGTACTATACGATTAGTTTGGTCAAGAGTCTTATAGATGACTCCTCGGGGTGACCACTTTTCCTTAAGATTATCCAGTACGATCTTGATCGTACTATATGATTTGATCATCTTTTAAAAAAGTTATTCAGACAATTTTAAGTTTGTCTATGCGTACTTTATAATGTCAAATCATATTGTATGATCTATTAAAAAATTTATAAATTGGAAAGCATTTCTAAAATCTTATGTCATTCTATCCCTCATATCCTTTCCTTCTCCTTGACTCATATCTTCAACTTTCTTAATGGTCAGAGCTAGCAAGCATGGTCATCTGACCCAAGGAAGTAGTTCCTCTTGTCACCTAGTTGACGACCATTTTTAATCTACTAAAGATGAGGCTGCATACTTTAGGTTCAAAGACTCTTACATTACCCTATCTTAACTACTAAACCAACAAGCCCTGAACTATAAAGTGTTAAATCTTTTAACATCCACCACTCTACAATTCTTTCTTACCTCACTTTTCCCTTTAATTCTGAAATTCTTTGTGAATGTTTTGCAAACCTATGGTGCCACTATTCCCATCATGAGATCCTATGTTTGTAGGCAACCCATAGAAATGACCAAGGAAGATTTAGGTGAATATCTCAACCTAGCCACAGATTGGCCTTAACCCCATTCAATGTCTTCTAGGGGAGACCTTGATAGAAGTGCTGCCAATTTAACAATTAGAAATATTGCCCTAAATCAACATCAACCAATGGTTCACTCTGTAAAACAAAATGCCCATATTATCCACATGTTCTTACAACCTCATACATTCCTAAACTTGGAGATCGATAAATATTACCCCACTTCTTTCCTTGGTTACCTAATTTATTATATCTAAAATAAACTTTGATGAAGCCCAAATGATCATTAATTACATTCATAATCTTACTTCCATTTTCCTTCCTTCCACTAGAAGGAAGCAAAATATTGCTCTTGGTCATGTACTTGCCTACATCTTGGATAAAAAATATGAGCTTACTTATCATGCTACCACCGATCATTACCCAATCTATTATATTGATAGTTCCTTCCATGTCCTTTATCATCATCACAAGGAGCACGAGCTAGAAGAACCTGATTTTGACGAGGAAGGGGGAGCTCATCCTGCATCAGCACTTGCACCGGAGCCCGCACCAGTTTACCAGCCTTATCCTTACGAGGAGTTGATACATCATTTTGATCGATTGGATATCAATATTCAATAGCAACAACAACAATATGAGACAGATAAGGCATGGTTTGGTAAGCAATTTAACATTATTCACCGCTATTTCAAACCACCACCACCTGATCAGGGATCTTCTTTTAAGGTTTTTTGTTCGGATAGAGTTTTTATTTTATTTTATGTTGTAGTCTTTATTGTAAGAAATTTTTTTTTTTTTTTTTTCTCTCCTTTTTTTGGTGATGTCAAAAGGGGGAGTAGATAGTTGGTTGCACTTTATGATTTTTTAGTTATTTTTTTAGTGTGTGTGTGTTCATTTGTGTTTATAATATATATATATATATATATATAAATCTCCCTATTTTCTTAAAATCATCTAGTAAGGGGGAGTTTAGGAGATAAAAAAATTAATTTAAAATTTTAACCAAAAATATTTTTCATCATCAAAAAGAGGAGATTGTTATAAATCTGGACCCTAATCTTGTGATTTTGATGATAACAAATATTATTAATTTGTCTACCAAATTTCTCCTATTATTATTAGATATTTATTTTTGTGCACTAACACTTTAGGTCTTTCATACACATTGTAAAGTGATCACCTCAAGATTGGGTAGAATATGTTTATATTTTCTTAAGGGTCTGTATTTTTTACTTACTTAATTTTTTTAATATTTCTTGAGTCAAAGACTTGTTTAAGGTGGATGCTAAACTTGGTGATCGTGTACACACACACACAAGAGTGAGAAATTAAGTTTTAAAATTTTTAAATTAATCATACTGTACAATCAGCTTAATATAGAAACCTTAGCCGCCAAATAGTTTAAGTTTTTAAATTTTATTTTTTTGACAGATCGTACTGTATGATCCATATCATGTGTTATGATATTTGAAAACTTAATTAAATTAATCCCAATGATTAGTCAATCAAATCAAGATTTAATAAATATGGTAAATTGTACACAAAAAAATAGTACTAGACGATCTATAGAGATGAAATCCGATCGTGCAGGATATTATACCGGATGAAACCTTAATTTGTAAACTAATAATACAGTATGATGTCAATCATACTGGATGATTTACTGAGATGATTTTCAATCATGCTGGTGATCATCCTGTATAAATGTAAGAAAATTAAACTAACCGTACCGTATAATCTTTAGATCATATTATACGATCATTACATATAAATTAAATAATTTTTCCCATGACTATTCCATCATACTGAACAAACCCAATTTTTGAACTAGTCATACTGTACGATTCTTGATTGTGTTGTATGAAAAGTGAATGGCAAATTGAAAAATTAGGGTTTTTTTTAAGCCTTGTTTAAATTCTTTCTTAAGAAACTCTTTGAGAGTCTTTGGTTGTTGTGTTCTAAAGAGAGAACTTTGAGAGAGATCTTGGAGATCTTTGGGAAGAAGAAAGGAGAGGTTGTGTGTGAGGGAGGAGTGTAAGGGGATTCCACATGGTTGCTCCGAGCAAGCTTCTGCCTTATTTACTCCAAGTGCCTTGTTTGGTTTCCACTGTGGCTCTAATAAGAAGAACTTCAAGGCCAAAGTTCGTTGAGGTCCTCTGCCTTCATTAAGAGGGTGAAAAAGGAGTGCTAGGTTCTTTGCCTTCACTAGGAGGGTGAAAAATGAGTCAAAGTTCTCTGCCTTTACCAGGAGGGTTAAAAATGAGTGCTAGGTTCTCTGCCTCCACTAGGCGGGTGAAAAATGAGTTAAGGTTCTTTGTCGCACTGGGTTGGTGAAAAGATTATAAGGGATTCTCTACCTAGCTATGGGGACTAAAGGAGTGACACTATAATTTTTAGTGCAATACTCGAAGAAGAGAACTCTGGGGAGTGGACATAGGTCAAGGTTGATATAACTATTATAAAATTTTGGTGTGCTCATATTACTTTTGTTCTACGTACTTTTATTTTCATATTTTACTTTTCTATGAATTTATTTTTCTTGAAAGAATCATGTTGAGAATGTTGTAGTTGGTAGTAGATTGATTTGATTGAACTAACATCATCATTGTGATTGCTATTATGTTTATTAGCTTTTGCTTTGGGTGATTAAATTCATCTGAAAATATCAAAAAGATTTTTTTTTAAAGAAAAATTTTAAAACCCTAATTCACCCCCCGCCCTCTTGGTGTGCCATGGGAAATTCAACGACGTTTAACACCCTCCATTGAACTTTCACCTTTCTATCATCTCGTGCTTTTAATGCTTATGGTGCTATTCCCAAAAATAAATTATTTTTATAGAATAAAACATTAATGAGAGATACACAAACATTTATGACCCTAGGCTAATGGATTGATTGATGCCTTAAAAAAATTCTTTTATAATTATTGAAGGCAATCTTTGTTGCGAATAAGTTTTAGTAGCATGAAAATTTTTTTGAATCCTTTTTGGACCTATCAAACTACAAATAAGACCATAACATAGTCTAGTATGTTTTCCATAGTTTATGAGGCTAAGGATATTTTCCATTTAAAAGTGCAGCTTTCCCTTACTAATGCTTGCGAAAAAGAATGGAATAATAATAGAACAAAATTCGCTAATTAAGTTGATAGAACTTGATGGTTTTTAAGAGAAGTGTTCATGAGCTCAACTGGACCTCAAGTTATAGAAATCCCTTATAGCTAGTGCGCATAAAGAAAGTAATGTCCCAATAACTTTTGAGTTGGATGTGTTATCTTAATTCTCTCAAGGCCTATTTCAGCACACAGTAAGGTGCAAGACAAGTTTAAGTCAAATTAAGATGACCCATCTGTAATAGAGAAAGTTTGTTAAGGAAGGTCTTACAAATTAATTAATTATAAGGATGATTGTCTTATGTTATTTGCCAAAGGATGTTAACTTAAGTAATATCATACATGATGTATTTATAAATAATATTTGATGAATAAAATAATATTTATGATACATTACCTTCTATTTCTTGTTATCTACATGAGTAGTTTCTAATTCTTAAAAATTTAAGTGAAACATCAATAGAAGATTAATTAAGTTAATGTAAATTGAATTTTAGAGGAAGTAATGAGGATAACATTCTTCCAATTACATTGGCTTATAATAATAGTTTCCAATCAAGTATTGGGATGACATCATACGAGGATGTCACAATCTAACCCAATATAATCCACCAATAGAACGAACCATATCGTGTTTGATGGAGATAGATTTCTTTCAAACATTAACAAACAACATAGCCTCTAAATTACTTCCAGGAAATAGAAAATAACTCATCCATAATTCCTTCTTTTCATCTCTTCAAATTACATATACAACAAAATCTCTACAAAATAATACTTTGCTACAAACCATATCAGAACAAAGTAGAGAATAGCTAAGACTGCACAAAAATATAAAAATTAAAAACTAGAAAATACATAAACAAAGTCAAAAGATTAGAAACTGCAACCTCAACTTTTCAACCGACTTCTTACCCTTTCCCTGACCTTAAATAGAATGCATAATACTTGTCAGCCAACAAAAGTTAACAAGTCAAACCCACCAATCCAAATAATTGATACTTTATCCAATGTGCATTTATTTATGTGAAAGTAGTTAAAAATTAGCCATCATACTAATCAGTGTAATGCTAGTAGATAACAAAAATTAAATAGATTTTGCACTGAAATTAAATAAACAAGTAGTTCATATATTAGAGTAAGTAATAGAGTTCCCTATGGCCCTTATGGCTCCCATTAGAAAAATATATTAGAATTTAGGCCCTTATGACTCCATGTGCAAGTATATCAAAAAATAGGCCCTTATGACTATCTAATGCTTAGCACATAAAGCATTTAGAAATTCAAGCATTTATAGTTCCCAATGCATTTAGCATAATAAAACTTCTTCCAACATCTGAACACCTCAAAATCATATATTTCAAGTAGATAAACATATACATAATTACATTTCAGTGAAATGAATCAAAATAACCAATTTTGTAGAAATTCATAGAATCCTCAACCAGTTGCCAATAAATTCATTAAATGAGAAGAATTTCATAAATTTTAAAATTTTTACCAAATTGTAAGGGATTATTTAGTTGCAATTTGGAAGCTCTAACTATACTACAACATTTTTTCAGTGGTCAAAAATATTTTTTAAATTTTTTAAAGATTGCTCACTTTTCAATTTATCTTGCAAAAATTTCAAAAGAAAACATCAAAAAATTTATAATACTCATATCTATAACATACAAAAAACTTACACAATGAAAGTTTAGTAGATATGAAGTTATCCCCATTTTTACGTTACAAATTTATAATTTAATTCAAAAAATCTAAAAAAATGCTATATTATTAAAAATTGAGATAGGGAGAGTGCGACATATCTTGATATGGATAACTTTCTAAGCTAGGCCAATAGAAAATGGATCAAAGCCGCCATAACTAGATTTATCTCTCTAGAATCTCTTTCCCTCTCTATATAAAATGAGAGCTCTATGGGGGGTTGGACAAATATCATTTTAAATGGATTTTGGTATTTTTATATAAAAAAATGACTAGGTGCATAGCATTTAAGAAGGCGGTGCCAAAACACCCAACCCAATAATGCAACATAACCAAATTTTCCCAAAATAAAAGTACAAAGAGCTAAATATCACAGCACCGCTAACCTCGATGCCACAATGCTCCAAAGAGAAAAATTTATGTCTTGGTTTTTATGCATACATACCCTAGGGACTTGGTCTATAATAGACTTCAAACATGTATACATTCAAAGTTACTTAAAAATACATACAAAATAAAAAATATAGAAATTCCATTACACCAATCTTACCAAATTGGGTTAGAACACTATTACAATAGATATTATAATCCTCTTTCCTTAAGAAAATGCCATCCTGAACATTTTAAAACTCAAATCACATAAGAAGACTGTGGTATAATAGTCTCATCTCAGATTCCTTCTCCCAAGTAGCTTATCTTTTAGTTTAGTGCTTCTAGTGGACTTTAACAATCAGAGTCTATTTATTTCTCAGTTTCATAACACCATATGCCAAAATCCTTTCTAGTTCTCTTTAACTTAAATTTTGTTCTACTTCAATATCTTCTAAAAAATATTTGATTTTTAAAATTAGATACTAATTTTTCTAAAGATGACACGTGGAATACATTATGAATATCAAATATATGCTCTAGTAATAATAACATATATACATACTTTTTAATCTTTTTTATTACTTCAAAAGGTCTAATCAACCTTGGACTTAGCTTTCCTTCGTTTCAAAATCTATACGGTTTGATTCTGTCATATATAAAGTCCCCAATCTAGAATTTCACAACTCGATGTTTAATATTATAGTATTTTTTTCTGTTTATCATACATGACCTTAAATATACATATAATCAAGTGAATCGCTTTAGTAGTGTCATCAACCAAAGCTTGCCTAATTAAATTTCTTTCTCCCACCTTTTTCTAGATTATATGGCTATATGTTTCCTACCATACAGAGCTTAATAAGGGGACATGCATATACTTGATTGAAAACTATTAAAATAGGCAAATACAATGAGAGGAATGTGAACCATCAAGCTTCCACCAAAGTTTAGAACACACAATCTCAAAAGTCCTCTAATATCTAAATAGTCCTCTTAGATTGTCTATTGGCTTATAGATTAAAATCCATATTGAAATGCAATTTATTGCCCAAACTCTATTAAATACCTCTCTATAACCTTGAGATAAACCTACCATCTCTATCAAAAACTATTACCTTCAGCATTCCATATAATTGGACAACTTCCTATACATAAACCTATGCCAAACTGTCCACTAAATCAAGCTGGTAGATCAAAATGAAGTGCACAAATTTTGTTAGATGATCAACTACAACCTAGAGGGCATGATTCCCTTGCCTTGTTCTAAGGAATTTTATAGTAAAATCCATTACTACTTCCTCCCATTTCCATTTTACAATAAGTAATGATTGTAGAAGACCTCTCGATCATTGATGTTCTTCTTTCACTATTTGATAAGCTTCAAATTTTGAAATAAAATCATCCACTTCCTCTTTAATCCAGGCCACAAGAATGAACCATTCAAATCACTATACATTTTACTACTTCTTGGATGTATAGTGTAGCTTGAGTAATGTGCTTCATACAAAATCTCATGCCTAAAATCTCCAATGTTGGGAACCCATAGTTTATTCTTATAGAAAAGGATATCAAATCAAATAATTACAGTTAGGGTTTCTTACCATATTTCATTTTATGGATCAACTTCATATATTCTGCATGTAATTTCCAAGCCTTCTGCATCCTTTTTTATAGATAGTGATATAATCTTCTATACCAGCACACTTGGACCTTAATCAATAGAAGTAACCACTTCCAATTCTAATCTTTCCATGTCTTGAACCAGAAAGTCATTAGAGGTAAGTAGAAGACTTAACACTCCAAAAGACTTTCTAATTAGAGCATAAGCCACTATATTTATCTTACCAGGATGATACTTAATAGTAATATCATATTCTTTAATCTACTCAAAACACCTTCTTTGCTTCAAATTTAAATCCATTTATGCAAATATTTACATCAAGCTTTAATGATCAGTGAAAATTTCTCATCAAACTCTATACATGTATTGCCTTAAAATCTTCATAGTAAATAAATCAATAGCAATCTCTAGATTATGAGTTAGATAATTATTCTCTTGTGGCACTAACTGCCTAAAAGAATATATTTTAACCTTCCCATGCTACATCAGAACACATCTCAATCAGTGAAATACCACTAAATACCTAAAACCCATTTATACTTGGTGGGATAGTTAAAAATGGAGTAGATGTCAAACAACCCTTTAGTTTCTAGAAACTCTCCTCAAAATTAGATGTTCCAAGAAAGGCTACTGACTTTTTAGTCATTCTTCACAGGGGTGTAAAAATATGAGAAAAAAAGCTTTATGAACTTTCTATAATAATCTACCATACCCAAAAATTTGTGTAACTCAAACACTATAGTAGGCCTTGGCTAATCAACCATAACTTGAACTTTCTATGGATCTACATAAATACATGTACTACTCACCACATTCTCCATAAACAAGATACTTGTTAGCCATAATTACTTACAACTCATGTGATCTCAATATCTATAGAAATATTCTCAGATGTGTTGTATGATCCTCCTTATAAGCTAAAAAAACTAGAATTCATCAATAAATACACTTACAAACTGATTTAGGTATTCCATGAATATCTTACTTATTGGATCCATAAAAATTTTAAGTGCATTAGTCTCCCCAAAATTTATAACTAAGAACTCATAATGCCCATATCTAGTACTAAATGCATCCTTCATAACATCTTCTTCCTTCACTTTTAACTGGTAATACCTAAATCTCAGAAAAATCTTAGATAATACAAAAAATCCCATAAGCTAATTAAATAAATCATCAATCCTAAGTAGAGGATACTTGTTCTTGATTGTCACCCTCCTCAATTCCCAATAGTTGATAAACATATGCATAGTACCATCCTTCTTCTTTACAATTAAAATAGATGCTCCCCAAGAGACACACTAGGAGAGATAAAACCTCAACCAACCAACTCCTGAAGCTGCACCTTCAATTAATGTAGTCCCTTAGATGTCATCCCATAAGGAGTCTTAGATATTGGAGCAGTGCTTGAGAGTACTTCAATATAGAACTCAATCTCCCTACCAGGTGGTAAGCTCATTAGTTCCTTAGGGATATATTAAAAAATTCTCGCACTATCAAAACATCATATAAAGATCCTTATTCAATGCACTTATCCATAATAGATGATAGAAATACAACACAATTATTCTTCCATAATTTATCCACCTTCATGACTAATGTTAGACCTGATAAAACTCCCTTAACTCTCTAAAATAAGTAGTTTTCAGTACTCAAAAATAATGTAACCCTCTTCTTCAAATAATCAATTTGAGCTCCATACTAAATTAGCCATGTGTGCTCCAAAAATTCAGCCCCAGCCTCCACCCGTTGCTTTTTGGGAGGAGTTTAAACCGATTTAAGTTCCAGGGTAAATTTTGGAAGGCAGATGGGTTTGTAGATAAGACACTACCCAGAGATTTTGCTCTCATTTTGCGAAGACTTTATGATCTGAGTTCTAGTTTTCTATAGGCGCAACCCCCTATAGTTAATTACCCCTCCCGATCACGAGAGAGAACTTTTGATTAAGGTTAGTCGTTGATCAGATACGTAAAGATACGTGCTTCAGGCATATAGTAGCAGCATAGGCTTAAAATTTTGAAGGGTTGAGAAATTTGATATTTAAAATTGGAAATTTCACCATCTTGCACTTAAAGCAGATAGTGGGGGAATGGATGATAGACCTGATTAAGATCCCATGGTTCTGTCGTACTGGGCCATCGTGGTCCCTGGTCTATTTAGTCAGAGGAGGTAGTCGACCCAACCTGAAAGAAGGATCCTTGTCAACAGCCATGGGTTGCTTCATCTAAGGGTACCTTGTAGACCTCGGGTGAGTATTTGCCTAAGGGGACAGATTTGAATCCATCTTAGCTAACAGAGGGCTTTGTGCCCTATCGATTATATCCTATTAGTTCATATCTCAAGGATTTGATATCAATAAGGAACGTATTGGCTCTGATCATAACTAGTATCACGTGGTGCCATTTGGCGGCAAAACCACTCGGTTCAGAGTGCCCCGAGTCATAACCATTTATCCTGTAGTGACATTTGACAGCAAAACTGCCAGTTAGAGGACTCATACCACGTCTTTACTAGCAGGAGATTTTTTGAGAATGGATCCTAGTAATATTTTTGACTAGGCATTAGCTTTATGTGAGCTGAAGTTATTTTCATTTATCCACCCAGAAAATTATTGTGGAGAGTGGATGGGTTTTATGCTTTAAATATTTGATGATTGGATTTCAATTTTAAATATTTTTGGAGTATTTGAATTTTTTGGATTTTGTGGAAAATTTGGGAACTTGGGAGGTATTTGAAAATATTTGTGAACCCCTCCAGTTAAGATTAACATTCAACACGGCCATGATCGGGGTGTTAGGGTTATTTCATTTATGGATTGAACCTTGTCGACTCTATCGAGATGTCGACAAAGGGTCGGGTTTCATAGGCTTTATACCATTATAAGTGAATTCTCTTGATTATAGGCCTTGAAGGCCTAATACGAACGTATAAAATAAATATCTCAGTTGACCTCGTGGCTGTATATTCATTTAATAGTTCGAGCCGTGTCGACTCCTATCTACCTGAATAAAAAGATCAGGCTCAAACTTGAATTCACTTATTGATCTACACAGCATCCGTAGACATCACATGTGTACCAATAACACGCTCATCGGGGCCTATACGGGTATTTGGAGGCATTTTATAATTATTGATTGAACCTTATCGACACCTATCTGCTTGCTTAGGAGGATCGGGTTCAAATTTATTGACCTGTACAACATCCCTAGACGCCACGTGTGTACCAATAACATGTTCACCGAGCCCATACGGGTTAGTGATTGTGTACCCATCTTTTTGTGTACCTATAAGTATATAAATTATGGTACATGTGCGGGGGTACTTTGAAATATCTGTAAACGCCTTCTGTCTGCTTGCACGGATGTTGCGGATTCGGTGTTGTTTTGCTGTAGCTTGGGGATTTAGCTATTTGCTGCCTAGTACAGGTAGACTGTCGTGCACTACTTGCATAATTTATGTTCGTAGATTATAGTACACTAACGAATCTCCTACTTTTGCTCGTAGGAGCTTGATCTTGCTATAATTCTTTATTTTATGCTTGCAGACAATATATTGAATATATGACACGCCTCCTTTGACGGCTCATAGGCATTTATATTTACTGTATCTATTATATATTTTTCCTGTGGTTGACACACCGAGCATATAGTGAATCTTCTACCTCAGTCCGTATGGATTTGTATTTGTTGTAGTCACTTGACATTTTGTTCATAGATAACACTTCGTGTGTATAACAGGTCTCCTATAACAGCTCGTAGGAGCTTTCATTTGCCATGTAGTATCCACCTTCCCTCATGATTGATAAATGTATCTGTTTAGCATTAAATAATGATTGATCGTAGGAGTGTTGTAGTGTTCATTGCCTTATGCTACGACAGCTTGTAGGCTTGTAGCTATCTTATATATATAGCGGATCCTTGTCTTTGCTTGCATATGAAACCTCATAAATGTATTTATATATATATAAGATTCATCCTATGACATATCAGTCATTGTTACTTGCAAGGGTCATTGTATTCCCCATAATTTTTATTGGTCACTGCTTAGATGATTTGATACTCTCGATTGTATGTTGACGTCGACTGCATAGTGGCATTTATCATCATCTTCCTTATGCACATTGATTGTTGAATCACCACATTTGCTTACATGTCTTTCAGTACTGTGTATCTAAGAGCTAATAACCGTTGCATTATGTCTAGCTCGATTTCCCCACCATTACTAGTAGGTAGAGCCACTGTATGTATTTTTTTAGTCTCCTATGAACAAGTTGCTTTGAACATAGATCTTCTAACACTGTCTTTAAGTGTTTGTGTTGACTACGGCTCTTCAATATTTATTCACCAGTGAATGGTATTTGGTTGTGAGCATGTTGCAATATTCATCACATATCTCTCATTTCCATTCATGAATAATGCATCATGTATATTAAAGTTCCCTTGCTATTTGTTATGTTTGCCTCTTCATTAATCATTGTTCATTGCTGCATGGTGGTTGCACATGTTCACAAGTGGTATATTATCTGCCAATGGACTAGTGCATTTGACTATATAGAAGCTTTTATAGGAGACTATCATATTCATTACACATTGTCTCTCCTTACCAACAGGTGAATTATATTAGCAATTACAAGCCTTCACTATTTCATTGATATTCATTTGAGGACTTTGTTCATTGTTTGTGAGCAGTTCATATGCAGAGTTCTTCTCCTATCACAAATCTTTGCATATCTTCTTACATGATTGATACAAAATACGTCATTGTTATTCTTATAAGCTTTTCAAAATCTATTCATATCCTTGCTTGTGATCAATAATGCATCATTTTAATATTAAAGCTCTATTCAACACAACCTTTATGCCTTGTATGTTTAAGATTCAACACTTTATGAATTAGATATTTTGATTTTAGGCATTAGGTTCTGTTCCCTGCTGTCCAGGTCGGGCTTAAATTTGAGTCTCGTTCGAGTTCAAATATAGTCCCCTGTTGTCCTTTGAGTTCAATCAAGCTCTTCTCAAACTTCAAATCAAGTTCTTCTCAAGTCCAACTTCAAACCAAGTTCTTCTTGGTTGATTTTGATTTATGTTTTTTATTTTGTTGCTCAAGTCCAATCCATACTCGAGTTCCTTGTGGTCTTCTTGTGTTCAAACTCAATTCAAGTTCAAGTATTTTGTGGTTCAAGTCAACTTTGAGTCCTTGATCATCTCAAGTCTAGGTTCAACCACGGTCCCTTGCGGTTCATTGTGACTTGTTATCTTGAAAGTTCAATTTTTATCACTTTGGTTAAAGTTTAAGTTAGGTCCCTTGTTTGCGTTTATCCAAGTTTGATTTCAAGTTTATAAATCCACTATTCATTTGAGTCCAAATCAAGTCCAAGTGCAGTCTTATGCTTCACCCAAAATTTTGGCAGTCTCCCGACGTCTCCCCTGTTTAGGGGAAACTACGGGAAACCGAGCTATCCCACCACCCTAAAAAAATATGTATGGTAGGTGTCCTCGGACACCACGGCCGTATTTTCTTCGTCCCCCCACCATGCTTAAGAAAGCGTGTATGGGTCTTCAAATGTACCTATTTCAAAAGCAAAACAGTTATTTCTCCACAGGTACAGAGCCGTGTACAGGTACTTAAGATTATCCGCGCCATACTAAGAAAAACGTGTATAGGGCCTACCCGCCTTACCGTAGGCGTCGCACCGGGTTTCCATCCCACCGCATTTAGGAAAGTGTCTATAGGCGGTTTGCTGGCTCGACATGAATACCGAGAATGAGATTTTGGGTCTGAGAGTCGCTTACCTACCTCGTTGTGTGTGTCGCACCTGGTTTCCTCCTACCACGCTAAGAAAAGCGTATATAGGTGGTTAACCGGCGCGTCATGTACACCGAGGTAAGAAAGGAGTTTCCTTTTTAAATTAATTACAATTAAGTATCAATAATAATTAATTAAAATTAATCATAATTAGATTTAATTAATTATAATTAATACATGATTAATTAATAATTAATTATAATTAAAGATAATTAATCATAATTAAACTAAGTTAATTATAATTAAATTATAATTAATTATAATTAATTATAATTAAAAAAATTAATTATAATTAGAATAATTAATTGTGATTAATTATCGATTAATTAAAGATTAATTATATTAAAAATCATTAAATATAATTAATTTTAATTAATTATGATTAATTAATACTTAATAATAAGTAATTCTAATTAAGAATAATTAATTATAATTTGAGTTGATTAGTTATAATTAATATATGATTAATTAATAATTAATTATATTAAAATAATTAAACATAATTAAATTTGATTAATTATGATTAATTAGTGTTTAATAGTAGTTACTTATAATAAAATATATTTAATTATAACTATATTTAATTAATTAAAATTAATCTACAATTAACTAATTAATAATTAGAATTAACATTAATAAAAAATAATTAATTTTAACTAATTATGATTAATTAAATATTAATTATAATTAATATATTTAATAGTAAATAAATTTATATAATTATCACTATTTTATAATTAAGACTACTTAATTATAATTAAATAATAATAATTTAATTAAAAAAAAGGAGCCCATAGGGCTGCTCGACCACAGGATTTGGCCAAAGAAGCACGTGGAAGGAGAACGTTACCTTGACAGTGAGCGAGCTCCCTCGTCACTTCCGATCAAAGTGTTGTAACTTCCAATCCGATGGTAAGGGAACACTGCCGAAGGAGGTAGGGCGTCAGTTCCCTCTCTCTCTCTCTCTCTCTCTCTCTCTCTCTCTCTCTCTCTCTCTCTCTCTCTCTCTCTCTCTCTCTCTCTCTCTCTCTCTCTCTCTCTCTCTCGATCGATCGATCAATCAGTGAAATAGGAAGGCCGACGGTGGAGTAGAATCAGGTTAGGGTAGGGCAATAGAGAGGTCGGAGAAGCAATGGAAGAGTGGGTTGTTGTGGACGTCGGATGGAGCCTGATCTAGAGCAGGGAAGGAAGCTACAGGGAAGGTGGAGATCGACGGGAGCTTTGCGTTTGCCTGCTGGATTCGGATGAGGAAGGTCAGTGGATTTGCGTTCAGAAGATAGGGCTGTTGGAAGAGGTTTGTGAATGGAGTTCAGTAGTGGAAAAAAAGATTCGAGGGTGTCCGATCAGTTGGCTTTTAAAGACGTTAGAGAGCAGTGATCAAAGTAGATTTTGCATAGGAATCATGGAGAAGCGACTGGAATGGCGTCGAATCAAGTACGAGAAACTATAGCAAGCGGCGGAGGTGATTTTCATCTTTTTTTGTTTTTGTTTAACAGATGTCAACAAATGTCCCCCAACAAATATGGTTCACGTGTAGAGTGAATCATGTTTGTTATATACTGATTGACCCTATGGATTTCTAGATATTTGCTCTGGAAGTCACACAGAGGTTTTCATTTAGTGGATCTCTAAAAGTTTTCTTAGATGTCACACTAAGATTTTCATTCCGTAAATCTCCAAGAGTCCATTTTTATGTCTTTGTAGATCTTTAGATGCACTTGTAATCACCCATATAAAGTGCACACGGGCTTTAGTTATATAGGAATTCATAAGACAGTGACATATCACTTTGTATTTAGGCCTCTAGAGCATCACTCTTTAGATTGATGATGGTGGATAGAATAACCATCATTTTCTCTCTTTTAACACCACTATCACTTTAGTTTATGGACTCTCTGTATATGCTCAATATTCTTCTTTGCTACCATCATGTGTAGATGTAAAATTTCTATCATATATTGCTGATACTGCTTGAGATTTATCTGAATTTCATAGATTCATCAATTGATAGGACTTTGTTGTTCTCTTGTATTGATTGTTTCTTGCTCAAGTTGTACTTTTTGCTGATAGCACATTCAATCTATGAAGGATCTTCCATTCTTTGCTCCTTCAACTGCATTTTGGCAAGAAATTTTAAATATTTATTTGGGGATCTCGACCCAAATAAATATTTAAAATACCACCAATCTTTAGGAACATTTGTATAAGTCATTCAGGATACTTCTTTAGGTAGCTTTAACTTAAGTCCTGAGATTTTAGTTCCTTCTGTCCTGTGTTTTGTGCTGCGGACACTAACGGGGAATTACGTGATTTGTCTTTATTCACTTGTCAGGTGATTTTTGTACCTTCGGCCCTCTGCTTCTAGCTTTAGTGGGCTTGGTGAAGGGGTGGATGCCAGTGACCTAAACCCTTAGGTTTATACTAGGTCACCGGTAAGAAATCATCGGTCCAAAGCTTTATGCACAACGGACTTGTTGATAACAAAATCCTCTTAGTTTAGCTCTCAGCTTTATGTAAACTTTAGGATATTTTTTTCGGTCCTTTGCTTGGTGCTTTCGTGGACTTGTTGAAGAAAAGTTCCTTCGATCCTCGCTTGCCACTTTACAGATTTGTTGAAGTATTTATGAGTTTCGGATTCGGTTGATAGTACTAAACGTGAGTAGTATCTTGATCCTTAACCACTTGAGGAGACTTTAATCTGAGTCACTTGAGTTCATCAGATTGGGCGAGCTAGGATTTAATAGCTCTTTGTCCTCTAGTTATTGAAATGGGGGTTCCTCTATTGCGGCCTTTCTTATGGCGTGTTGAGTAGATAGAACTGCCAATGATCCGACCATATTTGGGCTTCTTGGATCCGACATCTTACACCCATTCAGGCTTCAGACTTGAGCTATGGGAAATGTGCTTCCCAAAGCTAATTTTGCTGAAGTTTGTAGATTTAAAATTCTCCTTTGTGGTTGAAGATTTAGAGCCTACGTATATTCGGTAGTTGCTCAAGATTCCTCCTTTCCACTGGAACTTTGATTCTCCCATCAAATTAGGAGAATTTGATAGACTACGATCACTTGAACTTCTCGAGTCAAATAAGCCTTCATACTTTCTACAGTCCCTACTAACGGGTTAACGAAGTGGGGATTCTGCCACTACAGCCTTTCTTAGGGCGTATTGAGCAGATAGAGCTGCTAGCAATCCAGTCATATTTGGGCTTGTTGGATCCGACCTCTTACACCCATTTGAACCTTAAGCTTCAGGTTGTTAAAAGACTTCAAGCTATTTCAGCTTGACTTGTCGGAGTGTGCAATCATAAAAATCTTCTTTTCTGACCTTTGAAATCTTGGTTCGTTGGAGAAAGATAGTGTCTCGAACTTTCAAGAGATCATCTGTATATACTTTAAAAAAGAAATTGTTGTATTTTTTAGCATTAAAGAATATTTGTATTGATGATTTTAAATATTTATTCAGGGATCTCAGCATGCAGTGCGATGTCAACCCAAATAAATATTTAACATGCCTCCTATCTTGTCGGGACATTTTAGAATGTATTAAATTTAGAATTTTAAATTTTAAATATTTATTTGGGGATCTCAGCACGAAGCATAATGTCAACCTAAATGAACATTTAAATACCATCTACCTCGCAGGGGGATTTTTAAGGTGGGAAGGATTTGGACTTTTAATATTTTAAATATTTATTTTGGTTTCTCGGAATGCAACGCGATGTTGACCCGAATAAATATTTAAAATACCCCCTATCTAGCAGGAAAGTTACATGGTAATAAATTTAGAATTTTGGGATTCTAAGTATTTACTTAGGGATCTCGGCACGCAGCGCGATGTCAACCTAAATAATTGCTCATATACTCTCTATCGCATAAGGAGAGTTTTTATTTAGGGCAAATTTAGAACTACAAGATTTTAAATATTTATTCAGGGATCTCTGTATGCGGCGCCATGTCGACCCAAATAAATATTTAAAATGCTCCAAATTTTATGGGAATTTTGAAATACATTCTTGCTACATAATAAAATTTCAAAATATAAAATGAATATGTTAATAAATATGTACAAAATATATAGTACATTAAACATAACATTTCTTTGAGCAATTTTATACATGATACTTCTTCAAGTGTCGACCGTTGATCGGCGGCATGTGCCTCTAATCATGCAAGTCAATAAGTTGATAGGCCCCTCCTTGGTACACCTTCTCAATAACAAAGGGGCAGTCCCAACTGGATATGAATTTACCACTAATTTTTCGGTGAGGGATGATTGGCCTTCTCAACACCAGGATTAATTCCCCTTCTTGAAATGCCCGAGGACGCACCACCCAATCAAATGATTTTGCCATTCTTCCTCAAGTGCATCGATCTCTTCCATTCTTAGGCGAGCATTCTACTCTTGAGTTACATCGTTCTGGATAGCGACCCAAAGTGATAGTAGTTCAACTTATACTGGCAATACTGCTTCAACCTTGAATACCAATGAGTAAGGAGTGGCCTTGGTTGGTATTTTATAGGTATTATGATATGCCCATAACACTTCTGCCATCTTCATATTCCATTTTCTTTTATTCTTGGTGAGGATCTTCTTCAACAACTTCACCAGCATTTTATTGATGGCCTCCGCTAAACCATTAACTCTTGGGTTGTATATTAATGATTACCACCAATCAATCTTATGCCGATCAACAAACTTATAGATTTTTGTACTCTTGAATTATGTACCATTGTCTGAGATTATGCGACGCAGCACACCAAACCTGTAGACAATTCTGTGGGTGAAGAAATTGATCACATGATCGGATGTAACCTCTCTAAATGGTGCTGCTTCTACCCACTTCAAAAAGTAGTCTATTATCAAAATAAAATGATATCCTGCTAATGATGGTGGATCTATTGGCCCGATTATGTCTGTGCCCCAACATTTAAATGGCTAGGACACTACCGTTGGGTGTAATGGATTTGGTGATTGATGAATAACATCACCGTGAATCTGACAATCGTGGCACTTCTTAGTATGGTTAATACATTCCCTCACCATTATTGGCTAGTAATAACCCATTCTTTTAATTTTAATAGCTATCTTGGGACCTGACTAATGTGCTCCATAGTGTCCTTCGTGGACCTATGTCACCACACTATCAGCTTCCTTGGTCCCTAGGCACCTTAACCACATTTGATCAAATGATCATCGATATAGCATATTCTTGACAAACATATATCGTAATGCTCTTTTTCATATTTGTTTAGCCAGAGATTTATCCGTCGGGAGTTTGCTTTCTTTAAATTAGTCGATGAATGGTTGCCTCCAATCGTCTTCGATCTCAACATCTAAGCAATATAACAACGATTTTAAGCATCTACTGGTTCTTCGTCTCTTGACTATATAGCGTTCCCCTGGTTGATTTTCAATAGTGATCTGTTGGGGAGGTTGAGAATCAATCGGGCCTGCATCCTGCTGGTTTGCATCTGGTACTCTCTCTGCCCGTGAGAATTATAAGATTGATGGCTCTAAGACCCGACAATTTTCAACCACAATAAATATGGGTAACCCTTTATCTTTATTTGCCAGCTCCTTGGCCAATTTGGCCAGACAATCTTCTTTTACATTCTATTCTTGAGGGATTCGAGCTATCCTAACATTTGGCACTTGCTTTAAGAGCTCGAGAGTTCATCGATGGTAGTGGGCTAATTCAAGTTTGCAAATTTTGTAAATGCCCAGAATTTGATTTATCACAAGTTGAGAATCACCGAAGATTGGAGATTTATGATTTGGACACCAATCGCAATCTCTAGTCCCACTATTAGAGCTTTGTATTCAGCTTCATTATCGGTCTGAGGTTCAGTTAAGCTGAACGAGAATCTCATGATACCTCCCTCTAGTTCTATAAAGACGAGACCAATGCCAGCTTAGGCCTTTTGCAAGATTTAGAGGTTTGGGAGATTTCATCGATGATGCTCCATCAAAATATATCTCCAAAAATTATAGCTTCTCCTCTTCCTCGACCTGCATGATTTGTTCATCGGGTAAATCATCATTGAGTGGAGAGTCTCCAAGGATTGGATGTGTGGCGAGAAAATCTACCAAAGCTTGTCCATTTATCACCTTCTGTGGCATGTACATGATATTGAACTGCAGTAATATTACTTCCCACCTTGATAAACGATCTATCAATGCTAGTCTTCTCATCAAGAACTTTAGAGGATCGATCTTTGATATCAAGGTGATTTTATGGGAGAGCATCTAATGGCGGAGCTTCTGGACTGTGAAAATTAATACCAGATAATATTTCTCGATAGGAGAATAACGCACTTCTACTCTGATTAATCTTTGACCATGTAGCAGATAATACCGATGGATGTTTTGAATGATGTGTGCTTCTCATCTTTAGGTGCCATCTTGATCTGATTGTATCTTAATAATTCATCCATAAATGAGAACATGTCATAGTTTGTTGTATTGTCAACTAGAAGTTTTAATATTGGGAGTGAAAAGTCATCTTTTGGACACGCTTTATTGAGGTCCCGAAAGTCAATACAGATTCGGATTTGACCGTTCTTCTTCTTCACGGGGATGATATTGGCGATCCAATTGGCATATTTCTCTTTACGGATAAAGCCCGCTTCTATGAGCTCCTTCGTCTCTACAATTACATGTTCTTCAATCTCCAGTCTCATTCTCCTTGGAGCTTGTTTGATAGGTGTTATGTTTGGTTTGATAGCTAATCTGTGAACTGCCACATTAGGGGATAAGCCAGGTATTTCAACATATGTCCAGGCAAAGCAATTCTTGAATTCACAAAGAAGTTCTTTTATCTCTTTCACTTGGTCTTCCAATAAAGGGGGGCTAATGAAAGTTGGACGAGGATCCTCCTCAGTTTCCAAGTTGATTTCTTTTAGCTTATATATAGTGGATGTCTGTCCACTATCTTCTAATTCTTCTGATGTAGGTTTGGCCTCTACGGGTTGATCTTCCTGAGTGTCAACTTCATATGTCTCCTCATTGCTGCTGTCATCAAATTTGATTTTCCCACATGTGATTGCTCGGCAAGTCTCCTTACGGAGGTATTTTCGTCTGATGAATCTGATACCTTTATACACATCCATATATTTCTGTCATAAATGATGTGATTTCCTTCCAAACCAAAGGCATAGGCACATATGAAGTTATTATTTGGTAGTAGGAATAATGATTTGCTTTCACAATATTCTTTGAATACCTTTGATATTAAACCTAAGTAGCCTTATAGTTAGTGATTCTTTGGAATTGATGATTATACGACACCAGTCGTGATTCTCTTCCTTGAGCTTTCCCACAGAATAGAGTACATTTCCTAGCTCAATCCCCTTTTTAAAAGGAGGCAAATAAAGGGTTGCAAGTTCTTCAACCTTATGCACCTCTTACAGAATCATTTCTTTGAAATACTATAGGGGAACATGCGTGACTACAAGCACGCTATCTGAGATTGGCAGGCTATCTATTCTTTTGGAGAATACATCTTGCACTGTATTCATGTAGATAGAGTCATAGTCATAATCATCATTTGAATATTTGACCTCTCTACTCCATTCATCCATCGAATGGCATACCCTCTAGGATTTTATAGAAATAACATCATCTTCATCTGTGTCGCTCCCAAGGTGAGGTACGCATTTTCTTTCTTTAGAAGTGGCAACTTCTTTGGGAAGAGTCGGAGACGCCTTCTTTCTCCACACCTGCTTCTTCTTAACTTCTTGTTCATGCCGGTTTGCAGCCTTTAGGTTTAATACTTTAGCTTCAAGAGAGCTTGACGACTTTGCTTCTTTGGAATGAAATACTTTGCATCCTCATAGACCGTTGCTTCATGGACTGTAAAGGGTTGGATGTCACCAGAGATCCTGAATTTTCTCCATCCCTGAGATACTTCATGCACTGGTGTAGTGTTGACGAGACAGCACCATATTTATGAAGCCAGGGGCGACCCAGTAGCACCTTAAATGAAGTGTTTGTGTCAATTACATGGAACTTGGTTTCTGTGTGAAGTTTTTCAAATACAAGAGTAAGCATAAATGATCCAAGGGTTTTCTGTCCTTTCTTGTTAAAGCCATGCACCATGAGCTTATCTGGCCCAAGGTGTTCCACGTCGAGGCATAATGACCTTAGTGCCTTCAGGTTTATAAGGTTGATGGAGGATCTAAAATCGATCAAGATTCGAATGATTATTAAACCGTCACTCTTTGTAATGACATACAGAGGGCGGTTATGATCTTCTGTTCCAAGCATCATATCATTTTTGATGAAAATGATGAATGATTCGTTACGAGCTTGTAGGACCTCAGTCAGGTTGCGCTCGGTGAAATACACCTCGTATCTTTCGGGATCTTTGAGAGCTTGAATCAAAGTCTCCCAAAGGTCCTTTGACATCACCAGAGCGTCATATAAACTAATCTGGGCAGAGATCTTTCTCAGATGGGATAAGAGATTATAATATATCCCTTTGACTGGAGTATCTTTTTTCTTAGGGTCCTTGGGGATAAAATCTTCGTTAATAACTATCTCCTTCCCCTTATCTTTACTGAAGATCTCCTTCTTTGGCAGAGACAGAAATATCTTGCCACTCCTCAACTACACCTAGGCGATCTCTTCTGGTTCAGATTCATTTGATGATGTAATTTCCTCAGAGTCAGCCATTGTTACGTCTAGAGATTCATTCATTCATTCAGAGTAACTGCCTAGGTTTACATGTCCCATTTATGATGCAATGTCAGGGTCCGACTCATTTTCCTTTGAAAAATATAAATCCTCTTCTAAACTATAATCCATTGATGACACCATCATATAGGATTTAGAGGGTATCTCCTCAGTATATTCTTCTTTTGTCAGTGTATTTGGCGCCACCGAGATGACCCGACATACTTCTACTGAAAGAGGATCTTTATTATCTTCCTTAGCTTCTTCTATTTTAAGCTCTAACATGAAATCAGTGAGCTTAATAGGGTGTCTTGTAGTCTCGTAATATTCATCCAAACTATCGATAACCCTCTGAGTTGTTGTCTTTTTCTCCATGGACTTCTTCAATCTGGTCTTCTTCTTGGACTTTTTCACCCTCCCAGACTTTGAAGAGCCAGCTTGGTTAAAAAATTGCTTAGAAGTAGAAGCTTGCACCATTTCACACTCAAAACTCCTTCGAGCTGCTTCAGCATTTTCACAGTCTTTTTGGAGACCGTAGTCTCCCACTGCTCTTCTTGAATTGGCTTCTTTTCCTTTCTTCTTTCTTTGATCGAGGGTATGGAGGAAGTCGTGACCACCCGAGTCGATTCTTTCCTAGGATGAGCCAACACATTGTCTGACAACGTGAGCTCTCCTCTTTAATATTTCTTCTCTAACTAATCCTTAAAGATGTAGCAATATTCAAAAGGATAGCTGACTACCCGATGATATGGGCAGTAATTTGGGTCGCCAGTATGTTTTGACTCCTTGGGCCTCTTGCACTCTGATAGTTCTAAGCCTGCTTTCAATGCTTGTCAAAACAGCTTGGCGATACTTTCCCTTTTGAATGAACATTCATTATTCATTTTATCTTTGAGGGAGAGAAATGTTGAATCACCAGTTTCCATTGTTTATCGCAGACGTTCTCCACCACCCTGATAAGTTCATAGTTTATCATTACCCCTGAGTATCAACTTCGGTTGGAGGTTAGGGTTGTAGGCCTGTTTTGACTTTTTTTTCATACTGTATCAGTTGTTTGTCTTTGTCTACGTTATAAACCAAATATTTTTCTTTGTTGGCTCTAGAGAAAAATATAGAGTCGACCTCACCTCTTTTGGTACCCAAGGCTTTAGCTTTCTTGGGCTTATCAGAGTGACTTTTTTCCCTTAATAAGTTCAGCTTTTCAAACTTTTCCACTCTGTCTAGTAAGTCCTAAAATGTGGTGATGGTAGCCATGCACAGGAATGGTTACATTTTGTCATTCCCATTAACAACTGTACGGCAGGCTCTTCCTCAAGTTGCTGCTCATATTTCACGCTCAAGTTGCGCTAGTGAGTGATGTATTTAGTGACTGATTCTTCCCTTTTCTCCTATCCAGACCAAGGTCAGTGATCGCTATCTTCTCGATCGCACTGGCGAACCTCTTCACGAACATGTTTTCTAATTATGTAAATGTATTCACAGAGTTATTTGGTAGTTCAGCATACCATTCGAAAGAAGTTACTGTCAAACTACTAACGAACTATCAGAATAGTAGGGCATTATTGCCTCCCATGTCCCAGAAGTGGCTTTGAACTGCGCTAAGTGCTGCATGGGATTATTATTTCCATTAAAAGTGTTGAACTTTGAGACCTAATACCCATTCGGGAACGACACTTGGTCGTACTCTGCCGGATAGGGATGACCCTTACCTGCTAATTTCTCCACTTGGTCAACGGCTATAATAGCCTTTATCTTCTCTGTAATTATTCCCTTGAGCTATGCAGCAGTCACAGGCTTGGAGGTACTTGCAATATTCTGTGGAGTAGGCTGATGAGTGGTATTCTGAGCCTCATGGCCACCCTCAGGAGTGCCCCGTACTCCTAAGACTTGAGGCATTTAAAAGTTTGGAGGATTGGTTGGAGGATCGGGCATGGGACAGGCGATAGCAGTTCTCTACATCATCTATATCATTGCCATCATTTGGGTCATCATCTCTATCATTTTCTCATGCAACTAAGAGATTTCCCTGTCCTTAGCCCTCATTTGATGTTTCATTTGCCTCTGTATTTCTGCGAGCGTGATGTTCTCGTTAGTAAAGAGATTCTCCTCAGCCTCTTCTTCACGTTCTTCTTCAGAAGAGCGGCCGCCTCTGCCAGTGGTGGAACCAGCCTCACGGCGATGTCGGTACACTTGTCTAGGCGACGGTTGCCAACGATCGTTGTCTTCATCGTCATTGTAGTAGGCCTCTTCGTTGGCATTGACAGGCCTTACCATGTAGACCACTTCCATATTTATGGCGTTATTTTCTTCTTCTAAGTTTTCTTTAATATATTCTTCGATATTTTCTTCTCATTCTATGTATTCTTCCTCTTCCATATCTGCTTCCCTTTCTTCTTCTAGTACTAGGATCTCCGTCGGTGATGCCACTCTATCTCCGGTTCCTAATTTGATAAGAAAATTTCTTTTATCCGTGGGCTACAATTGAAGTTGGATTCTTTCTTGGGAGGGGTTGGTGAGTGACGGGATCCCATGGAGGGTTCTCCAAGGTGTCGACTGTCGAGATGGGCATCATCATGGGTCTTCTTTGGAACCCATTTCTGACGTTGCTTATGCATAGGGGCAGATCTTCAGGAAGCCACATCAGATGTCACGCCCGAATTAGTTCTTCTTTTTCTCTTATCTTCTTCTTCTCTATTAGGCCTTGACCATTAAATTTCCTTTCCTTTTCGCTGGGACCTTTTAGTGACGAATCGCTGAACCCAAGGTTCAGGTGTCATGCCCTGATGTTCACTGTGCGGGGCATATCTTCTTTCATCTCTCTCCACCATAATAGACAAACATTCTCTTGTTGTAGTTCTCCTGGTCTCAACCATCAGTGGTCGTTGAAATCTTCTCTTCTTCAATCCACTCTCTTTCATAGTCTTCAGGACCCTGTAGACTTGGGCCGAGAGAGTTTCAGGCTCCTTCTTCTTCTAAGGAGCTGGGATATCAAGCTACTGGTCCCAAAATGATTTCTTTAGCTCTCTAGTAGAGTTGTTCCTTTTAACCCATCTCAGGTCAGTAAACCTGTTCTGAGTGAGAATATTGGCTTCAGGTTTCAGAGCATGCAAGTTCGATAGGTGGACAGGCACCAGTTGTTGCTGGGCTCAGAGCTCAGCATTCATCTTTCTCCTTTGCCTCCTTATAAGCCTTCCTCCAGATGAGGAAGTTTCAGCATTACTCCTCTTAGGTGCAGGAATCTCATTGGGTAAGGCGGTGGTATTTACAGCCACTACAGAAATTCTTCCATCAGCTACAACCCTCTTGGTGGTTGGGGTTTCGGATTGAGATAGTCACTCAAATACGTAGACCCTCCTATAAGGATTCTCGACAGTGTGTCATGGCACTGGAAGATTCGCACGACACGTTGTAGCTTCAATAGAGTGGGGCGTTCTAGCAGGCCCTTCAGTATTCCCACCACTGGCAGGAATGGTGGTAGTCCTTGCAACAATGGTAGGGAAGTTAATGCTACCAAACTGGATGGTAGCTCCAGCATTCCTGATTTCAATAACAGCATTTGCCAGCTGAATCCTTGCTATACATCCTAGTTATACAGTAACTGATGTGTTCTGTAGATCCATCTACATAAATGAAAGGTAAGTGTTAGTAATCATCGTCTGATACATCACCCGACACTTTCAAAATATAGAAACTTACACAGAACAGAAAATAAAAGCAGATAATAATAGGGAGCAAATTCAAAAAATATGAATTTAAAATATTACTAAATGTGCTATCTCAATGAGTTTATTGAGTTGATTATTTCAGAATATTTAAAATTTTAATTCCTTGAATGATTATTTTGAAAGATTCAAAACTTTAAATACAGGATGAAAATAGCTGCCAATATAGTACTGAGACGTCTAGCCAAAGATGGAAAGAGAAATCAGTCCCTAACGGAGTTGCCAGAAATTTGTGGGCTCCGAAAATTCAGCCCCGGCCTCCATCCATTACTTTTTGGGAGGAGTTTTAACGGATTTAAGTTCTGGGATAAATTTTGGAAGGTAGATGGGTTTGTAGATAAGACATTACCCAGAGATTTCTCCCTCATTTTGCAAGGACTTTATGATCTAAGTTCTGGTTTCCTATAGGCATAAGCCCCTTTAGTTAATAACCCTTCCTGATCATGAGAGAGAACTTTCGATTAAGGCTAATCGTTAATCAGATACATAAAGATATATGCATCTGGCATATAGTAGCAGCATGGGCTTGAAAGTTTGAAGTGTTGAGAAATTTGATATTTAAATTAGAAATTTCACCATCTTGCACTTAAAGTGGATAGTAGGGGAATGGATGATAGACCCGATCAAGATCCCATGGTTTCGTCATCCCGGGATCGTGGTCCCTAGTCTACTTAGTCAGAAGAGGTAGTCGACCCAACCTAACAGAAGGATCCTTATCGGCAACCATGGGTTGCTTCTTCTAAGGGTACCTTGTAGACCTGGGGTGAGTATTTGCCTAACAGGACAAATTTGAATCCACCTTAGCTAATAAAGGGCTTTGTGCCCTATCGATTATATCCTATTGATTCATATCTCAAGGATTTGATGTCAATAAGGAACGTATTGGCTCTGGTCATAACTGGTATCGCGTGGTGCCATTTGGTGGAAAAACCACTCGATTCAAAGGGCCCCGGGTCATAACTGTTTATCCTGTAGTGCCATTTGGCGATAAAACTGCCAGTTAAAGGACTCATACCACGTCCTTACTGGCAGGAGATTATTTGAGAATGAATCCTAGTAATATTTTTGACTAGGTATTAGCTCTATATGAGATGAAGTAGTTTTCATTTGTCCACCCAGGTAAATTATTGCAGAGAGTGGATGGATTTTTTACTTTAAATGTTTGATGATTGGATTTCAATTTTAAATATTTTTAGATTATTTGGATTTTTTGGATTTGGTGGGAAATTTGGGAACTTGGGAGGTATTTGAAAATATTTATGAACCCCTCCGGTTGAGATTAACGTTTAACACGGCCATCATCAGGGTGTTAGGGTTATTTAATTTATGGATTGAACCTTGTCGACTCTGTCGAGTTGTCGACAGAGGGTTAGGTTTCATAAGCTTTATACATTTGTAAGTGAATTCTCTTGATTATAGGCCTTGAAGGCCTAATATGAATGTATAAAATAAATATCTCAGTCAACCTCGTGACTGTATATTTATTTAATAGTTCGAGCTGCGTCGACTCCTATCTACCTGAATAAAAGGATCAGGCTCGAACTTGAATTCACTTATTGACCCATGCAGCATCCCTAGACATCACGTGTGTACCAATAACACACTCGTCGGGGACCATACGGGTATTTGGGGGTATTTTATAATTATTGATTGAACCTTGTCGACTCCTATCTGCTTGCATAGGAGGATCAGGTTCAAATTTATTGACCCATATAGCATCTCTAGACGTCACGTGTGTTCAAATAACAAGCTCGTCGGGGCCCATACGGGTTTAGTGATTGTGTACCCCCCCCCCCCCCCCTTTTTGTACCTATGTGTATACAAATTACATTGCATGTGCTGGGGTACTTTAAAATATTTGTAAATGACTTCTGTCCATTTGTACGGATGTTGTGGATCTAGTTGCATTTTGCTGTAGCTTGGGGATTGAGCTGTTTGTTGCCTTGTACAGGTAGACTATCGTGCACTACTTTCATGATTTACATAGGTAGATTGTAGTACACTAACGAATCTCCTACTTTTGCTCGTAGGAGCTTGATCTTGCTACAATTCTTTATTTTATGCTTGTAAACAACATATTGAATATATGACGGGCCTCCTTCGATGGCTCATAGGCATTCGTATTTGCTGTATCTATTCTGTATTTTTCATGTGGTTGACACACCGAGCGTATAGTGGATCTTCTACGTCAGCTCGTATGGATTTGTATTTGTTGTAGTCACTTGACATTTTGTTCGTAGATGACACTTTGTGTGTATAGCAAGTCTCCTACAACAGCTCGTAGGAGCTTTCATTTACCGTATATTATCCACCTTCGCTCGTGATTGATAAATGTATATGTTTAGCATTAAATAATGAATGACCGTAGGAGTGTTGTAGTGTTCATTTCCATATTCTACGACAGCTTGTAGGTGTGTAGCTATCTTGTATATATAGTGGATCCTCGTCTTTGCTTGCATATGACACCTCACAAATGTATTCATATACATAGAAGATTCATCCTATGACATATCAATCATTGTTACTTGCAACGGTCATTGTATTCCCCATAATTTTTGTTGGTCACTACTTAGATGATTTGATACTCTCGATTGTATGTTGATGTCGATTACATAGTGGCATTTATCATCATCTTCCTTGTGCACATTGATTGTTGAATCGCCACATTTTCTAACATATCTTTCAGTACTATGTATCTAAGAGCTAATAACCGTTGCATTATGTCTAGCTCGATTTCCCCACCATTACTAGTAGGTAGAGCCATTGTATGCATTTTTTTAGTCTCCTATGAACAAGTTGCTTTGAACGTAGATCTTCTAGCACTGTCTTCAAGTGTTTGTGTTGACTACAGCTCTTCAATATTTGTTCGCCAGTGAATGGTATTTGGTTGTGAGAATGCTGCAATATTCATCACATATCTCTCATTACCATTCATGAATAATGCATCATGCATATTAAAGTTCCCTTACTATTTGTTATGTTTGCCTCTTCATTAATCATTGTTGATTGTTGCATGGTGGTTGCACATGTTCACAAGTGGTATATTATCTGCTAATGGACTGGTGCATTTGACTATATAGAAGCTTTTATAGGAGACTATCATATTCACTACACATTGTCTCTCCTTACTTGCAGGTGAATCGTATTAGCAATTACAAGCCTGACATTATTTCATTGATTTTCTTTTGAGGACTTTGTTCATTGTTTGTGAGCAGTTTATATGCAGATTTCTTCTCCTATCACAAATCTTTGCATACCTTCTTACATGATTGATACAAAATACATCATTATTATTCTTGTATGCTTTGCAACATCTGTTCATATCATTGCTCGCGATCAAATCATGCAGCATTTTAATATTAAAGCTCTATTCAACACAACCTTTATGCCCTGTATGTTTAATATTCAACACTTTATGAATTAGATATTTTGATTTTATGCATTAGGTTTTGTTCCCTGCTGCCCAGGTCGGGCTTAAATTTGAGTCTGGTTCGAGTTCAAATATAGTCCTCTGCTGTCCTTTGAGTTCAATCAAGCTCTTCTCAAACTTCAAATCAAGTTCTTCTCAAATCTAACTTCAAATCAAGTTCTTCTTGGTTGAGTTTGATTTATGTTCCTTATTTTGTTGCTCAAGTCTAGTCCATGCTCAAGTTTCTTGTGGTCTTCTTGAGTTCAAACTCAATTCAAGTTCAAGTATTTTGTGGTTCAAGTCAACTTTGAGTCCTTGTTCATCTCGAGTCTAGGTTCAACCACGGTCCCTTGCAGTTCATTGTCACCTGTTATCTTGAAAGTTCAATTTTTATAACTTTGGTTAAAGTTTAAGTTAGGTCCCTTATTTGCATTTTTCCAAGTTTGATTTCAAGTTCACAATTCCACTGTTCATTTGAGTCCAAATCAAATCCAAGTGCAGTCTTATGTTCACCCAAAATTTCGGCAGCCTCCCGATGTCTCCCCTGTTTAGGAGAAACTACGGGAAATCGAGCCTTCCCTCCACGCTAAGAAAAGCATATATGGTAGGTGTCCTCAGACACTGTGGCTGTATTTTCTTTGTCCCCCCATCACGCTTAAGAAAGCGTGTATTAGTCTTCAAATGTACCTGTTTCAAAAGCAAAGCAGATGTTTCCCCACAGGTATGGAGTCGCATACGGGTACTTATGATTGTCTCCACCACGCTAAGAAAAGAGTGTATAGCACCTACCCGCCTCACCGTAGGCGTCGCACCGGGTTCCCATCCCACCACACTTAGGAAAGCATATATAGGCGGTTCGCCGGCTCAACATGAACACCGAGAACGAGATTTTGGGTCCGAGAGTCGCTTACCTACCTCGTTGTGTGTGTCGCATCAGGTTTCTTCCTATCACACTAAGAAAAGTGTGTATAGGTGGTTAACCGGCACGTCACGCACATCGAGGTAAGAAAAGAGTTTTCTTTTTAAATTAATTATAATTAATAATTATTAATATTAATTAGAATTAATCATAATTAGATTTAATTAATTATAATTAATATATGATTAATTAATAATTAATTATGATTAAAGATAATTAATTATAATTAAACTATGTTAACTATGATTAAATTATAATTAATAATAACTGATTATAATTAAAAATAATTAATTATAATTAGATTAATTATTAATTAATTAAAGATTAATTATATTAAAAATCATTAAATA
Organism: Dendrobium chrysotoxum; assembly: GCA_019925795.1. Lineage (NCBI taxonomy): Eukaryota > Viridiplantae > Streptophyta > Magnoliopsida > Asparagales > Orchidaceae > Dendrobium > Dendrobium chrysotoxum. The sequence goes on along the minus strand of CM034312.1, from coordinate 72,765,387 downwards.
TAATTAATCTTAATTAATTATGATTAATTAATACTTAATAATAATTAATTCTAATTAAGGATAATTAATTATAATTTGAGTTAATTAGTTATAATTAATATATGATTAATTAATAATTAATTATATAAAAATAATTAAACATAATTAAATTTGATTAATTATGATTAGTTAGTGTTTAATAGTAATTAATTATAATTAAATATAATTAATTATAACTATATTTAATTAATTAAAATTAATCTATAATTAACTAATTATAATTAACATTAATCAAACATAATTAATTTTAACTAATTATGATTATATAAATATCAATTATAATTAATATAATTAAAAGTAATTACATTTAATTAATTATCACTAATTTATAATTAAGACTACTTAATTATAATTAAATAATAATAATTTAATAAAAAAAAGGAGCCCAAAGGGCTGCTCGGCCACAGGATTTGGCCGAAGAAGCGCGTGGAAGGAGAAAGTTACCTTGACAGTGAGCGAGCTCCCTCATCACTTCCGATTAAAGTATTATAACTTCCAGTCCGACAGCAAGGAAACACCGCCGAAGGAGGTAGGGCGTCGGTTCCCTCTCTCTCTCTCTCTCTCTCTCTCTCTCTCTCTCTTCTCTCTCTCTCTCTCTCTCTCTCTCTCTCTCTCTCTCTCTCTCTCTCTCTCTCTCTCGATTGGCGGAACAGGGAGGCTGACGGTGGAGTAGAATCAGGTTAGGGTAGGGCAATGGAGAGGTCAGAGAAGCAGAGAAAGAGTGGGTTGTTGTGGACGTCAGATGGAGCTCTATCTAGAGCAGGGAAGGTGGAGATCGATGGGAGCTTTGCGTTTGGCTGCTAGATTCGGATGGGGAAGGTCGATGGATTTGCGTTCGGAAGAGAGGGCTGCTGGAAAAGGTTTGCAAATGGAGTTCAGTAGTGGAAAAGAAGATCTGAGCGTGTCCGATCAGTTGGCTTTTAAAGATGTTAGAGAGCAGCGATCAAAGCGAATTTTACGCAGGAATCGTGGAGAAGCGACTGGAATGGCGCCGAATCAGGTACGAGCAACCGTACTAAGAGGCGGAGGTGATTTTTATCTTTTTTTTTTTTGTTTAATAGAGGTCAACAAGCCAATCCATTCCCAGAATAACATCAAACTCATAAATTGGCAATAGTATAAGACTAAATCTCCATTTCCTATTATAGATCTCTAAATCACAAAATAATGCCATACAAGCTATCATACCATCCCCAATCAGTAGAATAACATACAAAGAATAAGGCAACTATGTAGAAGGAAATCATAATAGGGTAAAGCTTCTCTCAAAAATGAATGAATGACTGGCTCTAGAATAAAATAAAATATAATAAGGTTTATCAAAAATGTAATTCATACATGTACCACATTTAGATAATCTCTGGCCCAATCTTGAGTTAAACTATATAAATGTGGCTAACTAGAGCTGGGGCAACTGAACCCATACTCTCTCTGACCACTCCTAGGTAATTTCATACCACTTAACCACTGCCTCTCCTAAAAGATCCATCAATAAACACATGAGGTGGAGCTATCCTTGGTCTCCCCACTTATCAAAAAGAACTCTCAGACATTGTCTTATAATGTAGATCATGCCCTACTTGTAGGCACTTAGCTATCCTGTGTCTAGCCTGACCACATTGAAAGCACCAACATGTCATCCAATAACACTTACCCAACTGCCTCATGCGGAACTCTGGAAGATTGATGCCCCACTCACAGAACCTCTAGAAATAACAACACAACCACCACCAAGACTAACAAAGATGATCCACCTCTTTTAGAGTCTTTAGACCCAAACTACTCCTCTTCCCAAAAAATACACTGCTAGAAGCCTCTCCTCCAAAAATCTTCCTACTAGAAGCCCATCACTATTGAGTAGCTGATATATCATTCTTGATTAGGCTAGCTCTCTCTACTAACTCAAAAAAATAAAAAATATAAAATGGAACTAGTGGTTATATTAGACTATCTCAGAGCTCTCTCAAAAATATGTAATACTTCTCCTTAAAAGTTCAAACTAACTATGAAGTATATATGGCTAGTGTAATGAACTCTACCTGATACTGCATCAGATTTCTTCTCCCCTAAACTAACAACATAACCACCACCAAGAATTGACACAGATTATCCACCTCTCCTTGAGTCTTTGGGCACAAACTACTTCTCTTCCCAATATATCCACTACTAGAAGCTTCACCTCTAAGCATCTTCCTACTAGTAGCCCATCAATGAGTAGCTGACATATCATTCTTGATTATATAGACTCTCTCTACTAACTCTGAAAAATAAAAATGCAGAATGAAACTAGTGACTTCCTTAGCCTATCTCAAAGCCCTCTCAAAAATATATAACATTTCTCCTCAAAAGTTTAAACTAACTATGAAACATTCCTTTCTAGGGCCATAAACTATGCATAATACTACATCACATATCTACTCCCCTGAATGAGCCTCAAAAACATCTACTGCCTATACTGACATGCAGAAGGAGGTGCATACCATATCTTAAAAATATCAGTAAACTCCTTCCAACTGATTAGGGAATTCAGACTTCCCTAGAACTTTTTCTTTTGCTGACCCAACCACTAGCCCTTAGCCTCTCTGTCTAATAGAAATACTACCAAAGGTCCTTCCTCTCAGCAGAATACTATATACCATAAAAGTTATCTCTAATATCATCAGCCAGTCCTCTGTTACTATGGGGCTCAATAGTTCCCTCAAATCTCATAGGCTTCAACCTTAAAAATATTTGTAATTGTATATCCACATCATCAATTTTGATAGACGAAATCCTACACTAAGCTTTCCCCAACCACTGTGTTACTAGACTGGAAAACTAAGATATATAATCAAAATATCTCTACAATGCAGTACAAGGTTGTGACCAGGACCAAACAAAGTAGAGAATAGCCATGACTACGTAAAAATTAAAAACTAAAAAACTAAAAAATACATATAAATACTCAAAAGATTAGAACCTACTGACTCGGCTACTCAATCTGCTCCTTACCCTTTCCATGACCTGAAATAGAATGTAGAATGGGTGTGAGCTAACGTAGTTTCATAGGTCACATCCATCGATCTAACTTTTTAATACACTATCCAATGTGCATTTATTTATGTAAAAGCAGTTAATAATAGCCTATTGTACTAATTAGAGTAATGCTAGTAGATAACATAAGTTAAATAAACTTTATAGAAATTCAAATAAATATGTAGTTCATATGTCAGAGTAGAAAGTAACAGAATTCCCTCAGGCCTAGATATTAGAATCCGTGTGCTTATGACTCCTTGTGCTATCATATTGGAAAATAGGCTTTTATAACTACCAAATACTTAGCACATCGGATATTAAAATTAAAATTTAGGCCCTTATAGCTCTTAGTGCATTCAGTACAATAAAATGCCATCTAACATCAGAACTTCTCAGCATGATACATTTCAAATAGATAAAGTACATACATAATTGCATTTCAATGAAAAAAAAATAAAAATAACTAATTTTATAAAAATTTACAGAATCCCTTATCAGTAGCCAACAAATTCATTAAATTGGTATGGATTATCCAAGACACTATTTTGAAGCTCTAACTATACTAAATCATTCTTTTCATATGTTAAAAATATTTTCTAATTTTCTAAAGATGGCACGCTTCTTAATTTATTTGGCAAAAATTTTAAAATTAAATACCAAAATGTGTAAAATACTCTATCTATAATATATAAAATATTACATGGTGAAAGTTTAGCAGATATAAAGGTATACAAGTTTTTACATTACAAATTTATAATTTACATTAAAAATTAAAAATTTTCATATTATTAAAAACTGAGATAGGAAGAGTGTAACCTAACATGATCCACATAACTTTCTAAATTGGGCCAATAATAGAAAACAGACCAAAGCCACTAGAAACTAGTTTTCTCTCTCTAGAATCTCTTTCCCTCTCTATCTAAAATTATATCTCTAAGTGAATTTTTTTTAAGTGAATTTTAATATTTTTAAGTGAATTTTAATATTTTTAAGTGGATTTTAATATTTTAATAAAAATGTCTTGGCACCATAGTGCTCCAGAAAGCAGTGATATGGTGCTCTAAACAATGAGTATGGAGTCATAGCACTTAACCCAGCACCGTAGCGTTCTCCAATTTTCCCCAAAATAATGTAGAGAGCTTAATGTCGTAGCATCGCCAACCCCAGTGCCACGGAGCTCCCAAGGGAAAAAAATCCGAGTTTTAGTGTTCATGCATACAGATCTTTGGGACCTACTCTAGAACAAACTTAAGATATTTATGCACTCATAGATACTCATAGACACATACAAAATAATAAATATAGAAATTTCATTACACCAATCCTACTAAACCGAGTTAGAACAATATTGTAGATATAATATGAAGTGCATAATATTATTATCCTAAATAAACGATGGTGTGAGAAAGTTGATGGTTATGAACTGATAAATGATGCTCCTTAGAAGATCTGATATATATCAAAAAGAGTTTGGAAGCAGCTTAGGATAGATAGAGGAAGTATTATGATCCAAAACATCAAGATGTGGAATTTCAAGTAGGAAATTTTGTATATTTCTAAAAGTCGCTCTTTTGAAAGGATTAATCAGATTTAACAAGGAAGGAAGCTAAGTCCAAAGTATATTGGGCTTTTAGAGGTCAATGGTCAAGTTGAAAAGTTTGCTTATATGTTTTTATTGCCTAGTAACATGTTAGATGTACACAATGTGTTTCATGTGTCTATATTGAGAAAATTGATTTTTGAATTAAAATAGAGAGAGAGTTCCTAAAGAAAAGTTAGAGGTAGAACCTGATCTGACTTATAGAGAAGAGGTATATTCTGCCCTATGATGTGAGGTAGTAAGGAATAAATTTTTTTTTAGCCAAAGTTTAGTGGAATCATAGGTCTAAAAGAGAGGCCACTTAAGAGAAAAAGGTAGCAATGAGACAACTCTAACTAGATCTATTCTAATTAATAACTTATGAGGAAATGAAAGGATGATATTTTTCTAAGGAGGGAAGAATGTAATATCAATTGCTTCAATATTTAGTCTATTTATAATGCCCTGAAGTGAACTTGGTAAGAATTATAGGTTTATTTAAGTATTTATGAATTTCTGGGAATTTGATTTAAACCAAAAAATTATAATTGAAATTTTTCCTCAGGAGCACTATGGCACTAGGATGGGAGTACTACAACACTAAGCTTTCTATTTGAATGAAAAAAAATTGAAGTCATCGGGAGTGCTACAATGTTATCTTCTCTATTTATTAAAAAACGCATAGGAGCAATGCAGTGATTAGGGAGAGGTGTTGTGACACTGAGGTCTTAATATATAAGAAAATTCTTAAAACAATTTTTTCTTGGGAGCATAGCAGCACTGGGGAAGTTAGTACTATGGTGCAAGGGTAATTTTAAGATTTTTATATAAATATATAAATGCATTATCCCACACACATTTGTGCTATTTCTTTTGGTAGAAATGTCGGGAGAGGAGCCAAGAAGAGAAAGAATTAAGAAAGAGAAAAAAGAAAACAAGGGATGGAGGTAGCAGAGACGGATTCATCTGGCAAGCTTACTGAAAAAATTAGTCATCTTGAGATAAACTTTCAATGCCCTACTTCAATTTTCAATTTGGGTAATTTGGGTATAAGTTTTGGGGATTTATTTGATTTAAATTAGTTTGAAAAAGTTTCACTATTTAACCTTTGATATATCGTACAATAGATGACTGAGCATTTTGACAAAACTCAATGTTCTACAGGTGATTTTAAATATGCATTTTTATCTATTTTAGTAATTATGTTGGTCTTAATAAATTGTGTTATAGAACGACAAAGGCCCCAAAAAGATATTATAAATGTTATCTATGAACGTTTTTTTTTTATATTTTACCAACATTGAGTATGTGTGCAAGTATTTCCCTAAAAGCACTAAGCTTTCACACATGTGAGTATTTAATATTTTCTTGTATTATGTTAATATTTCTTTTATATACTAAAAATGTTAATGTTACTATTCTTTCATGCTAAAAAGGGTAATTTTATTGGCTATATATGTTAAAATATCATTCTTCATGTGTTGTTGATTTTGGTTGAAAAGACTGATATTTTCATGTTTATGTGCTTGAAATGTGTAATAAAAAGGGGAGAATGTTGGGCGATGTGGCATATGTGATGTAGTCAATGGATGTTTTATGTTAAATACAAATGAAGTTATAAGAACCCTTACAAAATGTATATGTATATATTCATGTATTCCTACACTTGTCTCGGAGATATGTGGGATGATTAAGTAAAGGTATAAATGAAAGCAAAGTTATAAGAGGAATCATGATGTATGTAATTCCTACATCTATCTCAGATAGATATAAGATGATAAAATGAAGATATAAGTGAGAGTGGCATTATAAGGAGAATCGTGATGTATGTAATTCATCCATCTGTCTCGGATGAATATGAGATAATCAAATGCAGGTAGTAGAAGTTGAGGTATAATAAGGCATCATGAAATGTGAATGTTAGATATGTGTCATTTCATGTTATGTCATTCATATTCTATTATCATGTTTAGAGAAATGCTTAAATTATGCAGTCATGTCATGTGATGTTGTACAATATTATGTGTATTTTAAAGTCCTGGTTAAGTGATGTTTACTGTGTTATTGTTATGTGTGCATATTTATAACATTTGTGTAATACTAGTATCTAAGTTGTTAAATACACTGTGCAATGCAAATGTTAGGATATTCCCCTTTTACAAATGATCTATTATTCATGTATTGTAAAATAATATAATTGTTATTCTTTATATAATAGTATTGAATTATGTAGTAGAAAGTTATGGATGACCTACTAAGCATGTTATTGCTCATTCCATATATTTGTAAATAGTTTCAAGAAAAGGTAAAGTCCATATTTATTAAATTGTGTTGATAAAGATTGTTGACTAGATTGAGTCTGAAAGCTAGGTGTGTTTAATATATATTTGTCAGTCATGAGTATATTTATATTTTGATAAAAATAAAATAAAATCATGATTGATATACATTATTCCTCTGAATGCCTGTTTGATAAATTTTTGTTTTTGTTTCCATGTATATTGGATGATTATAGAATTACTCTGTTGTATATTGAAGAGTAAAATGAAGGAAAAGAATTCTTCTAGATTTGGTATTAGGAAATCATAAGTTCGCAGTCCTGACCTTGATACAATATGGCCATTCCTAGTGTTATGGAGTGTATTTAGTGGGGTTGTGACAAGGAGAACCCCCATGAGATTATCAGCTAAGTGGCAAAAAAAAGGCGATGTCGGGGCTGAGATCTGAAGAATCAAACAAGAGTTTTTGGGTTTGAATAGTTTTTTATTTTAGGGATCTAAGTAAATTCCTGTAAATCTTTGATTGATGGTCAGCATATCAATATCTAGTCAAATCAAAATAATAAATTAGGGTCTTTTTTCTCGATTGAGCATAAAAAAGCCGAAGTTGGATAATAATGAAATAGCTCAAAATCAATTACAAGTTGAATATTATGACTACTTATTATTAAGATATGAAGGTTCTGTAATCCTATCAAGAATGTTAGATAATAGATTGCAATTTCTAACTTTTTTTAACTCTAAAAAGTAACCCTAGCAAGATCCGATGAAGCCCCCCCTAAGCTATCCGAGTCTCATATGATATAGGACAAAATGAAGATAAGACAAAATGTTCTTGAGCAGTAGATCTTCAATGTAATAGAGTTAAAAGAAATTATTAGTTAAAAGAAGTTCTATTGTGATATATCATTCTCCCACTGCTTGGTTAACCAAATGTGGATGGACGAACGGCCATAAATCGATCCTTGAAAGTTGCATTTGAGTAAATAAAAAAAATATAAAATTTACAACTCAAATCAATTCAAAGATAATAAAAACAATGGTCTAATGAACATGTAAACCCATAGAATCAAAGTAATATTTTAAAATAAAATATTCTTATATTTACAATCTTAAGATGAATTTAAGACTTCATTTGGGACAGCTTTTTTACTGCTTCTTAAAACAACTTTTTTATAAAAAATTTTAATTTTTTTTATAAAAAGTTGTCCCAAATGGAGCCTAATTTTTGTTTGGACCAGCTTTTTTATTACTTTGTAAAGTTGCTATAATAAATAAAATGTTAAGTTATTGTAAAAACTAAATTTTTAGTATTTTTATTTTTGAGAATGGGATATCCACCCGCTGCCACCCCTGAGAGGCCGCTTGACGGTGTGACTAATCATCGACTGACCTAAAAAAGGCACCTACCCCAGAAACCTCCTTGTCCGCACTTGATTTTATCCCACTTAAGAGATGCTACCTCTCAAGAGGATTCAAACACGAATTGAGTTAAGTATACCAAACCAAGCGTTATTCGGACCAGTCCAAAAAAGTTATATATGCGTTGTTGTACGGATGTCTTATCTTAAACAGCAGATTATGAATTACGATAGGCATGTCGGCAGATCATTCATTTTCAAACCCTATCAAACGCAGCAAGAAATGGATTTTATTCCTTGGTTCATTCCTTGGCACGTCTGAGATCAGCCTAGAGAGAACACTACATCTTTTTCATACCATAAGCATAGCGAGAGGCTCGTGGCTGTGAAGCGGACAGCTCTACAAATTGGCAAAAGGTAGATGCTTGGCATCTATATGATGTTACAGGGGGCAATAAAAGATAAAGTATTACTAAAGCTTCTCTTTATTATTATTATTTTTTTTAGCTATGGTTCTCTTTAATTTAATCTTAAAACTTTTTATGGAGAATACAGGAGTATTTATATCCCTCCCTTCTAGATCTACAAAATTTAATCACTCCTTCAAACAAGTTACCTATATCATGCTACAATTGATTGAATTCCATTTTAAATTTTTAGTAATGAACACTGAAAATAAAGAAAAAAACTATTAAGTTTCTTTCTTTTAAAAGATTTGCTAAGGAGCCTATGCATTTGTGGGATATGAAATTGTGAATGGGTGACACCTAATCTCACTACTAGCAATTCACCTTGAGATAAAAGCTAAGGGGGCTAATTAGAATTTAGATAAGAATGGAAGGTAAGAATGTTGCGGGTCCTATGACACATAAGGACACATGGTCTAGGAAATTGGCCCCAATGTGGATCTCTATCTCCAATTTCAATCTCAATTTTGGGGTGAGTCCTTTAAGAGAGTCTTCATAAGTGAGTGTAAATGGCATGTCCTTGGCTGTCAATGTACAAGGCAATTGTGTAGAGGTAAATCGTCTAGATGTGTGGTGAGTTCATTTCAAGCAAGATTATGAACTCTAAAAGAAAGGGTGAGTTCCCCACAGGGATAAAGGCAGTGGACCGAGGGTTATCTGATGTGAGAGATCATAATTGTAGCTTTTGAGATATGTGGGTTTCTCATAGTTGGAAAGATGATGACGATAGCTATTAAGTGGTTCTGATAATGGATAATGCCCATGGATGAATAGTTCTTACAAGGGTATATCTATAACTTAAATTAACTTGGACGAGTCTACTAACGGAATTTGTTGGGTATGAAGATTCCTCAGCGTAACCAATTCAGGTGGGGAAAAAAAATTTCAACCGCGGTATCATTTCACATATTGTGACTGCTTTTATTAGTAGGCGAGAAGACTTAGCACACTCGATGCATCTCCCTATGCGGAAAATGATACCAGGGTGCTGCCGAAATTTATAACAAAATGAATAACATAGATAAAATTGGAATAAAATAAAATAAAATCTAACTTAACTCCTAAGTTAGCAAAATTAAAAGTGCATGACATTCAAGATTCCAAATACTAAAAAATAAAAATGAACAAACAAAAATCAAAGTATAATAAAATGGAGCTTGTAATGAACTCGTAGGAGAACTAGTTGCTCACCAACTAGTAGGAATCAAACTTCCCTCTCTTAGCTCTTAACTCATGCACACCAAGGTCTCTAAGCAACGCTCTTCACAAGTTGAGATGTGTGTAATGAACTAAGGAATAACTTCACATTTATAGTTTAAAAAGTAACCATGTGTGGGGGCCCATCAACAAAAAAAATCCAACAACGAAGGAGCAATGAATCTTCATATTAAAATAATGTAAATGTGTCATGTTGGAAGCTTATAATGTCAAGATGTCATTTCAAGACTCCTACTATAGATTCCATGGGCATTCAAAAGCCAGTAAAATATGAGCGTAAATACACCTGAATATGCTCAATAATAACCCTGAGAGGGGGGGGGGGGGGGGGGGGGGCAGGGGGTAAAAGTAAAAAATTATTTGCTTTTTAACGGAAATGTATTTACATTATAGTTACCACGTAGGACCCCCCGCATATATCCAGTGATTATTCTGGCTAAATGATTTGTAATAAAATAAAAAACGTCAATCATATTACAAGTCACAGGCATGCTAGTACCCCTGAAAATGAACGCACCAACTGCCAAAATTAAGTAGATTCATATTCTAGTGAATGTATCATACACCCCATGAGTTGTTAAGTGTCACGGATTGTACAACTTTTTTTAAGTATGTGAGATGTGCCAAATCACTAAAAGGAAATATCTCCAACATGTTTCTCAATCGTATAGTGCAAATGTGTTTGTGACATATAAGTGCACCATACAAGAGTATTAAACAAGGCGTATAAATATTGCTTGTTATGAAAGTGCATTTTTACAAATGCATCAGTAATCATATAATATGCAAATATATCACATGAATATGTAAATGCATAATGCAAAGTACAAAATGCACTGAAAAGTATGTATCCACATAGGCCCCAATGAGCGTAACACAAACATGTAACATCTGAGGATACTGGGCAGAGTAAATAAAAAATTAATAAATCTTCAAGCATGTGAAATACATCATATAAGTACATAAATGGCATGCACATTATTTAAAATACTCGCGTGTACTCTAATCATTATGTTCAATTTCCAAACACGTGCACTGAGAATGTTGTGAGGGTCAAAAGTGAACTTAAGTTCAAATCTGATTCGTCTCTCTAAATGGATTAGAGTTGACATGAATTGAACCAATGAATAAATACACGATCATAGTGTCGACCAAAGTATTTGATTTTATACGTTCATATTGGGTTTTAAAGGCCTCTAACAAGAAAAATACATTACCAAAATACAAACTCTTAGAACCAACGGTTATGAAATTAACCAAAGTATTTAATTTTATACATTTATAGTAGGCCTTCAAGATCTTTTATAAAGAAAATTCATATAATAAAATATATACTCTCAATTTTGATATTTATATGAAAACTTTAAAAATTAGGAGCTGAACCCGATCCTCTGTTGACAAGCAAATAGAGTTAACAAGGTTCAACTAATGAAATGAAAATACCCATAATTAGATGATGGCCATGTTAAAAATTAATATCAATTGGAGGGGTCTCCATCTTTTAAATGCCCCTAAATCTCAAAATTAATCATTAAAGGGCTCTAATTTTGATAAAAGTTCAAATTCCAATAATCGTAGAACCTAAGATATTCAAAAACATATAAATCACCTAAACACTCAAAGCAAAAATATTTATCCACCCTTCGCAATAGTTTGTCGAGGTAAATAAATTAGAAATTCACTGCAGCTCATAAAGAGCGAATGTCCAGTCGAAAATATCACTAAAATTTATTCTTAAATTATCTCCTTCTAATAAGGACGTAGCACGTGTCTTCTAAGCATTCCTAATAAATTAAATTGAGTATGGTTATTATGGGATAGGAAAGAGAAAGTCAAGTGATAATTTTTAGGACTTCAAGTTGTGCTCGATGATTAGGCAATTAGAATGCATAAATTTACCATAAAACTTACTACTTGCATGGGCTTGACGTTTCCATTAAATTGGTGCGCTATAATATATGAAGAAAACTAACAAAGTAACCCAAAAGAGTCATAACCATATAGCCACATCATCTCGTTGCTCTGTCTTCGTCCTCCTATGCTTTGGCGATTCTAGGGTTCCTATTGGCTTGCAATTTTCAGCCCCTTTTTCATGCGCTCTCTTTCTAGAATATTTTGTTTTTGAAAATTTTTTTTGGCCTGGGCCAATTTTTGCCCCTGGTGTTTGTTTTTTAATTGTTTCATTTTTGTTTCTTTTGTATATTGGTCTTTATTTTGCTGATCTTCTGGCTTTATGGTAGCTCCTCTGTCCTCTAATCCCTGAGGCTCTAGCAAACCAACAACTAACGATAAGCTTACTGGTTTCACTAGTCTTGATAATAACTCTTGATCTTTTTGTGATGCGATTTCTGAAACTATTGGTTCTTTATTTTATTCTATTTCCTTTGTGCATACATCATCTAAAGTTGTTCCTGCGGTGACGTTTAGGGAAGCTGTTGTTGAAAAACTTATTGCATCTTTTATGTTTACCCCTGTTGGGAAGTTTGCTTAACGTCAACCTAATCTTGATACGATCCATGCTTTTTTCGTAAGCCTCATACTTTCTGGGTCCTTTTTCGTTGGTCTTTTGGATCCAAGGCATGTGGCTATTCAATTAATAAACGATCTCGATTATAGCAGAATTTTCTCTGGGAGATCTTACTATATTAATGCTTGTCAAATGAGGATTTTCAAATGTACTCCTTTTTTTGACATCAAATAAGAGTCTTCTATTGTTTCTGTTTGAATTTCCTTCCCGAACCTGTGTTTGCATATGTTCAATTTATATATTATTTCATGCTTTAGCTTCTATTTTTGGGAGAACACTTCAAACAAATCAAGCAACAACAGCTCATTCATGGCCTTCTATTGCTCATGTCATTGTGGAGCTAGATATTACAAAAAAAAACCCTAAAGAGATTTGAGTAGGTCTTGAAAATATGGGTTATTTGCAAAAAGTCAAAGTTGAAAACATCCCTCTCTTTTGTAATCATTGTAAAATTCATGGCCATATGATTTCAGACTTTTTCAGTTTGCATCCTCATATTAGAAACCAAAAAATGCCTAATAGGCAGGTTTGTGGCTGGTTTTAATGCCTAAAAAATTGTGGAGGCTAAACTTGTGAAGGAAAGAAATGAAATGCATTCTATGAACCATGATAATATCCTTCCTTTAAATGTTGTCGCCGCCTCTGTTAATGGGGGTCATCTGGATGGCTTATTGGAACAATCAAATTAACCTTCTTTCAATGCTTCTCCTCAACATAAGTCTGTTCCTGAGCATTCTAATATTCTGAACCTTCAAAGCCACAATTTCAATGTTCCTACTGCAATGGAAGGTAATTCTCATGTTAATGATATTACTGTAAATTTTTTTTAGCTCTTTCTCAAATGCCATGTGCGTTAAATTAGAATATTGCTTGTTTACAAAATGGTAATTTGGTTTCTTATCAAAATGCTAATAATGAAAATACTATTTCTAATTCTGTTAATCTTGCTGTTTTTGAGAAAGAGGTCTCAAATGATATTTATGAAGTGGGAAAAACTCCTGATATGAATAAGCAGCTACTTGTTGTTAATGATTTTGTGGAGGAAGAAGAATTTGTTGAAAATACGTATTTGGGTAATACTATGATGTCCTCTACTAATGATCTCTCTATTTTTATGGCGGCTTCATCTTCTATTACAAAAATTGATCATGAGTTGTTAGAACATAATGATGGTTTTACTAAAGTGTCTAAAAAGAAATTCAAAGCATTTAAAAACGCCTCTCTCCATTTCCCAAGGAATAGTAGATCTCAACCGGCCCAATTTTCTTCTAATGTTTAAGTCTCTTATTTGGAATGTTAGGGGTATTGGTAGCCCCTCTACTAGGACTAGGGTTAAGAATATTTGCAAGATTCACAATATTTTGATTTTGGTTCTAATTCTCTTGTTAAGCTTCTTTCGACAGCTATATTTCTGGGTTTTAAATTTGGTTATGTCAACTATTTTAATAAAATTTTGGTTTTCTAGAATAGTCCTATTAAAATTGAAATCATTTCTAATTTTGACTAATCCCTTCATTCTTCTATTTAATTGTTTAAATTCAATTATTGTGCATCTTTTGTGTATGCTTCCTCGAATAGGTTTACTAAAAGGATACTTTGGGAGTAGCTTTCCAATTTCTCCTCTACAGCTTATTGGTGGTGATTTCAATACTATTCCTTCTCCTGCTAAGAGGGGGAGGAGCATTCCTAATTCTCTTTCCATGGAAGATTTTATTAGCATGATTTTAGATTGCAATCTTAAGGATCTTCGCTTTTCTGGTAATAATTTCACCTAGTACTGTGGCAATCTTTGACAAAGACTTTAGTGTCTTTTTTAATAATCAATAGATCTCCAATTATCTTTACAATCATGTTGATCATCTTAGCAGAACTCTATCTGATTACTCTCCCCTTTAATTGGTATTAAAATCCATAATATCCATCCTCCTGCCATGTTTAGATTTAAGAATATGTAATTTCTTGACAAAAGATTTCTTATTATGGTTCGAGATAATTGGAATGATCCTCTTCATCCTGACAACTCATGTGTTGAGATGATTAGGCTTTTGCTTAAACTTAAAAGATTGAAATTTAAAATTAATTGGTGGAACAAAAATATGTTCAAAAATATCTTCTCTATTATTATAGCTGCTAAAAATAAGGTTTTACTTTTGGAAAATATTTATATGAATGAGCCTAATGATAATAATCTCAATGTTTTACAAGAGTCTAAGAACCTGCTCAAACTTTTACATTCCCAAGAGGAAATATATTGGAAACAAAAAGTTGTTGCCAAACACTTAAGTGAGGGTGACAAGAACACTAAAGATTTTCATGCCATTGTTAAAAAGAAAAGATGTCAGAATTATAATCATAAAATTTCTCTTGAAAATAGTATTACTTATGATATAGTGGATCTTATTGCTTCCTCTAGTATTATTTTTTTTTTAAATCTATTTAACAAAATCTTCACTCCTCAGCCAATCTCCCAAGCTCATCACATTCCCCACTTGATTTCTGAGGATAATGAATTTCTTTTAAAGTCCCCATCTCTAAATGAGATTCATGACACTATTTTTTATATGAATTCTAATTCTGTGGTTAGGCCTGATGGCTTTACTAATTTTTTTTTAAAAAGCATGGGAAATCATTAAAGAGGATCTGGTTTGCACGGTTTTGGATTTCTTTGATGGTAATCCTTTACCAAAATATTTTTCTTCCACCTCTATTGTGGTTATTCTCAAGAAAAAATACTATCAACAACTAGGAGGATTTTAGGCCTATCAGCCTTTGTACTTTTTTAAACATGCTCATTTTCAAGATCATTATAAGAAGACTTGCTTTGTTCCTCCCTAAGATTATGTCTCCTTCTCAAACAGGTTTTTTTTTTTAAGGGGAGAGCTATACCTGATAATACTCTTCTTTCTCAAGAAATGATTCATGAGATCAATACTAAAGTGAAGGGTGGGATGATCATTTTTAAGTTAGATATTGCTAAAGCTTATGATAATATTTATTGAAAATTTCTTTACAATATTATGAGTTCTTTTGGCTTTCATTCTTAATTTCTTCAGATTATTAAAAATTGCATTGAAAACTATTATTTTTTCACTATCATTAATGGGAAGAGTAATGATTTTTTTAAAGTTTCTCAAGGTCTTAAGCAGCGGGATCCTCTATCACCTAGTCTTTTTATTATTGTTGTTGAATATTTATCTAGAGGCCTTGATGATCTTTCAGGAATCATCAATCTATGTATTACCAATCCAATGGGGGTCTGCCCATTACCCATTTAAGTTTTGCTAATGACTTTATCAAATTTACCAATGACTATAAAGATGGTTAATATTTTCATGAGATTTCTTCCTAGTTTTGAGGAGAATAGTGGCTCGTTCATTAACAATAATAAAAGTTGTTTTATTACAGCTAAGAACATTTGTCACAACTGTATCAATGGTATCAAAAATAAAATTGGGTTTCTACATAGTGATCTCCCTATTAAATACCTTGGTATTTCTCTTTATAAAGGTAAGAAAAGGTGGTTTATCTTTGATGATATTATTTCATCAATTCAGAAGAAGCTTTCATCTTAGGAATTTAATTTCTTTTCTTTTTGTGGTAGACTTGTCCTTATTAAGAGTGTTTCAAGTTCTTTATCTATTTGTATGATTCAAACTATTCATTCTACTATCATTGTGTGCACTCATATTGAAAGAATCTTCAATAAGTTTTTTCAGGGCTCTTCCCCTAACAATTTTAAAATCCACTTGAAGTCTTGGAGCAATTGTTGTTGTGTTCTGGTTGACGGTGGATTGGGTTGCAAGACTATGATAGAATTAGCTCATTCTTTTTCTATTAAACTTTGGTGCACTTATAAGGCCAAGCAAAGTCTTTGGGCAAAATTCATGAATTGGAAGTATTATTTGGGCAAACATCATACCACTTATTTTTCTTAAAGGGTTGATTCTCTGGTTTGGAAAAAAATTTATCATATCAAGTGGAAAGTTGAAAATTTGATTCTTTGGGGCATTGGGTTTGGAAATGTTTTCTTTCGGCAAGAACATTGGACGGGTTCTACTTCTTTTAATACCATGTTTTATTCCCATTAAACCTTGACTATTAAAGTGCATAATTTTATTTTTGATAACTCTTAGAATGTTCCTATGCCTTTGGAGAATATCCCTAGCCATTTAGTTGAGCAAATTTCTAAAATTCCTTTAATGTTTTATAATGAGGATTGCATTTTATTCAAAGTTTAACTTCTGGTAAGTTTTCTATAAAAGACACTCGAATCATATAAGAAGTAAGAAACATTTTTCTCATATTTTTCCTATGATTTGGCATAAGACTATTCCATCTATTATAGCTATTTTCATTTGGAGGGTTTTGCATGAGCTTAAAAAACTAAAGGCTTTGCTCTTCCATCCAAATGTCGGTGTTGTTTTCATTTGGAAACTATGAATCATGTGCTTGTGACTGGCCCTATGGTGGCTAAAGTTTGGATCCACTTTGATGATATTTTTGAAACTAACCCTATAATATTGCTTCCATTTTCAGTTCCTGGTTTTGTACTTTCAAAGGGTATAATGTGAATGTTATTCTTGTTCTTATTCTTTAGTTTTTATTGTTAGATAGAAATGATACTATTCATAAAAATCAAAGAATGGACCATCAGAGAATTATTTCCAGGATCAAGGAGAAAGAAAGCCATTTATATAATGTCAACCTTTTAAGTGTTGAAAATTTTATTTGCTGCTATAGGGTTGCATCAGTTTTTGGCTTAAACTTTGGTTTGGAGGAGGTCATTCATAAGTCTAGAATTGTGTATTAGCTCAAAACTCATAGCCCCTTTGTTAAGCTGAATTCTGATGGTTCTATTAAAAATGGTGCATGTGGTTGTGGAGGCATCATTAAAAACTAGTTTGGGGATGTTATTATTTCTTTTGTCCCTTATTTTTGCTGAGCTCAAGGTTTTATGTTACGGTCTTAATATCTATTTAGCTTTGAATATTAAAAATATTTGGATTGAGGTGGATGATTTACTTATTTTTCAAATTTTACAGGTTAAAGGGTCTCTTACCTACAATCATGAGCTTTTTTAATATTATTAGGGAAATTAGACTAATTTTGCTTGAACTTAATTATCAGTTATCGCATGTGTGGCATGAGGCAAATAATTATGCTAATTGGTTGGCTAATGTGGGTTGTTCCCTTAATTAGTTCAAGGAAGTAATGGGTTTTGCTCTCCCTAAACCCCTTATTGATCTGATTAGATTGGATAAATATGGATTACCTTATGTTAGGCTTTAGTTTTCTATGTTCTCTCTTGCTTGTTGTTTTTTTATTTTGATTGGGTTCAGCTTCTTGTTGTCTTAGTTGATGGTTATCTGAAGGTTTCTTCTTATTTGGTTTTCCTGGGCTGATTATGTTTGGGGTTTCTTTTCTCTTCTATCCTATTCTATCAGGTTGTTGGGGCCTTATATTTGTTTCTTTCTGCAGTTGTGGTTTTTTCTAGTGGTTGGTCTTTGTGCCTGCTTGATTTTCTACCGAGTTTTTGATCTTTGTGTCTGCTTGATTTTCTACCGAGTTTTTTGTCTAGGGTTCTTTGTTATTTTTCCCTCTCTTTTCTGGTTTGGTCTGTACTTATCCCTTTGATATTCTTTCTATTGAAGGTGGTTGGTGGTCTATTGTTGGTTTTGGGCTTGGGTTCTTTTTGTGCAGCTTGTGGTTTTGACTCTCTGTCCGAGAGCCTTTTCTTCTGTTGTGCCAATATCTGTCTTGTGGGGGTTTTCTATATGTTTTCTGCTGCCTCCCATGTCATTTCTATTTTTTCCTATTCCTTTCTTATTCAATGTTACCTTGTTTTACAAGTTTCTCTTTTACATGTTTAATAGTGCTTTCTAGATTTTTACATAATTTCATTTTTTGCAGTATGATGATGCTGAAAGTCTTGCTGTTGATCTCTTATTTTTAGGTGATGGCTTCTAGTCTGCCTAGATTTTTCTTCGGATTTTTTTTGTGCTTGTACTTCTATCAATGGCTTGATCCCTTTTTGGGACCTGTAATTTTTATTTTATAATAACGCATAGGCCCATCAGTGGGTTAAAGAAAATTAACCCAAAGTAGTTGGACCTATCAGCTAGAAGAGCTTATAGATTGGCATCCAATGGGCACTAATATAGTAGGCTACTCATGCTACTTAGAACAAGTGAGGTGGCAAGTCATATTGGAAGATGTATCGAATTAGGAGCACATTGGTATGGACAATACCTAACAACTTTATCTAGTACAAGTGAAATTAGTCTTGCCTCCATGAGTACCAAAGCATTAGAAAGGAGCTAATTGATTTGGCATCAGCAAGCATAAAAATGGACAATTCCAACTCAAAGTTGGTGAATTGTTAGAATTAGCATGTATGTATGGGTGCAAAGGTAAGTAATATATGTGGAAAATGTGTGCACAAGCATAGAAACATAACATGTGTGACAATGAGTAGAGAGATTTCCAAGATGTGGGAAGTTAGGACTAGCTGGTGGGTGCACATGGACATGGATATGTAGCATGTTAAAGCTAGTAGATTGATAGGCACAGGCATATAGGTGTCAGATGGCTAGAGATAATAAGTCAACAAGCATGAGGTGCTTATTTTAAGATAATCTTGGAGGTATGGCCATTAAAGTTAGTGGGTGCCCAAACACATCATGTACCTATCAAATGGGGTTTTACAACCTCCTAAGTTAGATATAAAGGTCCCCTCCATGAAATTAACCAAGTAGTTTATAAGAAGTCATACGGTCCAGTATAAGGGATGGCATAACTCTCCATACTACCTCAAAATGACATGCATAGAAAATCCATTTGATGCAAGACCAAATGATGATAAATGATGGTGGATGGGAAGCTTACGTAAGAGGATTGCAAAAATAGTTGCATCATATAAAACTATGGCCATAGGGTTCAAGAATTTTGGGCAATCTTGCTTTGGAATGAGGTAGAAGACACTAGGTTAAGAATCAATGGGAGTTCCAAAGATACTGAAAATGGCATAGGTATAAGTATTAAACAAAATAGTTTCAAGTGAAAGATAACTAAGTGATGAGAGTTTAGATGGCAACAAGATGTTGAGTGAATAGACTTACAGTCGAGTAAGGGTATACCAAATGATGAGCAAGTAGTCGAAAGGGATAGGTTAATGATTGTCATAGAGGGTAGGAGAAAAAGTGGTGGAGTATAGATGATTTGGGAGAACATGATAAAGAAAGTTAAAGTGCATGGAGAATTCCTGAGCCAAAAAGCAAAGCATTGTGACTTAGGGAAGTGAACAAAAAAATATCAAAATTAAGGGCGCATATAAGTATGTATTTTCTAAGGACAAAAAACGTGGTGACCTTGCTTGTTATGCCATGGAAGGCTATGTAGAGGGTTGAATTAGAAAAGGAGTCTAGAAAGTTTACTCTGTCACATTCCTTAGAAGCGCATTAAGGTCGCCATTCCAAATCTCCTTTCTTCTTGCTTGTAAGTGAAAAGAACTTGATAGAAGAAATTTAATAGCAATATTGATCATTTGGACATAAGGATATGTAAGAGACAAATGACAACTCACGATCTACATGAGAAAATAAAGTAAAATGTACCAAGAGAAAATTATGGGAGAATTCAACCCTCTTGCCCATTGAGCTACACAAAGATGAACACAATAGTGATCATATGAATGATGACAACAAGTTGATGGATGAGCTGATAGATAATGTGTTGGTGATAAGTTAGGTGGTAATAATAAGTCAAAGGCAACTCAATGGGAGAAATTGAATATTATCAAGTGAAAAGATTGACTAATTGTAGGCAAATTCTTGATAGGTCAAAGAACAACATAGCAAGGAGCCAGTGTGCTAACTAGTTAAGTGAGTGTCGAAACCTCAAGGTTAACACAATGAGATGGAGGGAAAACATGAGCACAGGTAGAAGGCATAGGCGCCAACTCCAAGAGCTAGGCTACAAGAACATGCTAGCATGTTAGGAGTTTGTTTGTCGAGTTCAGATGTTGAGACCAAAAATTCAGAGGTTGGCATATGATTAAAAGGGCCAAAGAGTCTCTGCGGTGGAATGAACATAATGAGGAGAGGGCTTGTATTCCAAAATATCAAATAAATTGGGATTATCATAATAGCCCCGAATCGGTTGAACCTACATCAAGCAAGTTAAAAAGGAGGTCAATAATAAGATGATTATGCATGAAAAATAATTTTCCAAACTACTAACGAGATCAGATAAATGTGTAAGAAATTTGATTTTTCATAACTATTAAAATATCTTTAAAACACTACCATTGCCAGGTCCCAAGTCCTGGATAAGAAAAATGGAAGATTGTGTTAGGTAGTTGATAGCCAGCATAAAACTTATCAAATAATCATGACATAAATCCTTTAATACATTGTATTAATGCTAGGGCGTTCTCTAAAAGCGACGCACTGTATGACCTAAATACAGCGAGAAGTGTGCAAGGATTGTTGCATCGGCACCCGGGTGCAGTGTAAAATAGGTAAGGGTTCCTACATCATGGATGGATGTGGGCAAAGAAGCTAGTCCATGAAACTAGAATTCGGATATAATCCTAGAATGTAGGTTCTCTTACAGACAATTTAATAGAATTAATTGATATTATAATTCATAGGAAGATAAATATTTTATGCATTCAGGAAACTAAATGGGTGGAGAGAAGGCTAATGCGATTAATAATTTAGGATTTAAACTTTGGTCATCCAGTAAAAGTCGTATTAGAAATGATGTAAGTGTGATTATAGATAAGAGTTTAAAGGATAATGTTATAAAAATTGATAGAATTTGAGACAGAATTATAGTTTTAAAGAATATTTTTTATGCTAAGATTATTAATATTATAAGTGCTTACGCTCCTCAAGTAGGTTTGGATATATGTTTAAAATTAAAAATTTTTAATGACGTAGAAAAATTAATTCAAAAGATACATCTTGAAGAAAGAGTTTTAATTGGAGATTTAAATGGACATGTTGGTTGAGAGGTAGAGGGTTTTAAATGCATTTACAGTAGATATGGGTTTGGAGTGACTAATGAATGTGGTAAGACTATATTACATTTTGCACTAGCTTATGATTTTGTAATTGTTAATACCTTATTTAAGAAAGGAGATGAGCATCTCATCACTTATGAGAATGGATATAGTAAAACTCAGATTGATTATTTTCTTATAATAATAATATATCATTTAGATTGCAAAAATTGTAAAGTTATTCCGAGTAAAAGTCTATACACCCAACATCAGTTATTAGTTTTAGACTTTAAGATGAATTGGTAGAATATAAAAAATATAATAATATATTGTTTAAAGATTATGTGGGAGCATTTAAAAACACTAATCAAAATATTTTGAGAGTAAGATTTGAGATCTTAAGATTTTATATATGCAGTAGAAAGTGAATGTTATGTAAGAAAAAGTAGATAGTAATATAAGAATGTTCCAAAGGATATGCTCGAAGTTTCAAAAAGAAAAGCTCCTAATAATAAAAATAGTTAATGGTGGAATCAAAATGTGCAAGAAAAAATCAAAATAAAAAGCTTTGTTATGATAATTGGTTTAGAAGTAAACACTCTAAAAATTTATGTCGGCTCCAAAAATTTGGCCCCGGCCTCCGTCCGTTTTGCTTTCTTCAGGGGGAGTTTTAACGAACTTAAGTTCCGGGGTAAATTTTGGAAGGCAAATGAGTTTGTAGATTAGACACTACCCAAAGATTTCGCCCTCATTTTGCGAGGACTTTATGATCTGAGTTCTGGTTTCCTATAGGCGTAAGCATAAATATTTGAAATAGTTGGAGAATTTGGAAATTTGAAAGATTGGATAACTTGGAGATTCGATCAGATACGTAGAGATACGTGAGCCTGGCATATAGTAGCAGCATAAATATTTGAAATAGTTGGAGAATTTGAGAATTTGAAAGATTGGATAACTTGAAGATTTAACATTTAAAATTAGAAATTGCACCATCTTGCACTTAAAGCGGATGGTAGGGAAATGGATGATAGACCCGATCAAGATCCCATGGTTCCGTCGTCCTGGGCCATCGTGGTCCCTGGTCTACTTAGTCAGAGGAGGTAGTCGACCCAACCTGATAGAAGGATCCTTGTCGGCAGCCATGGGTTGCTTCGTCCAAGGGGACCTTATAGACCTGGGGTGAATATTTGTCTAAGGGGATAAATTTGAATCCACCTTAGCTAACAGAGAGCTTTGTGCCCTACTGATTATATCCTATTGATTCAAATCTCAAGGATTTGATGCTAATAAGGAACGTATTGGCTCTGGCCATAACCGGTATCATGTGGTGCCATTTGGCGGCAAAACCACTCAGTTCAAAGGGCCCCGGGTCATAACCGTTTATCCTGCAGTGCCATTTGGCGGTGAAACTGCCGGTTAGAGGACATGTACCACGTCCTTATTAATAGGAGATTGTTTGAGAATGGATCCTAGTGATATTTTCGACTAGGCATTAGCTCTATATGAGCTGAAGTAAATTTCAAGTTTGTCCACCTCGGCAAACAGTTGCGGAGAGTGGATGAATTTTATGCTTTAAGTGATTGGATGATTAATTTTAATTTTAAACATTTTTAGACATTGATGATTTTGAGATTTCTGAATTTTTGGGCGTTTGAATGGCATTTTAAATTTTTGAATTGACCCCTCCGGTTGAGATCTACATCTAACACGGCCATCATCGGGGTGATCCTGAGGTCACTTATATTTATGGATTGAACCTTGTCTACTTTGTTGAGCTGTCGTCAGAGGATTGGGTTTCATAGGTTTTATACATTTGTAAGTGAATTCTCTTGATTATAGGCCTTGAAGGCCTAATATGAAGTATAAAGCAAATATTTAGGTCGATCTCGCAGCCGTATACTTGTTTTATGGTTTAAGCCGTGTCGACTTCTATCTACCCGCGTAGAAGGATCGGGCTCAAACGTAGGTTCATTTATTGACCCGTGCAGCATCCATAGACGTCACGTGTGTACAATTAACACGCTCGTCGGGGCCCATGCGGGTGTTTAGGGGCATTTTATAATTATTGATTGAACCCTGTCAACTCCTATTTACCTGCCTAGGAGAATTGGGCTCAAATTTATTGACCTGCACAGTATCGCTAGACGTCACGTGTGTTCTTACTACACGCTAGTCGGGGCCCATGCGGGTTTTGATTGCACGTGTCCCTTTTTGTGTACCTATGTGTATACAAATTAAAGTGCACGTGCTGGGGACATTTTAGAATATTTGTAAACACCTTCTGTCTGCTTGCACGGATAAAGCAGATCTGGTGGTGTAGCATCGCAGATTGTAGGCGCTGTACTGGTTATTTGCCCATTGTATACAGGTAGACTGCTGTGCACTACTTGTTATTTCTGCAGGTGGGTTGTAGTGCACCAACGATCTCCTGCTTTGGCTGGTTGATGTTGCCTATTTACTGTAGCTCCCTTGCATCCTTCTTGCAGACGGCATTTTAAGTGTATAACATATTTCCTACAGAAGCTCATAGGAACTTGCATTTGTCACATTTTTCCGCCTCTCGCTTGTAGACAGAATATTGGGCATATAATGAACTACCTACAGTAGCTTGTAGGTACTCATATTTGTTGCATTCCACCTACCTTTGCTTGTTGGGGATTGGTGTATTTGACTGATCTTGGATAATTGTTGGTCGTGGAGGTACTATAATGTCTTTGCTATAATAATTGGTAGGTACCTTGAATGTACTTTGGACATGTTGTCTTTACCTGCATGAGGCTCAGTGTATTTGTTTGATGCTGAGTGATGACTTGTAGCATTTGTTATCTGCTATTGATTATGGTCGTTGCACTTGTGTATGTTTGCTACACACTAGTTCTTCCATGTTCATAGGAGACTGATACATTTTCTTGCATAATGTTAATGAATGTTAGTTGAACTGCATTCACCACCAATCTTTTCGTGTAATCTAGCAGTTGTCATTTTACAGGGAACTATTATATTTTTACATGAGTGGATTGACATTAATTGTAGGAGTGTTATATTTATCGTAACTCCTCTAATGTCACTCATAGGGTCATTGTATACATTACAAATGTAGGAAACTTCTCTTTTACAAGATCTGTTGCATGCATTGTAGCTTGTTACATTTGTTGTATGCCGACCTCCTTCATCTACTTATATTCATCATTTGTATGCTTTGAGAGTTTCTTCGATGTTTATTTGCATTAGGTCTTGTTCGTTTATGCTCGCCAAACATTGATTTTTCAGTGTTTATAAAAGAGTCCAACATGTTTGTTTGTATGCTGCCCATATTATAAAGTATTCCACCACGAGTCCTATGTTTTCATTAAGTGAGAGCTTTTTGATCATAACTTAGGACTTTCACATTCTAAGTTGTGAGTCCCTTGTATTTACTCATGTCGTTGCTTCCATCACGATCTCCTTGCATATACTTGTAGGATGGTGGTTAATGCTATTACATGTCCTTGATTTTTGCCTTCGGGATGAATGCTTGTATTATAGGTCCATTTTCCTTTCTCATATATTGATTGACTTGAGCACTATGAATTTCATATTTGTTGAGAAATTTGTACAACCATCTACACTCGTACTATTGCTTTCCCTTTGATTTTCATTGATCCATGCTTGCAAGCAAGTTGTACCACAAGTTCATTTGTTCATCAATGTTCGTTTGAGTGCACTTATGGGTTTATTCATTGTTTGATGACTTGGATTTTTATGATTGATTGAGTATGATCTAGTGCTTTGAGTTCGGTTCCCTGTGGTCCAATTATGATTCAAATCATTCAAGCCCAAATCTTCAGTATTCTTTGTTCAAATCCTCTTATCACTTTGAACTCAATTCCTTGAGTCTTGTTCAAGTTCATGTTCACTATGCAAGTTCGATCCAATTCTTCTATCGTTTGTTTGAGTTCAAGTCCCCTGCTGTTCAACTTGCAAGTTCAAATTATGGTTTTATTCATTCAAGTTCACGTTACTCAAGTTTGAATTTTTAATCATTTAAATTTACATTCAATTCATTTAATGTTCGAATCAAGTCCTCTATTCGTCCAAATTTTGTTCAAGTCC
The DNA here is from genome assembly GCA_019925795.1 of Dendrobium chrysotoxum. NCBI lineage: Eukaryota > Viridiplantae > Streptophyta > Magnoliopsida > Asparagales > Orchidaceae > Dendrobium > Dendrobium chrysotoxum. Next base: position 72,739,806 of record CM034312.1, on the reverse strand, counting down.
CTTGCATTTTAGATAGAATTTCGGCAGCCTCCCAGCGTCTCCCCTGTTTAAGGAAAATTACGAGAAACCGGGCCTTCCCACCACGCTTAAGAAAGCGTGTATGGTAGGTGTCATCGGACACCGCGGCCGTAAAGTCTTCAACCCCCCACCATGCTTAAGAAAGCGTATATGGGTTTTCAAATGTACTTTAAAAAGAAGAGCAGTTATTTCCCCGCAGGTACAGAGCCACGTACAGGTACTTAAGATTGTCCCCACCATGCAAAGAAAAGCGTGTATAGGACCTAACCGCCTCACCGTAGGTGTCACACCGGATTCCCTTCCCACCACACTTAAGAAAGCGTGTATAGGCGATTTGCCGGCTCGACACGAACGCCGAGAACGGGATTTTAAAATGAACAAAAGGATCCCCTTCCATTTTTTTTTAATCTCTTCTTTTTCCTTTTCTTTTTCTTTTTCTTTTTCTTTTTTCTTTGGAAAGAACTTTTTTTTGCTTTGCTTTTCTTTTCTTTTTTGCATTTTCTCTTTTTTATTTTTTAATAAGTAATAATAACACTACTAATAATAATAAATAATAACATAAAGAAATTAAGCTAAATCAATATGATAATTAAAAAAAGGGTAAAATAGAGTACAATTCATAGAAATCAACCTTCTATCTTTGAGTTCGGCACACTAATAGGGATGGGAGATTCAATCACAGAGGGATAAGGCAGGAAGAGGTCGGCTTAGTGGATCCTACGGCTAAGGCAAAGAGGGAGGTCGGTACAAGATAGGGAATCGGAATTAGTATAGGTCTTGGGTTTGGATTTGAGGTGAAAAGGCGATGACTATGGGGAAGGGGACCGGAAGAGGCGTCAGTTGCTACTGCTGGAGTCGGCTTGAGGAAGGAATAAGGTAGGGAGCTCTCTCTCTCTCTCTCTCTCTCTCTCTCTCTCTCTCTCTTATTGAAGGAGTCAGAGGTTAGGAGGCGATGAGGCCGTGGGCTACAGGTTGGGGTTGAAGATCGAAAGGCTCAGACGTAGATATTGGCGACGAGAGTTCACGGTCAAGGTTAGGGGTCGGATGGCTTTCGCCTGCGAGAGCTTCGGCAGGATTTGGTTCAGTGTGAAGCTTGTGATCCTTCTGCAAGGAGGCGGGTAGGGATCGGACTTGAGGAGGAAGGAAGCTGAAGTCGGAGCAAGTGTGGGGATGGGGAGTTCGGTTTCAATTCGATGGGAGGAAGAGGATTCGGCTGTGGGAGGAAGTCGGGTTGCAACTCGCAGATCGTGGAGACTTGCGATGAAAAAATAAAAACTGAAACCGAGAGCTTCAATACCTCTCATTTTAATAGCGAGGGAGGCAGTTCGATGGAGATAAGCATGGGGTATGAAGCGACACGGCGCCGTTGTAAAGATGAGCGGGATTTGCGCAGAAGACAGGGAATGGGGCAGCCGACTTCAGCAGAGGTAATGATTTAAGCATCATTTTTTTATCCCTTTTCTTTTTTTTTTTTGTTTTATATTACAAAGGTCAATAAATGCCCCCCAACAAATGTGGTTTGCATCTAGAGCAAACCACGTTTGTTGTATGCTGATTGACCCTGTGAATCTCCAGATATTTTCTCTGGAAGTCACACAGAGTTTTTCATTTTATAGATCTCCAAGAGTCCATCTTTGTGTCTTCATGGATCTTTAGATGCATTTGTAATCTTCAGTATAGTTGATGTAATTGCTCTTGGTCAAATATAGATCTCTAGGATAGTGATAGAGTACTTCATACTCAGATCCTTAGAGTGTTACTTCATGGATAGACGATAGTAGGTAGCATCGTCACCTTAAGCTCTTCTTTTACACCACTATTTCCTTAGTTTTCAGTATTTTTATAACTGCTCAACATCTCCTCTCTATCGCAATCAGGTATATATGTATATTGCTGTTGTATGTTGCTAATATCGTTTGAGATTTATCTGAGTTTTGCAAATTCATCAGTTGGTGGGACTTTGCTGTCTCTTATACTGATTGTATCTTGCTCAAATTTTACTTTTTGCTGATGGTGTATTCTGTTTACAGAGGATCTTCCATTCTTCTCTCTACCTGTATTTTAGCAAGAAATTTTAAATATTTATTTGGGAATCTCGGCATACAACGTGATGTCGACCCAAATAAATATTTAAAATACCCCCAGTCTTTAGGGACACTTGTAGATATCATTCAGGATGCTTCTTTCTTAGCTTTCGATTGAGTCCTGAGATTTTGGTTCCTTTTGTCCTATGCTTTGTGCTGCAGACATTGATGGAGGATTACCTGATTTGTCTTTACTGACTTGTTAGGTGATTTTTGTACCTTCTGCCCTGTGCTTTTCGCATTGGCGGGCTTGATGAAGGAGTATATGCCGGTGATCTGAAACCCTTTAGGTTTATATCAGATCGGTGGTGAAAAGTCATCGGTCCAGAGCTTTGTGCGTAACGGATTTTTTGATTTCGAAATCCTCAAAGTTCAGCTTTAAGCTTTTCATGAACTTTGGGATAACTTCTTCGGTCATTTGCTTTGTGCTTTGATGGACTTGTTGAAGAAAAGTTCCTTCGATCCTCGCTTTATGCTTTACGGATTTGTTGAAGGATTTGCAATTTTGGATTCAATTGATAATACCGAATGTGGGTAGTATCTTGGTCTTTAACCACTTGAGGAGACTTTAATCTGAGTCACTTGAGTTCATCAGATTGGGCGAGCTGGGATTTGACAGCTCTTTGTCCTCTGGTTGGGATGTTAAAAAAAATTTCAAGCTGTTTCGGCTCAATTTGTTAGAGTGTGCAGTCACAAAAGTCTCTTTCTTGACTTTTAAAATCTTGATATATTGGTGAAGGCAGTGTCTCGATCTTTTGAAGGATCACATGCATTTATTTTACAAAAGAATTCATTGTATCTTTTAGCATAAACGAATATTTGTATGGATAATTTTAAATATTTATTTGGGGATCTCGACATGCAGCATGATGTCGACCCGAATAAATATTTAAAATGCCTCATGTCTTGTAGGGACACTTTATGATAGAATAAATTTGGAATTTTGAAATCTTTAAATATTTATTTGGGGATCTCGGAGTAGAGCACGATGTCAACCCAAATAAATATTTACAAATGCCTCCTATGTTGCAGAGAGATTGCGGATAGACTTCTATGTTTCAGGATTTTAAATATTTATTCGAGGATTTCGACATGCAGCGCGATGTCGACCTGAATAAATATTTAAAATGCCCCCAATCTTATGGAGGATATTGAAATGTATTCTGGTAACACAAGAGAATTTCAAGTATAAAAATATACATGCTAATAAATATGTTGAAAGACAGCATAGTAAACATACATTTTTCTTGTGTCATTTTATGCGTGGTACTTCTTCAGGTGTCGACCGTTGATCGGCGGCATGGGCCTTTGACCATGCAGGTCGATGAGTTGATAAGCTCCTCCTTGATACACCTTCTCGATGACAAATGGGCCTTCCCAGTTGGATATAAATTTACCACCAATTTTTCGATGAGGGATGATTGTCCTTCTCAGCACCAGGACCAATTCCCCTTCTTGAAATGCCCGATGAGGCACCATCCGATCAAATGATTTTGCCATTCTTCGTCGATAGATTTCCAAGTTTTATTGGGCTTGCAACATGACTTCATTGAGTGCATCGACCTCTTCCATTCTCAACCAAGCATTTTGCTCTTGAGTGAGATTGTGTTGAATTGCTACTCGAAGTGATGGTAGTTCTATTTCCAGTGGCAGCACTGCTTCAACTCCGAACACTAGTGAGTAAGGAGTGACTCTGGTCAGCATTTTGTAAGTAATATGGTACGCCTATAACGCCTCCCACCATCTTTGTATGTCACTCTCTTTTGTTCTTGGTGAGGATCTTCTTCAACAGTTTCACCAGCAACTTGTTGAAGGCCTCTGCCAAGTCATTTTCCCTTGGGTTGTATATTGACGAGTATCGCCAATCGATCTTGTGTCGTTCGACGAACTTGTAGATTTTAGTACTTTTGAATGCTGTGCTGTTATCCGAGATAACGCAGCGCGGCACACCAAATCTGCATACAATGTTGTGGGTAAAGAAATTAATCACATGCTCGGACGTGATCTTTCTGAATGGTGCCACTTCTGCCCACATTGAAAAGTAGTCTATTGCTGCTATAATAAAGCAATGTCCTGCTGATGATGGTGGATCTATTGGCCCAATTATGTCTGTGCCCCAGCATTTAAATGGCCAAGATGCTACTGTTGGGTGCAATGGATTTAGCGGTTGATATATAACATCACCGTGGATCTGACACTCGTGGCACCTCTTAGTATGGTCAATACAATCTCTCACCATTGTCGGCCAATAATAACATATTCTTTTGATCTTGGCGGCCATCTTAGGACCTGACTGATGTGCTCCATAGAGTCCTTCGTGGACTTCTATCACCACTTTATCAGCTTCCTTGGTCCCCAGGCACCTCAGCCACATTTGATCAAAGGCTCGTCGATACAGCGTATCGTTGACAAATGCATATCGTAACACTCTTTTTCTGATTTGCATAGATAGAGATTTATCTGTCAGGAATTTGCTTTCTTTGAAGTAGTCGATGAATGGCTGCCTCCAATCGTCTTCGACCTCAACATCTAAGCAATGTAACCACAACTTCGAACATCTACTAGTTCTTCGTCTCTTTATTACTTAGCGTTCTCCTAGTTGATTTCTAGTAGTGCTCTTCTAGGGAGGTTGAGGATCAATCGGAATTGTATCCTGCTAGGTTGAATCTGGTATTCCCTCTGCCTACGGGAATTATAAGATTGCTGGCTCTAAGATCTGGTGATTTTCAACCGCAATAAATATGGGTAACCCCTTATCTTCATTTGCCAGCTCCTTGGCTAATTTGGCCAGACAATCTACTTTTGCATTCTACCCTCGAGGGATTCTAGCTATCTTAACATTTGGCATTTGCTTTAGGAGCTCGAGAGTTCGTCGGTGGTAGTGGGCTAATTCGAGTTTGCAAATTTTGTAAATGCCCAGAACTTGATTTATCACAAGTTGAGAATCACCGAAGATTTGGAGATTTTTGATTTAGACACCAATCGCAATCTTCAGTCCCGCTATTAGAGCTTCGTATTCGGCTTCATTATTTGTCCGAAGCTCAGTTAAACTGAACGAGAATCTCATGATACCTCCCTCGGGTTCTATAAAGATGAGACCGATGCCAGCTTGGGCCTTTGCGAGATTTGGGGGTCTGGGAGATTTGATTGACGATGCTCCATCAAAATACATCTCCCAAAATTATGGTTTCTCCTCTTCCTTGACTTGCATAATTTGTTCATCGGGCAAATCATCATTGAGCGGGGAGTCTACTGGAATCGGATGTGCGGCGAGAAAGTCTGCCAAAGCTTGTCCCTTTACGGCCTTCTGTGGCATGTACACGATATCAAATTACAGTAATATTACTGCCCACCTTGCTAAACGACCTGTCAACGTTGGTCTTGTCATCAAGAACTTCAACGGATCGATCTTTGATATCAAGGTAATTTTGTGCGAGAGCATATAATGGCGAAGCTTCTAGACTGCAAAGATCAATGCCAGACAATGCTTCTCAATTGGGGAATATCACACTTCAGGTCCAATTAACCTCTGAGTGATGTAATAGAGTGCATTCTCTTTGCCTTCCTCGTTTTGCTGGGCCAATAATGCTCCGAGGGACTCTTCTAGTGCTGTCGTATACAATATAAGAGGCTTCCTCGGAATTAGTGCTGCAAGAATGGGAGGATTCAACAGATATCTATTAATATTGTCGAACGCTTCCTGACATTCTTCATCTCACTTGAAGCGGACATCTTTCTTCATTAACTTTGAAAATGGCTGGCACCTACCTGACAGATTTGATATGAATTGTTGAATGAAAGCCAGTTGCCCCTGCAACAAGCGAAGTTGTCGAAGGTTTCTGGGAGGCGGCATCTGAATGATCGCCTTGATCTTGTTGGGGTCTATTTCAATACCTCGGTGACGAACAACATATCCCAAGAATTTTCCAGAGGAGACCCCGAAAGCGCATTTGAGAGGATTCGTCTTCAGATCAAACTTTTTTATTCTCTCAAATACAATTCCCAAGTCATTTAAATGATCTATGCGGTCCATGCTCTTGACGACGAGGTCATCTATATAGCACTCAACCTTCCAATGTATCAAGTCATCAAAAATATGCGTCATTGCCCGCTGGTAGGTGGCACCGGCATTCTTCAGGCCAAAGGGCATGACCGTGTAGCAGAAAATGCCGATGAGCATTCTGAATGATGTATGTTTTTCATCTTCGGGCGCCATCATGATCTGATTGTAGCCCGACGATCCGTCCATAAAGGAGAACATATCGTAGTTAGACATGTTGTCAACCAGAAGTTCTGATACAAGAAGAGGAAAATCATCTTTTGGACACGCCTTGTTGAGGTCCCGAAAGTCAATACAGATACGTATCTGACCGTTCTTCTTCTTCACGGGGATGATATTGGCGATCCAATCGGCATATTTCTCTTCGCGGATGAAGCTCGCTTCTTTAAGTTTCTTCGTTTCAGCAATCACATGTTCCTCAATCTCCAATCTCATTCTCCTTGGAGCCTGTTTGATGGGTGCTGCACTGGTTTGATGGCCAACCTGTGAACTGCTACCTTAGGGGATAAGCCAGGCATCTCAGCGTATGTCCAGGCAAAATAGTCCCTGAATTCACAAAGAAATTCTTTTATTTCTTCTGCTTGCTCCTCAGGAAGGAGAGAACTAATGAATGTCGGGCGAGGGTCCTCCTCAGTCCCCAAGTTAATTTCTTTTAGTTCATCCATAGTGGTCGCCTGTCCACCATCTTCCAGTTCTTCTGGTGCTGACTTGGCTTCTACAGGTTGATCCTCCTGAGTATCGACTTCATATGTCTCCTCATTACCGCTGTCATCGAATTCAATTTCCCTGCAAGTAATCACTCTACAAGTTTCCTTCCAGAGGTATTTTCACCTGATGAATCAAATACCTTTATATGCATTCATATCCTTCCATCGTCATGGACGCGATTTCCTTCCGTACCAGAGGCATAGGCACGTACGAAGCTGCTGTTTGGAGGTAGGAAAATTGATCTGCTTTCGCAACATTCATTGAATACCTTTGGTATTAAACCTAGGTAGCCTTGTAGGTAGTAATTCTTCAGAATCGACGAGCATATGACAGCAGTCACGATTCACTTCTTCGAGCTTTCCTATAGAATAAAATATGTTCCCTAGCTCAATCCCCTTTTCAAGCGGAGGCAAATAAAGGATCGCGAGTTCTTCAACTTTATGCACCTCTCACGAAATTATTTCTTTGAAATACTGTAGAGGAACACGTGTGACTACAAGCACACTATCTGAGATTAACATGCTATATATTCTTTTGGAGAATACGTCTTGCACCGTATTCATATAGATAGAGTCGTAGTCATAATCATCATTTGAATATTCGACCTTCCTACTCCATTCATCCATCGAATGGCATACCCTCTAAGATTTTATAGGGGTGACATCCTCTTCATCTGTGTCACTTCCAAGGTGGGGTACGTGCTTCCTTCCTTTAGCAGTAGCATCTATTTTGGGAAGAGCCGGCGACGCCTTCTTTCTCCCCACTTGCTTCTTCTCGCCTTCTTGTTTAGATCGCTTTGCACTCTCTTGATTTGATGCTTGAGCCTCTAGAGAGCTCAACGGCCTCAGCTTTTTTGGCATGAAATACTGCGCATCTTCATAGACTGTTGCTTCATGGACTGCAAAGGGCTGGATATCACCAGAAATTCTAAATTCTTCCCCATCCTTAAGGTATTTCATGCACTGGTGTAGTGTTGACCGGACAAAGCTATACTCATGTAACCAGGGACGACCCAAGAGTGCCTTGAATGAGGTATCTGCATCCATCACATGAAATTTGGCTTCTGTATGCAGTACTCCAAATGTGAGGGAGAGCATAAATGATCCCAATATTTTCTGCCCCTTTTCATTAAAATCATGTACCATAAGCTTATCTGGCCTGAGGTATTCTATGTCGAGGCACAACGATCTCAGCGCCTTCAAGCTTATAAGATTGATGGAGGACCGAGGGTCGATCAGAATTCGACTGATTATCAAACCGTCACTCTCTGCAGTGACATACAGAGGGCGGTTATGATCTGCTGTTCCAAGCATCATATCATCTTTGGTGAAAGTGATAAACGATTCGTTACGAGCTTGCAGGACCTCAGTCAGGTTGCGCTCATCGAAATATGCCTCGTATCTTTCAGGATCTTTGAGAGCCTGAATCAAAGCCTCCTGAAGGTCCTTAGACATCACCAAAGCGTCACATATGCTGAGCTGGGTAGAGATCTTTCTTATATGGGATAAGATATTATAATCTATCCCTTTGACTGGAGTATCTTTTTTCTTGGGGTCATTGGGAATAATTTCTTCGTTGACAACTATCTCCTTCCCCTTATCTTTATTGGAGCTCTCCTTCTTTGGCAGAGACGGCAATATCTTGCCACTTCTCAACTTCACTTGGGCGATCTCTTCTGACTCAGACTCGTTTAATAAAGTTTCTTCTTTAGAGTCAGCCATTATTGCATCTAGAGATTCATCCGTTGATTCAGAATCACCTCCCAGATTTACATGTCCCATCTGCGACGCTATGTCAGGGTCTGATTCATCTGCCTTTGGAAAATACAGATCCTCCTCCGAACTGTAGTTCATTGGTGACACCATCATATAAGATTCAGAGGGTACTTCTTTTTCTTTTTTGATCGGATCTATTGGTGTTAACGAAATGACTCAACAAGTTTCCACGGAGAGTGGATCTTCATCAGCCTCCTTTGACTCATCAACTTTGAGCTCCACCATAAAATAAGCAAGCTTAATGGGGCGTCTCGTAGTCTGGTAGTATTTATCCAAACTATCGATAATCCTTTGGGTAGCTGTCTTTTTCTCCTTGGGCTTCTTTAATTTGGTCTTCTTCTTGGAGGGCTTCACCTTTCCAGAACTTGAAGAGCCAGCTTGGTTGGGGAATTGCTTAGAAGTGGATGTTTGCACCATAAGTAATGCCTTGGGATCTATTAACGGCTCAGTGGGAGATTTCCATTTCACACCTGAGACTCCTTCCAACTGCTTCAACATTTTCATTGTCTTCTTAGAGACCGCCGTCTCCCACTGCTCTTCTTATTTTGACTTCTCTTCACTTTTCCTTTCTTCAACAAGGGGTACGGAGGAGGTCGTGACCACCCGGGCTGATTCTTTTCTAGGATGAATTAATACATTATCCGATAAAGTCAACTCTCCCCTTTTATATTTCTTCTCCAGCCAATCTTTGAAGACATAGCAATCTTCAATTGGATGACTAATTACCGGATGATATGGGCAGTAGTTTGGATCGCCACTGTGTTTTGATTCCTTGGGCCTCTTGCATTCAGGCAGTTCTAAGCTCGCTTTCAGTGCCTGTCAAAATAACTTAGCGACACTCTCCCTTTTGAATGAATATTCTTTATTCATATTATCCTTGAGGGAGGGGGAACGTTCGATCACCAGTTCCCGTCGTTTACCTCAGGCGTTCTCCACCACCCTGATAAGTTCGAGGCTTATCATTACCCCCGAGTATCAACTTTGACTGGGGTTAGGGTCGTAGACTTGTTTCGGCTTTTCTTCATACTACATCGGCTGCTTGCATTTGTCTACGTTGTAAATCACTTATTTTTCGTTGTTAGCTCTAGAGAAAAACGTAGAGTCGACCTCACCTCTTTTGGCATCCGAGGCTTTAGTCTTCTTAGGCTTATCAGAATAGTTCTCTAATTTTGACAAGTTCAATTTCTCAAACTTGGCCACTCTGTCCAGTAGATCCTGAAATGTGGAGATTGTAGCCATGCACAAGAATGGTTGCATCTTATCATCGATGTTTCCTATAAATAGTTGCACAGCATACTCTTCCTCCAACTGCTGTTAACATTTCGTGCTTAAATTGCGCCAACGGGTGTGTATTTGGTTATTGATTCTTCCCTCTTTCTCTTATCCAGAGCGAGGTCAGCGATCGCCATCTCTCGGTCGCACTGGCAAATCTCTTCACGAATATATTTTTTAACTCTGCGAATATCTTCAAAGAGTTATTTGGTAGTTCAGCATACCATTCGAAACCAGTTGATGTCAAACTACTAATGAATTGTCGGAAGAGTAGAGCATTATTTCCTCCAGTGTTCCCGCAGGTGGCTTTAAACTGTGCCAGGTGCTGCCTGGGATTATTATTGCCATTGAAAGTGTTGAACTTTGGGATCGAATATCCTTTCGGGTATGGCACTTGGTCGTACTCTGCCGGGTACGGGCGACCTTTACCCACAAATTTTTCTGCCTGATCAATGGCTATAATAGCCTTGATCTTCTCTGTAATCAGTCCTTCGAGCTGTGCAACAGTCACAGGTTCGGAGGTACTTGCAATGTTCTGCGGAGTGGGCCGGCGGACGATATTATGGGCTTCGCGACCACCTTCAGGAGCTCCATGTACTCCTGACACTTGTGGTACTTGAAAGTTTGGAGGGTCAGCAGGAGAATTAAGCCTGGGACCGATGGCAGCATTTCTCTACATCATCATTGCCTGAGCCATCATCTCAGTAATCTTCTCATTCAACTGAGAGATTTCTCTATTTTTGGCCCTCATTTGATGCTTCATTTGCCTCTGTATTTCTGCGAGCGTGGCATTCTCGTCAGCAAAGGGATTCTCCTCAGCCTCTTCTCGTTCTTCTTGGGAATGGCCACCTCTGCCAGTGGTGGACCCTTCTTCACGGCGGCGCCGGTATACTTGTCTAGGCGGCGGTTTCCAACGGTTGTCGTCTTCACTGTCGTCGTAATAGGCCTCTTCATCGACATTGATGTGTATCACCATGTAGACCACTTCCATGTCTAAGGTGTTATTTTCTTCTTCTAAGTTTTCTTCAATATATTCTTTGATATTTTCTTCTCCTTCTATATATTCTTCCTCTTCCATATCTTCTTTCCTTTCTTCTTCTAGTACTCGGATCTCCGAGCAGTGGCGCCACTAGATCTCCGGTTCCTGGTTCGGCAAGAAGATTTCTTCGATTCGCGGGCTGCGATCGAAGTTGGATTCTTCCTTAAGAGGAGTCAGTAAGCGACGGGATCCGCTGGAGGATTCTCCAAAGTGTCGACCGTCGGGACGGGCATCATCATGGGTTTTCTTTGGAACCCATTCCTGATGTTACTTATGCATAGGGGCGGATCTCCGGGAAGCCATACCGGATGCCACGCCCGGAGCAATTCTTCTTTCTCTTCTATCCTCTTCTTCTCTGCGAGGCATTGTCCTCCAGATTTCTTTTCCTTTCCGCCGGGACTTTCGGCGGCGGATCCCTAAACACGCGGTTCAGGTGTCACGCCCCAATGCTTACCGCACGGGGCATATCTTCTTTTATTTTTCTCCACCATAATAGATAAGCGTTCTCTTGGTGAAGTTCTCTTGATTTCGACCATCGGTGGCCGCTGGTATTTTATCTTCTTTAATCCTCTCTCATTTACAGTCTTCAAGACCCTGTAGACTCGGGCCGAGAGAGTTTCAGGCTTTCTTCTTTGATGGGGCTGGGACTTCAGACTGTTGATCCCAAAATGATTTCTTAAGCTCATCGGTGGAGCTGTTTCTCTTCACCCATTTCAGACCAGCAAATCCATTCTAGGTGGGAATGGTTACCTCTAGCTCCTGGGCCGGCAAGTTAGAGGGATGGGTTGAGAATTATTACTGAGCTCGAAGTTCAGCATTTTTCTTTCTCCTCTGCCTTCTTGTAAGCCTTCCTACAGATGAGGAGGCTTCAACATCGTATTTCCCGGATGCAGGTAACCTGGTCGGCAGGGTTGTGGTGCTTGCAGTCACCACAGAGATTCTTCCATTAGCCACAATTCTGTGCCTCAGGCTGTCAGTCGCTCGAATACAGAAATCCTCCTGCGAGGTTTTTCAGTAGTAGATCGTTGTGCAGGCAGATGCACACGACGGGTAGCAGTTTTAATAGAGTGGGGCATCCTAGCATGCCCTTCCGATTCAATGCCGCGCGGAGAGACACCAGCAGCTCTTGCAGTAATAGCGGGAAAGTCAATACTGCCAAACTGAATAGTAGCTCCAGTATTTCCAATTTCAATAATAGCGTTAGCCAATTGGATTCTGGCTCCTTGTCCTAGTTGGACAGTCATCGGCGTATTCTGTAGATCGATCCTCACAAATAAAAGGTAAGTGTTGGTAATCAGAATCTGATACATCACGCCACACTTTCAAAGTGCAGAGACTTGCACAGAATATTAAAACAAAATAAAGTAGATAACGTTAGCAAGCAAATAAAATAAATATATAAATCCCGCTAAATATGTTATCTCAGTAAATTTGTTGAACAATCATTTTTAGAATATTCAAAACTTCGATTCATTGAATGATCATTTTGGAAAACTTTTGAATTTTCAGGCTATGTAGATTTTACTGCTACGATAGTATTGAGACGACTAACCAAAGATGGAAAGAGAAACCAATCCCCATTGGAGTCGCCAGAAATCTGTGGGCTCCAAAAATTCGGCTCCGACCTCCGCCCATTTTGCTTTCTTCAGGGGGAGTTTTAACGGACTTAAGTTCCGGGGTAAATTTTGGAAGGCAGATGAGTTTGTAGATTAGATATTACCCAGATATTTCACCCTCATTTTGCGAGGACTTTATGATCTGAGTTCTGGTTTCCTATAGGCACAAGCCCCTATTGTAATTACCCCTCCCGATCATGAGAGAGAACTTTCCATTAAGGCTAATCGTCGATCAGATACGTAGAGATACGTGAGCCTGACATATAGCAGCAACATAAATATTTGAAATAGTTTCAGAATTTGGGAATTTGAAAGATTGGATAACTTGGAGATTTAATATTTAAAATTGAAAATTGCACCATCTTGCACTTAAAGTGGATGGTGGGGGAATGGATGATAGACCCGATCAAGATCTCATGGTTCTGTCGTCACCGGCCATCGTGGTCCCTGGTCTACTTAGTCAGAGGAGGTAGTCGACCCAACCTGACAGAAGGATCCTTGTCGGCAGCCATGGGTTGCTTCGTCCAAGGGGACCTTGTAGACCTGGGGTGAATATTTGTCTAAGGAGACAAATTTGAATTCACCTTAGCTAACAGAGAGCTTTGTGCCCTATTGATTATATCATATTGATTCATATCTCAAGGAATTGATGCCAATAAGGAACATATTGGCTCTGGCCATAACCGGTATCACGTGGTGTCATTTGGCGGCAAAATCACTCAGTTCAGAGGGCCCCGGGTCATAGCCATTTATCCTGTAGTGCCATTTGGCGGCAAAACTGCCGGTTAGAGGAGACGTACCACGTCCTTACTGGCAGGAGATTATTTGAGAATGGATCCTAGTGATATTTTCGACTAGGCATTGGCTCTATGTACTCTGAAGTAAATTTCAAGTTTGTCCACCTCGGTAAACTGTTACGGAGAGTCGATGGATTTTATGCTTTAAGTGATTGGATGATTAATTTCAATTTCAAACATTTTTAGATATTGATGATTTTGAGATTTCTGAATTTTTGGGCGTTTGAATGGCATTTTAAATTTTTGAATTGACCCCTCCAGTTGAGATCTACATTCAACACGGCCATCATCGGGGTGATCCTGAGGTCACTTATATTTATGGATTGAACCTTGTCTACTCTGTCGAGCTGTTGACAGAGGATTGGGTTTCATAGGTTTTATGCCTTTGTAAGTGAATTCTCTTTATTATAGGCCTTAAAGGCCTAATATGAACTATAAAGCAAATATTTTGGTCGATCTCGCGGCCGTATACTTGTTTTATGGTTTACGCCGTATCGACTCCTATCTACCCGCATAGAAGGATCGGGCTCGAACGTAGGTTCATTTATTGACCCGTGCAGCATCTCTAAACGTCAAGTATGTACCAATAACACGCTTGTTGGGGCCCAAGCGGGTGTTTGAGGGTATTTTATAATAATTAATTGAACCCTGTCGACTCCTATTTACCTGCCTAGAAGGATCGGGCTCAAATTTATTGACCCGTGCAGAATCCCTAGATGTCACGTGTGTTCTTACAACACGCTCGTCGGGGCCCATACGGGTTTTGATTGTACGTGTCCCTTTTTGTGTACTTATGTGTATACAAATTAAAGTGCATATGCTGGGGACATTTTAGAATATTTGTAAACGCCTTCTGTCTGCTTGCACGGATGTTGCAGATCTGGTGGCGTAGCATCGCAGATTGTAGGCGTTGTACTGGTTATTTGCCTGTTGTATACAGGTAGACTGTCGTGCACTACTTTTTATTTTCTGCAGGTGAGTTGTAGTGCACCAACGAATCTCCTGCATTGGCTGGTAGATGTTGCCTATTTACTGTAGCTCCCTTGCATCCTTCTTGCAGACGACATTTTAAGTGTATAACAGATTTCCTACAGAAGCTCGTAGGAACTTGCATTTGTCACATTTTTCCGCCTCTCACTTGTAGACAGAATATTGGGCATATAATGAACTACCTACAGTAGCTTGTAGGTACTCATATTTGTTGCATTCCACCTACCTTTGCTTGTTGGGGATCGGTGTATTTGACTGATCTTGGATAATTGTTGGTCGTGGAGGTACTATAATGTCTTTGCTATAATAATTGGTAGGTACCTTGAATGTACTTTGGACATGTTGTCTTTACCTGCATGAGGCTCAGTGTATTTGTTTGATGCTGAGTGATGACTTGTAGCATTTGTTATCTGCTATTGATTATGGTCGTTGCACTTGTGTATGTTTGCTACACACTAGTTCTTCCATGTTCATAGGAGACTGATACATTTTCTTGCATAATGTTAATGAATGTTAGTTGAACTGTATTCACCACCAATCTTTTCGTGTAATCTAGCGGTTGTCATTTTACAGGGAACTATTATATTTTTACATGAGTGGATTGACATTAATTGTAGGAGTGTTATATTTATCGCAACTCCTCTAATGTCACTCATAGGGTCATTGTATACATTACAAATGTAGGAAACTTCTCTTTTACAAGTTCTGTTGCATGCATTGTAGCTTGTTACATTTGTTGTATGCCGACCTCCTTCATCCACTTATATTCATCATTTATATGCTTTGAGAGTTTCTTCGATGTTTATTTGCATTAGTTCTTGTTCGTTTATGCTCACCAAACATTGATTTTTCAGTGTTTATAAAAGAGTCCAACATGTTTGTTTGTATGCTGCCCATATTATAAAGTATTCCACCACGAGTCCTATGTTTTCATTAAGTGAGAGCTTTTTGATCATAACTTAGGACTTTCACATTCTAAGTTGTGAGTCCCTTGTATTTACTCATGTCGTTGCTTCCATCACGATCTCCTTGCATATACTTGTAGGATGGTGGTTAATGCTATTACATGTCCTTGATTTTTGCCTTCGGGATGAATGCTTGTATTATAGGTCCCTTTTCCTTACTCATATATTGATTGACTTGAGCACTATGAATTTCATATTTGTTGAGAAATTTGTACAACCATCTACACTCGTACTATTGCATTCCCTTTGATTTTCATTGATCCATGCTTGCAAGCAAGTTGTACCACAAGTTCATTTGTTCATCAATGTTCGTTTGAGTGCACTTATGGGTTTATTCATTGTTTGATGACTTGGATTTTTATGATTGATTGAGTATGATCTAGTGCTTTGAGTTCGGTTCCCTGTGGTCCAAGTATGATTCAAATCATTCAAGCCCAAATCTTCAGTATTCTTTGTTCAAATCCTCTTTTCACTTTGAACTCAATTCCTTGTGTCTTGTTCAAGTTCATGTTCACTATGCAAGTTCGATCCAATTCTTCTATCGTTTGTTTGAGTTCAAGTCCCCTGCTGTTCAACTTGCAAGTTCAAATTATGGTTTTATTCATTCAAGTTCACGTTACTCAAGTTTAAATTTTTAATCATTTAAACTTACATTCAGTTCATTTAATGTTCAAATCAAGTCCTCTATTCGTCCAAATTTTGTTCAAGTCCCTTGCATTTTAGATAGAATTTCGGCAGCCTCCCGGCGTCTCCCCCGTTTAGGGAAAATTACGGGAAACCTGGGCCTTCCCACCACGCTTAAGAAAGCGTGTATGGTAGGTGTCATCGGACACTGCGTCCGTAAAGTCTTTAACCCCCCACCACGCTTAAGAAAGTGTATATGGGTCTTCAAATGTACCTGAAAAAGAAGAGCAGTTGTTTCCCCGCAGGTACAGAGCCGGGTACGGGTACTTAAGATTGTCCCCATCACGCTAAGAAAAGCGTGTATAGGAGGGCCTACCCACCTCGCCGTAGGTGTCGCACCAGGTTCCCTTCCCACCACGCTTAAGAAAGCGTGTATAGGCGGTTTGCCGGCTCGACACGAACGCCGAGAACGGGATTTTAAAATGAACAAAAGGATCCCCCTCTCCCCTTTTTTTTAATCTCTTCTTTTTCCTTTTCTTTTTCTTTTCTTTTCTTTTTCTTTTTCTTTTTTCTTTGGAAAGAACTTTTTTTTGCTTTTTTTTTGTGCATTTTCTCTTTTTTATTTTTTTTAATAAGTAATAATAACACTACTAATAATAATAATTAATAACATAAAGAAATTAAGCTAAATCAATATGATAATAAAAAAAGGGTAAAATAGAGTACAATTCATCGAAATCAACATTCTATCTTTGAGTTCGGAACAGTAATAGGGATGGAAGATTCGATCACAGAGGGATAGGGCAGGAAGAGGTCGGCTTAGTGGATCCTACGGCTAAGGCAAAGAGGGAGGTCGGTACAAGATAGGGAATCGGAATTAGTATAGGTCTTGGGTTTGGATTTGAGGTGAAAAGGCGATGACTATGGGGAAGGGGACTAGAAGAGGCGTCAGTTGCTGCTGCTGGAGTCGACTTGAGGAAGGAATAAGGTAGGGAGCTCTCTCTCTCTCTCTCTCTCTCATTGAAGGAGTCAGAGGTTAGGAGGGGATGAGGCCGTGGGCTACAGGTTGGGGTTGAAGATCGAAAGGCTCGGACGCAGATATTGGCGACGAGAGTTCACGGTCAAGGTCAGGGGTCGGATGGCTTTCACCTGCGGGAGCTTCGGCGAGATTTGGTTCAGTCTAAAGCTTGCAATCCTTCTGCAAGGAGGCGGGTAGGGATCGAACTTGAGGAGGAAGAAAGCTGAAGTCGGAGCAGGTGTAGGGATGGGGAGTTCGGTTTCCATTCGATGGGAGGAAGAGGATTCGGCTGTGGGAGGAAGTCGGGTTGCAGCTCGCGGATCGTGGAGACTTGCAATGAAAAAATAAAAACTGAAACTGAGAGCTTCCATACCTCTCATTTTAATAGCGAGGGAGGCAATTCGATGGAGATGAGCGTGGGGTATGAAGCGACAGTGCGGCCGACTTCAACAAAGGTAATGATTTAAGCAGCATTTTTTTATCCCTTTTCTTTTTTTTTTGTTTTATATTACAGAGGTCAACAATTTAAAAAGATATAAAGAGACTTGTAAGGTGTCTAAGAAAGTAATCTATGATGTAAAGATTTTAGCTTTTAATGATTTATATAATACATTAGATTCTAAAGATGGTGAAAGATATATATATATATATATATATATTAGCCAAACAAAGAGATAGGAGCAGTAAGGATTTAGTTCAAGTAAAGTGCATTAAAAATGAAGATCAAAAAGAGCTTTTTTTAGAAGAGGAGATTCAACAAAGATGGATGAGATATTTTGCTAAACTTTTCAATGAAGATTGTAGGAATACGATTGATTTTACTGACCTTAGCACTCAAATAAGAATGATCAATGTATTAGTAAAACTGAAGTTAGAGAGGCTTTAAAGAAAATGAAGTGTGGAAAAACTATTGGACCTGATGATATTCTAATAGAGGTGTGAAAATGCTTAGGAGATAAAAGAATTTCTAGGCTTACTAAACTTTTTAATATTATTTTGAAGAATAAAAAGATGCCAGATGAGTGGGAATGGGTGTGTTGAATCATATTATTAAGAATAAAGGTGATGCACAAGATTGTGCGAATTATAGAAGAATTAAGTTGATGTGTCATACTTTAAAACTATGGGAGACAATTATGGAGCATAGGTTATGATGTGATACTAACATTTCTCAAAATCAATTTGGATTCATGATAGGTAGGTCCACTATGGAAGCTATTCATTTATTGAGAGGGTTGATGGAGAAGTTTAGAGAAAATAAGGAGGATCTACATATGATATTTATTGATTTAGAGAATGCATATGATAAAGTTCCAAGAGAAGTGCTATGGAGAGTTCTAGAAAAGAAAGGGGTTAATAATGATTATATTCAAGTCATTAGGGATATGTATGTAGGAGCTGTTACTTGTGTTCAAACACAAGGTAGTTTGACCAAGTATTTTCCTATTTCAGTTGGATTACATCAAGGATCAGCCTTAAGCCCTTATCTTTTTGCTTTAGTCATGGATGTTCATACTAGACATTTGCAAGAGGATGTACCCTAGCGTATGCTTTTTGCTGATGATATTCTTCTTGTTGATAACACTAGAGAGGGAGTTGAAGGTAAACTTGAATCATGGAGGTCAACCTTAGAGTCTAAAAGCTTTCGTTTGAATAGATCTAAAACTGAATACATGGAGTGTAATTTTAGTAGTAATAAATCTAGTGGGGGGTTTGTGACTTTGAGTGATCAAGTCATTAATAAGTGTACTCATTCTAGATATCTTAGGTCTATTGTTCAGACTGGTGGTGAAATAGATGGGGATATTATTAGTAGAATTCAAGTTGGATGCTTGAAGTGGAGGAATGTTTCGGGTTTGTTGTGTGATAGAAAAGTGCAACTCAAACTTAATGGAAAATTTTATAAGATGGTGATGAGACCTGCAATGCTTTATGTCGTAGAATTTTGACCATTAAAAGACAAGCATAATATTAAGTTAAGTGTTGCTGAGATAAGGATGCTCACATGGATGAGTAGATTTATAAAGAAACAGGATACGAAACGAGCATATCAATGAAAAGGATGGAGTAGCTCTAGTGATAGATAAGATTTGAGAAAGCCACCTTAGATGGTTTGGTCATGTAAAACGGCGGGCTTCTGATGACCCTATTAGGAGAACAGATGTATTAGAATTGACTTATATTAAGAAAGGTATAGCTAGACCTAAGAAGACTTTGTTAGAAAAAATTAGTCAAGTTGCATAGTGATCAGAATCTCTCCGGATACACTCTACAGCAAGATTAATAAGCATATGCATCCAATGGAAGACAGAAACGTACTTAATTGATAGAGGAGATCATATAGGAAAGTAAACATTAGCTTTTTTCTAACCTCCCAGCTGAAGAACCTACTCTCTAAACTAAGCGGTAGAAATAGTGGCTGAATACACAGAAATAAGCCGAGTCATGTAGAATAACTCTAGGATCAGCTAGCTTACTATTAACCATGATATATACAGGGCAGTACCAAAATGAAAAAAAATAATACTGATAAAGTTGAACATAACAGTCCAACTATATATCTCAACATTTTAAATTTAGAAATCTGGTATACAAGAACCTGTAAGTCCATGTTTCTCTTATTCCAAATATATTGGAATCAAGTAGCATGGTGATCAGAATCATCATCAATCATTTTGATCTGGGTGCCTTTGTAATGTTCCTCTGTTGCGCCTTTCGTGTCTTTGGGATCCTCATTACAGTGAATAGCGTGCCACATTGGTCTTTCTTGGTGGAACATTCTGCAATATGGCAGTAGATTTGTATTTATGTATAGCTCAAAGCTCTCATTTTTTTACTTCTAAATGTAACAATAAAACTAACAAATTAAGAAATGATTCAAGAGCTGCAGGTGCTTACGGATGCTTGCAGAGCATTGGACATTGTATGGTAACAACATACTTGCAAGTGGAAATCTCCTTGATAGAACTGATTACTACCGAAAGTTCTGAGCAGACAAACCTGATCTCTGTCTCACGAGATTGATTCGTTAGGTCACATAAGGTTCCGTTTGTGTACACATGAGCATGATACCTAAAATTTGCCAAGAGAACAGTAAAGTTCTTTTATTTTTTTCAGCTAATTGATAATTGAGAAGATTGCACAGAGAGATGTAATTTGCCTTTGCGAAGCATCTTTAGAACGAGGATCTTTTAACACGGTAGCATCTGACTGATTTTGATTAAAGTCAGCTGTTGCCATTGGATCAAAGACACCCATAAGAAACTCTTGAACTGGCTGCAAAAACAGCAACAAATAGTTCCAATTATCGACCGATAAGAAGCTCAGAATAGTGAGGTCTTTAAAAAAGGCCAGAACCGTCTGGTTTCTTGAATGAATTCGTATGATGTTACTCTGAAAGTCTTATAATTTCACAACTGCTTGCTGCTTTTACAAAGTTATTCTAAAATAACCATAAAACAAATATATTTAAAATAAGCGGAAGTTTAATTGACAGAAAAGGAAATGGAAAATATCACGTTTAGCACAGATTAGAGCATCTTGCTATAAATAAACAACAAAATCCTAGCAAGACTTGATCGGTAGGATAGTAGTTTTATGGAAAAAAAAAAAGGTGAGGATATCCCGATCATCTCAAAGTAAATCAAATGCTTTTAAAACCAATCCAGTTTAAAATGTTAATATAGGCGTCGAAAAATTAGGTCAATTTTGAAAGTCCAATTTGATTTCATATCAGAAAGTTATAATATGAAAGAAATGTGTTAGAATAATTAATAAAGTGCAGAGAAAAAAGCATGATTCTTCATATGATTTTTATTAATCTTAAGGAGGTATGAGATTAAGTAGAAAAAGAATTTATTTAGAGTGCTAAAGGTAAGAAGATGCATGTTAACGATAAGTTGACGTTAATAAAGATATATATGTTGAATATTGATGAATATCACAAGTAATTGTTAAGAGACCAAAGTGTTTTCAATTAGCATAGGTTCATGTCAAGAATTATTATTAAGAACATATCTTTTTGCATCAATTACGAAGATGATACAAAGATATTCAAAGTGAGATAATCGGGTGTTTGTTTTTTGCAGATGATATAATTGTAATTGGTTAAACATCTCCTGAAATAAGAAAATTACTAGAGCAGTTGATAAAACATTTAGAAGATAGAAGCTTTAAAATTAATAAAACAAAGATTGGGTGAATGATCAATAATTTTAGCAAGTATAATGTTACTAATTATAATTCAGTACTATCAGAAGATAAAGTAATACCTATATATGATAGGTTCAAGTAACAGGATTTATTATGCAAAAAAATGAAAATATAGATAAGAATATAACTTTTACAATTAAAGCTATATGGTTTAAACGGAGAATTGCTTATAAAGGCTTAAAAGGCAAATTTTATTAAACCGGAACTAGCTTGATGATACTGTATGTATCTGAATGTTAAGCTATTAGAAAAATATTGATATCTAAGTTGAATGTGGCAAATTAATATGCCAAGATAAATGTTATGGCAAAACTAAGAAAGATAAATTAGGGAATAATTATACTAGAGGAAAGGTCAAAAGGAAAATAGACTTGGGTGATATGGACATGTACAACGAATGTCAAAAAATTTATCAATTACATGAGTTGATAAAATTAGTATCAGAGGATTAAGAAGAAAATGGGGCAAGCCTAATATTATATGGATATAAGTTGCTCAAATTGGTTTTGAAAGAATAGGTTCATCACATCAAACAACACTTAACTAGAACAAATGCAAAACAAGGATCCATAACAATATCCCAAGTAGTTGGTAAAAATCTAATGACAATAATGATGATAGCAAGATTTGATACATGACAAAGTGCATGGGGAGGATAAGATTATACAAGTAATAGACTAGGTAGATGCATAATCTACTACAAATCAAAGGTGGCTCGGCTGAAGGAAAGCTAGTAATCTTCTCCACTATTGTCAAACTAAATCGTCATTGAACATATGGATGCTTATTACTTGGATTCATCATTAAATCGTAGAAGTGGTCAATTTTCTTCGTAATATTAAAGGTAATGTATTTTTCTAAGAAAAAGCTCAAATAGTCCCTCGACAATCAGTGAGTAGCCAATTTAGGTTTTATTTGTGATAGCTTTCGTATTCCTTTACTTTTCAGACATCAACCACAATTTTTGTTCGGCCACTACTTTTTCACTGTTTACAATAAATATTTATGCTAGAAAGTGGCTTTCTCCACAGCAGCTTTAAAATCACATTTATGAAAAGCTGCAGCTATCCCAAATAAACCCTTAGTCTCGAATTTTGGTATGCTCCAATTTAATCCCTCGATTATTGAAATTTGATACCATCGGGTCCCACCAATAACTATATAGTTCAAATCGATGTAAAGTGTTTATGCTTCCTTTACCTGATACTTTTAAGACATTTTAGTTATAACAAATTTTAATAACTTCTCAATTATCAAAACCTAAAACCTAATGTGTACACTATTGATCAAGCAAAATAGAACAACTAGCATCTACATATGAGCATCAAGATGAACTAGGGCTTGCAGACTAGTCATGAGCGCTGAACTAGTTCATGCGAGCAATGAGCATAACTTAAACAATGTCTCCAATGAAGTAAGGCATGCCAGCAGACATCATGGCATCTCAATGATCGTAGAATGCATTATTAAGCGTAGTAAACCATGACTGTTGGAAAAAGCATCAAGAACCACAATGGTTTAGCAATGACCATTGGTATGAGTTATTTTACCTTTTTGTTTTATTAGTCAAGGCAATAGGAGATAGAAACAATTTTTTTATGGCTAAGCTCCAATAAGGTAAGGAAGTTTGGAGCGCTGCGGCACTCAAACCCGCAATCTACGACACTACACAGTGCAGCAACACCGAATCTAGAGCGTTGCGGCGCCGAATCTAGAGCGCTGCGGCTCTTAGCTCTCTTTCATTTCTCTCGGCAAACTCTGCAGCGCCGGGGCGCTCGGTTACACAGCATTAGAGATTTTGAGTACACAATGTCAGGGCATTGTAGGGAAAAAAAATTCGGATGCAAAGCACTCGGACCAAGCAGAGGGAGAACCCCCCATCTAGCATGAGGTTTGAGGCAACAGTAACGATTGATCGACACAATAAAATTCCACACAGACTAATATTCAATGACACAATTAACAAAAATATTTTTGTAAGAAGGATTTTGAAATTTTGCTCCTAATGATAATAATTTTGTAGCAACTACTTTGTTGAAGAAAAATCTATATATTAAAGTTATATGTGAAATATGGATGTTTTTCTAAGACTTCGTAAATAGGCTGCTTTGCTTTAACGCATTTTTTACAAACTTATTGACATATTCGATGTTCTAGTGCGTTCAATCCAATATTTCATGGGAGTATGTTTGGCTTTACACTGCTTAGGAAAGCAGCTTCATTTGTTTTTCTATTTTTATAAATTGTAGTTTGGAGGATTCCTCTACAGAACATTTACTAGAACCGATTTTAAAGAAGTGAGGCTACATCCATATAAATGTAAATATATCATTTTGAGAACTGCTATTGTATGCATGATCTTGTTTATTCTCTCATGTTAGGAAATAGGAACATTCTACTCTCATATTTGGCAATCACATTATGATTTTACCAATTAATCTATTTCGTTGAAAAGTTGTTTCGCTTGATGAACATGCCTCGTAAAACAGTTATGAGGAGCATTTCACAGCTTGGTTGTTTCAGTTGTCTAACAATAAAAAGCAATAAGTTTATTTTTAAATATCAAAAACTTAACGTTTTTGTTCACCCAAAATTTCATTTTCTTAATAAAAGTAAAAATTTCAACTTAAGTTCCATAGAGTTCCGTTTATTGTTCTGAGGGATGTATTTTGGTAGCCTAGAGCTAATGAACACCGTGGTGCAAACTAAGTGCTACTTTTTCCTTTTGTTCCTGGTTCTTTTAATTAGCACATTTTGTGTGAAGGCGTGATTGCGTGGTTTGAGGTAAGGGAGAAGTGGAGTATTTCCTTTGTTTTCACATGTGCTCCCTCTTGCTTCTTCTTTGCTATTGGATGTATACTATGATTGCAATGTAGTGCTATTGTGAACTGCAACAACAACAACAACAACAAGCATTTATCCCACTATGTTCGGTCGGCTAAATGAATCATTTTCTCCATTGTGTCATGTTAAAGGTCAAATTCTCATCTAAATCTAATAAATAAAGGTCATTTCTAATATTTTCTACTTCCCTAACCGAGTCATCGGAAGGCTGCCGTTTTATGTGACCAAATCATCTAAGGCGACTCTCTCTGATCTTATCTTCCACTGGAGCTACTCCAACCTTTTCACGTATATGCTCATTTTGTATCTTGTCTTTAAGAGTAAAGCCACTCATACACCTGAGCATCCTCATCTTTGCAACACTTAACTTAATATTATGCTTCTCTTTTAATGGCCAACATTCTACACCATAAAGCATTGCAGGTCTCTCTACCATCTTATAGAATTTTCCCTTAAGTTTGAGAGAGACTTTTCTATCACATAACAAGCCTGATGCATTCCTCCACTTAAACTATCTAATTTGCATTCTACTAATGTGGGCTCCAAAAATTCGGCCCCGGCCTCCGCCCACTTTTTTGCTTTTTGAGGGGAGCTTTAACGGATTATGTTCCGGGTTGGGATTGTAAATGAGACACTACCCAGAGATTTCGCCCTCATTTTGCGAGGACTTTATGATCTGAGTTCTGGTTTCCTATAGGCGCAAGCCCCTATAGTTAATTACTCCTCCCGGTTACGAGAGAGAACTTTCAATTAAGGCTAGTCGTCGAGTAAATACACTATATCCATAGATACATGGTATCCGGCATATAGTAGCAGCATGAGCTTAAGTTTGGATGTTTGAAAGTTTGGGTGGAGATACTTGGGAAGTTTGATATTTAAAATTTAAAAATTTCACCATCTTATACTTAAAGCGGATGGTGGGGGTGGAAAGATGATGAGCCCGATCAAGATCCCATAGTTCCATCGTCCAAGGCCATCGCGGTCCCTGGTCTACTTAGTCAGAAGAGGTAGTCGACCCAACCTGACAGAAGGATCCTTGTCAGCAGCCATGGGTTGCGTCGTCCAAGGGTACCTTGTAGACCTAGGTTAGATGTTTGTCTAAGGGAACAAATTTGAATCCACCTTAGCTAACAGAGGGCTTTTTCCCTATTGATTATATCCTATTGATTCATTACTCAATAATTTGACGCCATTGGGGAGCATACGGGCGCTGACCATGACCGTAATTTAATAGTGTCATTTGACGGCGAACCACCCGGTTCAGAGGGTCCCGGTCATAACTGTTTACCTGCGGTGCCATTTGGCAGTGAAACTGTAGGTGTGGTGCCATTTGACGGCGAAACCACCAGTTAGAAGACACGTGCAACGTCCTTACTGGCAAAAGATAGATTGAAAATGAATCCTAGTAATATTCACGACTAGGCATTAGCCCTTTATGAGCTGAGATAATTTCTAGATTTATACACCTCGGCAAACTTTTGCGAAGGGTGGATGTGCATTTGCTTTAAGTATTTGATGATTCAATTTTAATTTTAAATATCTTTGACTTTGATATTTTTAGAGTTTTGAATTTTATGGGCATTTGAGAGCACTTGGGAAGCATATAAAATATTTAGAAATAACCCCTCCGGTTGAGATTAGCGTTCAACACGGCCATCATCGGGGTATATAGAGTCATTTGGGATTTCATTAATTGGACCTTGTCAACTCTGTCTACTGGTCGACAGAGGATCGGGCCCCTCATAGGTTTTATGCATTTATTAGTGAATTCTCCTTATTATAGGCCTTGAAGGCCTAATATGAATGTATAAAATAAATATTTCAATCGATCCCATGATTGTATATTTATTTTATGGTGCGAGCCGTGTCGACTCCTATCTAGCCGTATAGAAGGATCGGGCTCGTATTCAAATTTATTTCCCAACCAACGTGGCATTCTCAGGTGTCAGTGTATACCCACAACACACTCACCAAAGCCTACGTAGGTATATGCCATTAGATGCATTTCACATGATACATTCGTATGCATTCATAATTTTTGAAATAAATTGTAGTGTCGAATGACACACTGGAGTGAAACCCTCTGCTTATGTAGGAGGAGGCTTTAAAATGCAGTACCAATGTCAAATGACATACTAGAGTGAGACCCTCTGCTTATGTAGGAGAAGGATTTGAAATGCAATAGCAATGTCAAATGACATACTAGAGTGAAACCCTCTGCTTATGCAAATGCATATGGGAATAATCTTGAAATGCACGTATATAAGCTCTTAGACATACACATATGATGCGCTTATATGTTAATGTAGAATGATACACATTCATAACCCATCATGCCTATTATAATGCACGCATAAGGGGTATTTTATAATGTTTGCATGCAGTATGGAGGGGTATCCGGCTGGTAGTTATTAGCGCCAGATGGACAGGGTTTTGCTTTGGATTTTGTTGACACCTTCTGTCTGCTAGTACGAAGGTTACAAATCCGATGGCGTGGCATTATGTTTTAGTAACCCGTGATCTATTACTATCGATTCCATGCTTTTACTTACAGGTGAAGCATAGTGTTATTACTTGATTGCCACGAGATACCTCATTGTTCTGATGTAAACTCCCTTTTCTCATTCACCGGGAGGTCAGAATTATGGCTTGTATAGGAACCAATAAGCAACTCTTTCATTCTAACATCATCATCATTTTCTATTGTTGGCTTAAATAAAGAATCAATCGTTCCAATCTTAGATGATTGCATTCAATAACCTAATCATCATGGAGGTGTCGAATGAATTTGCATCTCTTGAAGGAACTTTGGAACACCAGGAAGTTTAGTTCGAATTTGTTCAAACATCTCATCTATTCTTATGAGAGGTGTCCTTCTCATGGGAGGATTATTTCCGAGTAGATACTTGTATTCCTTGGTTGAACAGCATCGGCAGAGACGATACCGTAGCACTATCAGTGTGTTTAGTATATTGTGTTGCAATGCCAAACTTTGAAGATCATTTGCACTTCCAAGGCTTATAGATGTCAAAGATGTTTTCAAGCAAAGAAGGAACTTTGGAACACCAGGAAGTTTAGTTCGAATTTACTCAAACAACTCCTCCATTCTTACAGGAGGTGTCCTTCTTATTGGAGGATTCTGTCCGAGAGGTCAACTGGTATTCATACTCACTATGCGCCCTTATATACATTTGTGTCCATAGGGGTTCGTTATACTTACGCTATACCCACTGTTGTTATCCACGAGTGCGTTGTATCTTTGGTCCTTGCTCACAAGGAATGATTATGTTCACTACAATCTCCCGGACTTGTAAAAGAGCTTAGTGTACTTCATCATATCCACCTTCATCATTCACATATGGTGTTGACTGTACTTGTTTGCAGCTACGGGCCTTCCACTATCAATTGCCAATGTTGTCTTTTTCAATCAATAGGTGCTCTATTATTTGCATGATCGATCTTTGATTTCTACATGTGGGTAGTACTTGTGCTTTTGTAGTCAATTGATGTTGCTTACAAGTACAGTATATTCAACCTAGTGGGGACTATTATAAGAGTTCGTTGCACTCATCAACATCATTCATTGTGCATCCTATCTTAAGTATTCACAGATTTTGATTATTGTCATTCATTTGTAGTTGTTATAAACTGCTCAGCATTTACTGTCTATATGCATCAAAGTACTGTTTGTCACAAGTCCCCTGCTTGTTTGCTTGTATTTATTTGAATGCATTAAATTACTATTTGGCATTTGCATTTTGATCTTGATTGTGCATTTTAGGATTTAGGGTTCAATTGCTTGTAGTTCAGTTCAAGTCATGTTCCCTGTTGCTTATACAAGTCCTCTGCACATTTGGTTCAAGTTCTGTATATTTCTATTCAAGTACAGGCCCTCTGTATTGCTGCTCAAGTAAAGTCTTTCTATTGTTCAAGTTCTGTATACTTCAGTCTAAATTTCGGCAGCATCCCGGCATATCCCCCGTTTGGGGGAAATACGGGGAGTCATAGCCTGCCCGCCACATCAAGAAAGACGTGCGCGGTCGGTGCCATGGGACACCACGGCTATAGTCTTCAATCACACCATGCCAAGAAAGGCTTGCATGGGTCTTCAGAGGTACCTGTTTAAAATGCACAGTGATTTCACCGCGTACGGGTACTTATATTTTTTCCCTTCCGTGCTAAGAAAAGCACGCACAAGGCTTACCTGCCTCGTCGTAAGCGCCGCACCAAGTTCCCTCCCACCACGCCAAGAAAAGCGTGCATAGGGGGTCCCTTGGCTCGCCGCAAACGCCGAGAACAGGACTTTAGGAGAATTGCCTGCCTCGCTGCGAGCACCGCAGCGAACTTCCTCCCACTGTGCTAAGAAAAGTGTGCATGGGTTATTGTTCGCTGCACTGCACGCACCGAGACCTCTTCTTCGCTGTCATTGTCGGATTCAATTTTTCTATGTGAAATTGCTTGGCAGGTCTCCTTTCGGGGGTACTTTTGTATAATGAATCTGAGGCCCTTTTTTGCAAAAATATCCTTCTTCCACAATGAGTGAGGATTTCTTCGATACCAGAGGCTCAAGCAAAGACGAACTTGTTGTTTAGAGGAATGAAGATTTTCTTGCTTTCGTAACACTCTTTAGATATTTGTGGTATTGATCCTAGGAAATCTCGTGGGCACTAATTCCCCGGAATCAACGAGTTTACGAAACCGGTCATGATTTCCTTCTTCTTCGAGCTTTCCAATTGAATAAAATAGGCTCGCTGGTCCATCCCCTTTTCTTGGGGGAGGTACGTAGAATGTTACGAGTTCTTCGACAGTATGCACCTCTCGTGGAATGATTTCTTTGAAGTGTTGTAGGGGGATACGCGTGAATACGAGTGCACTATCTGAAATCGACAGACTGCCTATTCTTCTAGAGAATATTTCCTGCACCGTGTTCATGTAGATAGAGTCATAGTCATAATTATCATTTGAATATTCGACCTCCCTACTCCATTTGGCCTTTGACCAGCATACCCTCTGGGATTTGATAGGGGTGACATCACTTTCATCTGTGTCACTCCCTAGATGCGGCACTTGTTTCCTTTCCTTAGGAATGGTCATGGCTTTGGGAAGAGTCAACGCTGCCTTCTTTCTCCCCACCTGCTTTTTCTTAACTTCTTGTTTAGGTTGTTTCATAATCTCTGGGTTTGATGTCTGGGCCTCAAGGGAGCTCGACAGCTTCAGCTTCTTTGGCATGAAGTATCTAGCATCTTCATATATCGTTACTTCATGAACTGCAAAGGGTTGGATATCATCAGAGATTCTAAATTCTTCTCCATCCCTGAGCTACATACATTGATGTAGTGTTGATGGAATGATATCATATTCATGTAACTACGGGCGACCTACAAGCGCCTTAAATGAGGTATCTGCATCAATCACATGAAATTTGGCATCTGTATAAAATTCTCCAAATGTGAGAGAGAGCGTAAATGATCCCAGAGTCTTCTGCCCTTTCTCATTAAAGTCGTGCACCATTGGTCCGAGATGTTGCACATCGAGGCACAACGATCTCAATGCCTTCAAGCTTATGAGATTTATGGAGGACCCAGGATCGATCAAAATTTGACTGATCATCATGCCGTCGCTCTCTGCTGTAACATACAGGGGGCGATTGTGATCTGCTGTTCCAAGCATCAAATCATCCTTGGCAAAAGTGATTATTGGCTCGTTCCGAGCTTGTAGTACTTCCATTAGATTACGCTCAGCAAAATACGCCTCATATCTTTCGGGATCCTTGAGAGCCTGAATTAGAGTCTCCCGAAGGTCTTTAGACATTATGAGGGCGTCGTATATGCTAAGTTGTGCTGAGATCTTTCTCAAATGGGATAACATATTGTAGTCTATCCCCTTGGCTGAAGCCTCTTTCTTCTTAAGGTCTTCGGCGATAATATCTTCATTGATAACTATATTCTTTCCCTTATCCTTGTTAGGAAAACCCTTCTTCGGTGGAGGTGGCAACACTTTGCCACTTCTCAATTACACCTGGGCCACCTCATCTGATTCAGACTTATTAATGAAATATTCTCTTTGGAGTCAGCCATTATCACGTATGGAGATTCACCTGCAGACTCAGAATTGTCCTCCAATTTCACCTGCTCCATTTGCGATGCTATGTCAGGATCTGAATCATCTTCATTTGGAAAATACAGATCCTCTTCTAAACTATAATCCATTGTCGATGCCATTAGACAGGATTCAGGGGCCGCTTCTTCAGCGTATTTCTCTCTTTCCAATATTTCTGACGTCACCGAGATGACCCGGCATGTTTCCGTAGGAAGCAATTCTTCATCTGTTTCTTCTTCTTTTCATATATATTAAGCTACATCATGAAGTCACCGAGCGTACTGGGGCTTCTAGCAGTTTGGTAATATTCGCCCGAACTATCAATGGCCTTTTGAGTTGTAGTCTTCTTCTCCTTAGGCCTCTTTGATTTGGCTCTTTTCTTTGAAGACTTTGATTTAGTCTTACCAAACCTTAACGAGCTAGCTTGGCCAGGTTGTTTGGATGTGGATGCATGTGGTGCAGGCAACCACTTCAAATTTAGCACCGGCTCAGTAGGAGACTTCAACTTGACACCTGGGACTCCTTTCAACTGTTTTAACATTTTGGTTGTCTTCTTGGAGACCACGGTCTCCCATTGCTCTTCTTGAATAGGTTCTTTTGTTGTTTCTTTAGGCGGGGGTACGGAAGAGGACGTGACCACCCGGGTGGACTCTTTTTTGGGATGAATTAACATGTTATCTAATAACGTCAACTCCCCCATTTTGTACTTCTTTTCCAACTAATCTTTGAAGACATAGCAGTCTTCGATTGGGTGGCTAATTACTCGGTAATAAGGGAAGTAGTTTGGGTCGCTACTATGTTTGGACTCTTCAGGTCTTTTGCATTCTGGTAGCTCTAAACCAGCCTTGAGTGCTTGTCGAAATAATTTAGCGATACGTTCCCTCTTGAACGAATATTCTTTGTTCATCTTCTCATTGAGAAATGGGAACGTTCTGTCACCAGTTCCCACTGCTTGTCTCGGACGCTCTCCACCATCAAGAAAGGTTCGAGGTTTATCATTTTCACTAAGCACCAATTTTGACTGAGGATTAAGGTTATAAGCCTGTTTTGGCTTATCCTCATACTGCAGTGGTTGTTTCCCCTTATCTACATTATATATTGCTCGTTTACCTTTGTCAACCTCATATGCTATATGTTTTCCCTTATCAGGTCTGGAAGGGAATGTGAAATAAGCTTCAAATTTTCTGGCATTAAGTGCTTTGGCCTTTTTTTATTCATCAGGAAAGCTTTCTGACTTTGATAAGTTTAACTTTTCAAACTTCACCACCCTATCCAGCAAATCTTGGAAGGTAGTAATGAAAGCCATGCATAAGAAGGGCTGCATTTTTTCATCAATGTTCCCCCTTAGTAATTGAACTGCATGCTCTTCTTCTAGCTGCTGTTCACACTTCATGCTGAGATTGTGAAAGCGTGTTATGTATTTCGTTACTGACTCATCCTTTCTCCTTTTATCTAAGGCAAGATCAGCGATGGTAGTCTTTTCTGTTGCACTGGCAAATCTCTTTATGAATAGAGCCTCTAACTCTGCAAAAGTCTTCAAAGAATCATTCGGTAGCTCGGCATACCATTCGAAAGTAATTCCAGCCAAGCTGCTGACAAATTGTCTGAATAATAGAGCATCATTGCCTCCCGTGTTCCCATAGGTGGCTTTAAACTGCGTCAGATGTTGTCTGGGATTTTTATTGCCATCGAAAGTGTTGAACTTTGGCATAGAATATCCTTTTGGATACGGTACCTGGTCGTACTCTGCCAGGTACGGGCGACCTTTCCCCACCAGCTTTTTCGCCTGTTCAGCAGCTATAATGGCTTTAATTTTCTCGCTAATTAAATCCTCCAACTGTGTTGGCGTCACAGGTTCAGATGCATTCGCTACATTTTATGGAGTATATTGATGAGCTGGGTCATCGGTCTCCTTGCCATCTTCAAGCACGTCTTTCACTCTTGAGGCCTGGGGGGCGCTTGAGGATTTGGCAGATTTGCTAGAGCACTGTTCGCAGCTTGATTAACAGGCTGAGCTGGTGCAGGACCTGCAGAAGTGGCCTTCTGCATCATCTCCACCATCGTTGTCATCTGAGTCATCATCTCAGTCATTTTTTCATTTAACTGAGAGATTTCTTTATCTTTTGCTCTCATATGTTGCCTCACTTGCCTTCTTATATCTGCAAGAGTGATGGTTTCAGCGGCGAAGGGGTTTTCTTCAACTTCTTCCCCTTCCTCGGAGGAACGGGCACTTCTGCTGGCGACAGATTTAGCCCTATAGCGACGTCGGCGAGCTCGTTCACGTGGTGGTAATCGTCGATCGCGTTCATCATCGCCATCATCATCATTGTTGTGGTTTACCAGGTAAACCACCTTGACCTCCATAGTGTCTTCATCATATCCTTCTTCTTCTCCTTCTTCTTATACCTGAATTTCCGAGCGGCGTCGCCACTGGATTTCTGGTTCCTAGTTCGGAATGATTACTTCTTCGATTCACGGGTTGCAGTCGAAATGGACATCTTCTCTGGTCGGGGTAGGTGAATGATGGGATCCCCTGGAGGACTCTCCAAGGTGTCGACCATCGTTGTGGTTGTCATCATGGGCCTTATTTTGGACCCATCTCTGACGAATTCGGTTGGCGGGGGCGGATCTCTGGGAGACTGTTCCGGATGTCACGCCCGAACTAATTCTTTCTTCAAATATCTTCTCTTTTCGAGGCTTCGGCCTCCACACTTGCTTGCCTTTCCACTGGGCCCTTTCCGGCGGTGGATCCTTGGACATGAGGTCCAAGTGTCACACCCCGATGTGCTTCCTGCGGAACTTGTCGTCTTTCATTTCTTCTTTCCGCTATCACGACAGATGATAGCCTATCTCTGGAGGGGTCCTCCTAGCCTCGATGACTAGCGGCCTCTGAAATTTCTTCTTCATCAAGCCCTTCTCCTTAACCGTCTTCTGAACTCAGTGTACTTTGGCAAACAGGCGTTCGGGCTCTCTCGTCTTCTGAGTGGGAGCTTCAGGTCGACTCTCCCAAAAGGATTGTTTGAGCTCACCAGAGTAGCTATTTCTTTTTACCCACTTCAGGTTAGCGAACCTGTTCCATGTGGGAATATCAGTTTCTAGCTCTTGTGCTAGCAGGTTGGAGGGATGGACTGGTATTGGTAACTGTAGAGCTCATAGCTCTGCATTTCTCTTCCTTCTTTGCCTTCGGTTGAGCTTTCCTCCAGATGAGGAAGCTTCAGCATCATACTTCCCAGATGCAACAGGCTCTCTAGAAAAAACAGTGGTGTTTGGAGTCACCACAGAAACTTTCCTTCCATCAACAACCCTTTTGGTAGTCAGGGTTTCAGGCTGAGACAGCCTTTCAAAGACAGAAATTCTTCCTTGAGCAACATCCCTAACAATAACTCACGGTGCTGGCATATGCGCACGCTGTACAGTAGTCTTTACAGAATGAGACCTCGCAGAAGGCCCTTCAGAGTTTATGCCGTACACAGGAACAGCTGCAGCCCTTGTAGTACCTGTTGAGAATTCGAGCCCACCAAAGTGAATTGTGACTCCTGTATTTCCAGTATTGATGACAGTATTCGTCAGTTGAATCCTGGCTCCTCATCCCAGATGGACGGTGATCGGGGTGTCCTGCATTTCCATTCTGCAAAAATAAAAGGAAGGGGTTAGTGATCAAAATTTGATACATCAGCCCACACTTTCAGACTACAGAAATTACGCAGAACAAATAATAGAAACAGGTAAATTAAATAAAATTAAAGCCCTGCTGAATGAATTCATAATGAATTCTCATTAAAAGATTGATTTTTGGAAAATTTTTAAAAAAAAAATTTAGCTCATATTGATTTACTTGCTACTATAGCCTATGAATTGACTAGCCAGAGATGGAAAGCGAAACCAGTCGCCAGAAATCTGTGGGCTCCAAAAATTTGGCCCCGGCCTTAGCCCACTTTTTTGCTTTTTGAGGGGAGTTTTAACGGATTAAGTTCCGGGGGAAATTTTAGGAAGGCAAATTGGGATTGTAGATGAGACACTACCCAGAGATTTCGCCCTCATTTTGCGAGGACTTTATGATCTGAGTTCTGGTTTCCTATAGGCGCAAGCTCCTATAGTTAATTACCCCTCCCGGTTACGAGAGAGAACTTTCAATTAAGGCTAGTCGTCGAGTGAATACACTATATCCATAGATACATGGTATCCGGCATATAGTAGCAGCCTGAGCTTAAGTTTGGATGTTTGAAAATTTGGGTGGAGATACTTGGGAAGTTTGATAGTTAAAATTTAAAAATTTCACCATCTTATACTTAAAGCGGATGGGGGGGGAGTGATGAAGAGCCTTGTAAAGATCCCATGGTTCGATCGTCCCGGGCCATCGCGGTCCTGGTTCTACTTAGTCAAAGGAGGTAGTAGACTCAACCTGACAGAAGGATCTTTGTCAGCAGTCATGGGTTGCGTCGTCCAAGGGTACCTTGTAGACCTAGATTGGATGATTGTCTAAGGGGGCAAATTTGAATCCACCTTAGCTAACAGAGGGCTTTGTGCCCTGTTGATCATATCTTATAGATTCATTACTCAATAATTTGACGCCATTGGGGAGCATACGGGCGCTGACCATGACCGTAATTTAATGGTGCCATTTGACAGCGAACCACCCGGTTCAGAGAGTCCCGGTCATAATTGTTTACCTGCGGTGCCATTTGGCGGTGAAACCGTAGGTGTGGTGCCATTTAACGGCGAAACCACCAGTTAGAGGACACGTGCCACATCCTTACTGGCAAAAGATAGATTGAGAATGGATCTTAGTAATATTCACGACTAGGCATTAGCCCTTTATGAGCTGAGATGATTTCTAGATTTATCCACCTCGGCAAACTTTTGCGGAGGGTGGATGTGTATTTGCTTTAAGTATTTGATGATTCAATTTTAATTTTAAATATCTTTGACTTTGAGATTTTTAGAGTTTTGAATTTTATTGGCATTTGAGAGCACTTGGGAAGCATATAAAATATTTAGAAATAACCCCTCCGATTGAGATTAGCGATCAACACGGCCATCATCGGGGTATATAGAGTCATTTGGGATTTCATTAATTGGACATTGTCAACTCTGTCTACTGGTCGACAGAGGATCGGGTCTCTCATAGGCTTTATGCATTTATTAGTGAATTCTCCTTATTATAGGCCTTGAAGGACTAATATGAATGTATAAAATAAATATTTTGATCGATCGCACGATCGTATATTTATTTTACGGTGCGAGCCATGTCGACTCCTATCTACTCGTATAGAAGGATCGGGCTCGCATTCAAATTTATTTCCCAACCTACATGGCATTCTCAGATGTCAGTGTATACCCACAACACACTCACCAAAGCCTACGTAGGTATATGTCATTAGATGCATTTCACATGATACATTCATATGCATGCATAATTTTTGAAATACAATTGTAGTGTCAAATGACACACTAGAGTGAAACCCTCTACTTATGTAGGAGGAGGCTTTGAAATGCAGTAGCAATGTCAAATGACATCCTAGAGTGAAACCCTCTACTTATGTAGGAGGAGGATTTGAAATGCAATAGCAATGTCAAATGACATACTAGAGTGAAACCCTCTGCTTATGCAAATGTATATGGGAATACTCTTGAAATGTACGTATATAAGCTCTTAGACATACACATATGATGCGCTTATATTTTAATGTAGGATGATACATATTCATAACCCATCATGCCTATTATAATGCACGCATAAGGGGTATTTTATAATATTTGCATGCAGTATGGAGGAGTGTCCGGCTGGTGGTTATTAGCGCCAGCTGCACAGGGTTTTTTTTTTTCGGTTCTGTTAACCCGTGATCTATTACTATCGATTCCATGCTTTTACTTACAGGTGAAGCATAGTGTTGTCACTTGATTGCCACGAGATACCTCATTGTTCTGATGTAGACTCCCTTTTCTCATTCACCGGGAGATCAGAATTATGGCTCGTATAGGAACCAATAAGCAACTCTTTTATTCTGACATCATCATCATTTTCTATTGTTAGCTTAAATAAAGAATCAATCATTCCAATCTTAGATGATTGCATTCAATAACCTAATCATTATAGAGGTGTTGAATGAATTTGCATCTCTTGAAGGAACTTTAGAACAACAGGAAGTTTAGTTCGAATTTGTTCAAACATCTCCTCTATTCTTACGGGAGGTGTCCTTCTCATGGGAGGATTCTATCCGAGTAGATACTTGTATTCCTTGGTTGAACAGCATCGACAGAGACGATACCGTAGCACTATCAGTGCGTTTAGTATATTGTGTTGCAATGCCAAACTTTGAAGATCATTTGCACTTCCATGGCTTATAGATGTTCTCTCAGACAAAAGGCAAAGAAGGAACTTTGGAACACCAGGAAGTTTAGTTCGAATTTGCTTAAACATCTCCTTCATTCTTACAGAAGGTGTCCTTATTGGAGGATTCTGTCCGAGAGGTCAACTGGTATTCATACTCATTATGCGCCCTTGTATTCATTTGTGTCCACAGGGGTTTGTTATACTTACGCTATACCCACTGTTGTTATCCACGAGTGCGTTGTATCTTTGGTCCTTGCTCACAAGGAATGATTATGTTCACTACAATCTCCAGAACTTACTTGTAAAAGAGCTTAGTGTACTTCATCATTCACAAATAGTGTTGACTGTACTTGTTTGCAGCTACGGGCCTTCCACTATCAATTGCCAATGTTACCTTTTTCAATCAATAGGTGCTCTATTATTTGCATGATCGATCTTTGATTGCTACATGTTGGTAGTACTTGTGCTTTTGTATCAACTGCCAATGTTGTTGTTGCTTATATAAGTCCTCTGCACATTTGGTTCAAGTTCTGTACATTTCTATTCAAGTACAGGTCCTCTGTATTGCTGCTCAAATAAAGTCTTTCTGTTGTTCAAGTTATGCATACTTCAGTCTAAATTTCGACAACATCCCGGCATATCCCCTGTTTTGGGGAAATACGGGGAGTCATAGCCTGCCCGCCACGTCAAGAAAGGCGTGCACGGTCGGTGCCGTGGGACACCGCAGCTGTAGTCTTCAATCCCACGACGCCAAGAAAGGCATGCATGGGTCTTCAGAGGTACCTGTTTAAAATGCACAGTGATTTCCACGCGTACGGGCACTTATGTTTTTGCCCTGCCGTGCTAAGAAAAGCGCGCACAAGGCTTGCCTGCCTCGCCATAAGCGCCGCACCAAGTTCCCTCCCACCACGCTAAGAAAAGCGTGCATAGGGGGTCCCTTGGCGTGCCACAAATGCCGAGAACAGGACTTTAGGAGAATTGCCTGCCTCGTCGCGAGCACCGATTAATGTTATTATAATTAGATTATAATTAATATGATCATGATTATCATTAACTATAATTTAAATTATAATTACATTATTATAATTAACATAGTTAAATTATAGTTATTAGAATTATAACTTAACTAATATAATTATAATTAAATTATAATTAAGCGTAATTATAGTTTAAATTATAATTCGCACAACAATGATTTACATAATCATGACTGAAACATAATTATGAACATAATTACACTTAACAGAATCATAACTTTAAGTTATAATTAATACCATTATATTTTATACAATTAGTTAATAGAATAAGCTACAGAAAAGAATTACCTCTTTGGCTTTGCTGCTTGCGGGACCGGCTTCACGTGCAGATGGCAGATGGCCTGAATGATTTGGGAGCTACAGGCTATTGAAGGGGAGGTATGATGTCTTGGTTCAGGCATGATTAAGTCCGGCAATTTGCGTGAGGCAGATCAAACAGAGGCAAAGAGCTGATTGGA
Organism: Dendrobium chrysotoxum; assembly: GCA_019925795.1. Taxonomy (NCBI): domain Eukaryota; kingdom Viridiplantae; phylum Streptophyta; class Magnoliopsida; order Asparagales; family Orchidaceae; genus Dendrobium; species Dendrobium chrysotoxum. The sequence continues at coordinate 72,701,856 of CM034312.1, read as the reverse complement.
GGGCTCGGCAAAGAGCAGCGTGTGGAAGAGAGAAACAGAAGGCACAGTGACTTCGACGGATCTGAGCTGTCCGACGATTCGAAGGGCTCAAGGAAAAAAATCAGTCTTAGCTTGCGAACAGGCCGAAGAGTCAATCAGAAGGGGCAGAGGGATCACGGGTCATTAGTCGCAGGCGGCATAATCGTGAGGTTGAGGTGCTCAGCTCACGAGAAGATGAAAAGTGTTGCAGGCTTTTGAATAGAGAGAAGGTAGATAGTGGGTTGAACGGCTAGGGAAGATCAGAATATAGGTGGCGCAGCAATGGGAAATCGAGTCCAAGCTGAAGGCTTACAGCAGGCCGACGACAGCTAGAGTTGGTGAAGTCGTGGGGTCGGAATCAGACGAGTGTCGCTCAGGTCGTGGAAGCTACGCCGAGAGAAACTCTTGAACCGGCAAGTGACGACTTGGGGGATTCGAAAGAGAATAAAAAAAAAGATCACCTAACTGCATTTAGTATTAATTAGCGGAAGTGCGGAACCGATTGATTGCTGGCTCTTCAGGACGGGCAATCGCAAAAATCGCGGCGAAAGGACCAACGGTGGTCATGTGGAGTTCAGCGGATCCTGTGGCCGGACGTCTGGCTATACAACGAGGTGAAGCAGCAGTTAATTTCGATTTGATTTTTTTTAATTGATTTTTCTTTGATTTTGATTTCTAATTCTTCTTAAATAATAATAAGTATTATTATTATAACAAAATAATAATAATAGTTATTATTACTAAAATGACAGAAATAAAAAAAGCAATTTTTCATTTCAATTTTTGTGCAATTTCCTCAAAATTCGTGTTGAAATTGCATCGATTTGCGTGCATGATTTTCTTAGAGCAAATTTATAGTCCCTTTTAGATAATTTGGGCATTCTGGACACAACAGTGTAGTCTAATTTTGCATTTGAACGTCGTTTGTGTGACCTCGCACATTATTTTTGCCGCCAATTTTGTTCGTTTTCGCACATAATTTGATATGTTGGTCAACAACTAATAATATCTCCATCTATTTAACACTCACTCTGAACAATAGACCCAAGATATCTAAAACGTGTACTCTTATTAATGACTTGATCACCCAAAGACACAATCCCCCTACTAGATCATTATTACTAAAATTATACTCCAAATATTCAATTTTAGATCTACTCAAACGAAAGCCTTCAGACTCTAAGGTTGACCTACATAATTCAAGTATACCTTCAACTCCTCTAGTCTTATCAACAGTAAGAATTTCATTAGCAAAAAGCATACACCAAGGTACAACCTCTTACAAATGTCTAGTGAGAACAACCATGACTAAAGCAAAAAAGATATGGGCTTAAGGCTGATCCTTGATGTAATCCAACGGAAATAGGAAAATACTTGGTCAAACCACCATATGTTTGAACACAAGTAACAGCTCCTGCATACATATCCCTAATGACTTGAATATAAACATTATTGACCCCTTTCTTTTATAGAACTCTCCATAGCACTTCTCTTGGAACTTTATCATATGCATTCTCTAAATCAATAAATATCATATGTAGATCCTCCTTATTCTCTCTAAGCTTCTCCATCAACCCTCTCAATAAATGAATAGCTTCCATAGTAGACCTACCCATCATGAATTCAAATTGATTTTGAAAAACATTAGTATCACATAGTAACCTATGCTCCATAACTCTTTCCCAAAGTTTTAAAGTATGACACATTAACTTAATTCCTCTATAATTCACACAATCTTGTGCCCCACCTTTATTCTTAAAAATAGGAATCAACACACTCATTCTCCACTCATCTGGCATCTTTTTAGTCTTCAAAATAATATTAAAAAGTTTAGTAAGCCAAGAAATTCCTTTATCTCCTAAGCATTTCAACATTTCTATTAGAATATCATCAGGTCCAACAGCTTTTCCACACTTCATTTTCTTTAAAGCATCTTTAAGTTTGGTTTTACTAACGCCGATAAAACAAAAATCTTCATTTTCATTTACGGTGCTAAAGTCACTAAAGTCAATTGCATTCTCATAATCTTCATTAAAAAGTTTAGCAAAATATCTCATTCATCATTGTAAAAAGTCCTTTCCTAATAAAAGCACTTTTTGATCTTCATCCTTAATACATTTCATTTGAACTAAATCCTTACTACTCTTATCTCTTTGTTTAGCTAACTTATACGTATATCTATCGTCCTCCTTAGTATCTAATCTAATATATAAATCATTGAAAGCTAAAATCTTTGCATTACAAATTGTTTTCTTAGACTCCATAAGAACCTTTTTATATCTTTCCCAATTATCAATGTTTTTACAGCTAAACCAATTTCTATAATAAATCTTCTTATTTTTTATCTTTTCTTGCACATTTTAATTCCACCACCAATTATTTTTACTATTAGTAGCTTTTCCCTTTGATACTCAAAGCACATCTTTTGCAATATTCTTAATATTACTAGCTACTTTTTCCGACATAATATTAGCTTCCTCATGCACAGACAAAATCATAAGATCTAGAATCTTACTCTCAAAAATATTTTTATTAATTTTTTTAAATGCCCCATCTAATCCTAGAATAATAATTTACTTTATTTTTAATATTATGCCCCTTCATCTTAAAAGACAAAACTATTAAGCGATGTTAAGTACATAAACTTTAACTCGGAATAACTTTATTCTATTTCACATAAGCCAGATTGCTCAAACCTTCTCCAATATTTTTAACTGCCTTATGAATTTTGGCCCTAAAGATTGTCAAATACCATCCCAGCCATCCTAGACGTCCCTTGGCTCTTTATCCTATGGCCAGGATGGGGATCCGTGGGAGGCTTACCTGGATCACGCCGATCTCCTTCCATGTTCAAGTGGCCGATTTAGGAAGGATTATATAAGGGCAATTATGCATGATTCTATAATAATTTATTTTTTTATTAAGATATCTTGTATAGATCTATAAATAGGTATAGTTTTGTTACTTGTATGATAAATTTAAGCCTTTTCCCTGTCCAATTCTCTAAATTTAACATGGTACCAGAACAAGGCATTCAACTCTTCTTAAAAAATGAGAGCATGAAGAGGGAAAGTTGGTTCTTGCATTATGTTCCTGCTCGCATACGTCCAGGGCAGCCTAGCAAGTGAGAGGGCTTCCCTTTTGTGACCATTTACGTGTGGCTCTCATTCTTGCCTAGCTGGGGGCCAAACCAAGTGAAGAAGAGAATAAAGAGATGGAGTTAGCACGAACTGCATGCGTGCCTGAGCGGGGATGACCGGCCCTTGTGCGTGTGTTGGAGTCAAACCGAGCAAGAAATGAGCAGTTGAAGAGCTACTGTACACGCCATCAAATCCTCCACTCGAAGAGCCCCTCCTTGCCCTAAATCCTGACCACTTTTGTATGTTCTCGATCCATAAACCTCAGATATGAGAGATGTACAAGAAGGCCGAAGCCTCCTTCTGAACAACAGAAGAAGTCTACCTCTCCCAAGATCTTCGCCACTGGGATCAATCCCTCAAATCAGACAAAGGCCACTTCGTAACCCATGTTCTCGCCTTCTTCGCTGCTATCATTGAGAACCTTGTCGGTCAAATTTGGACTGAAGTCGATTCACTGGATTCGAAGCTCACCGATGGAACGGTCCTGATAGGTGGAGTTGTCTAGAGGATTTGCGTGGTGGGGAAGAAGATGGCTTTCTTGGTGGTAAGGTAGTTCACTGCTACGGTCTAGTGCATGCTTACAGTGATTGAAGAGTTGGTGAGAATGCAGATGGTGAAGTACGCCACTTCCCTAAGTAGAGAGTTGATTGTGGATATGAGGGTGAGGCCATAGAGAGATTAGAAGCACTTTATCCTACCCTGAAGGAGCTGGCGCTTGCTGGTTCCCACCACCGACCTTCATAATAAAAATTCGGAGAAATATAGATTCTCACCACTAGCCTTCATTGCTAAAATTCTAAGGAATACAGGTTCTTACTACCGGCCTTCATTGCCGGAATTCTCAGGAATATTGATCCTTCCACTTGCATTTATTTCCAGAATTCTAAGGAACATTGGTCCTTCTGCTTCCTTCGTGCATTCATGACTTAGGAGAGATCAAACGGAAGGGCTCCTCTTGCGTATAACATCAAGAGTCAACCAAGAAGAAGCGAGAGAAGTCAAGCGGGAGGGCTCCTATTGCATGCGTCTGGGGCAAAATTGAGCAGAGCTGAGCGAAAGCCTCCTCTCGCATCATGTGACTACATGGGATGACAAATGTGCGATTGGACAACGGTCAGGGCCTCCTAGGAATGGCGGCATTGGGCTCGGTCTTCATTCATGCGTGCGACATCTAGAGTCAACCGAGCATAAGCGAGAGAAGTCAAGCACAAGACCTCCTCCTATGATCAGACCAGAGGGATTAGAGGCCTTGAGTGCGTCTGTACGGAGCGATTGAATAGGAGTCTATTTGGGTGGACTCGAACGGCTAATTTGCATTAGGCCAAAGGCTGGCTTGATCGGACAGCCTGAGAAGCAAGAGATCTATGTGCCAAGTGTTGAGCCGCTTGACACGTGTTTTTTCTGGTACTGTCTCTGAAGCTTGACGTAACCCTAAAAACATATTTTTTTATTTATATTATCGTGCCTTCATTGCCAGCCTTCCTTTAAGAACCGAGAGGGAGATAGACCCAAAGGATAATTAACTTACTTTCCCTATTGTCCCACCACCGGCCTTTATTTTCATTTCCAGTATTCTGAGGGCTACTGTTCAACGCATCCTTTATTGCTGCCCTACACCTTGTAGGCTTGATTAATATAGCCTTATCACTATCTTTTGTCGCCATAACGTCTGAAGCTAATTCCTCCTAAAGTTTTGACCAAATGGAGGACTCTATAGTGCACCAAGGGACTTGATAACTCTACCTTTCTGGGACTATTTACAAGATGGGAATGACAGATCTGTATTCCCCAGTTTGAGGGAGAGTGTCAAATACCGTCCCAACCATCTTAGCCATCCCTTGGTTCTTGATCCTATGGCAAGGATGGGGTTCCGTGGGAGGCTCACCTGGATCATGCCAATCTCCTTCCATATTCGGGTGGCTGATTGAGAAAGGATTATATTAGGGAAATTATGCATGATTCTGTAATTATTTGTTTCTATATTAAGATATCTTGTATAGATCTATAAATAGGGATAGTTTTGTACAATAAATTTAAGTTTTTTTCCTCTCCAATTCTCTGAATTTAATAGGGATCAATTGGGATCAATTTTTAATAGAGAAATGAATCATTTCTACATTAATAAATCTATATTATTGAAGGCAGATTCTATATCACATAAGCTAGATTGCTCAAATAGATGCAAAAATGAAAATAGCATGTAGAGAAATCAATATAACACACTTGCACTACCTAAAATACTCACAACATTAACCTTCCATGTTAACTTCAATTGCCTTGTGAATTTTGGCCCTAGCGACCTTTCTTTATTAGATTTAAATGAGAATTTGACTACATGACACAATAGACAAAAAGGATTCATGTAGTCGACCCCACATAGTGGGATAAAAGCTTGATGTTGTGGTTGTTGTTGTTGTTGGACCAATTGGGATTAAATTTTAATAGTCAAGAGACTAAATTGGAGCATTATCAAACTCTAAGACTAAATTAGCCACTTACTAATAATCAAGAGAATATTTTGAGCTTTTTCTCGTGTGTTTATAATAAAACAAAAGCAAAAAATAATAATAATAATTCAAAATAGTTCCTAGACTATCATGTGCGGCCAAGTTAATCTCAGAGTATCATGTTTCAATTTAGTCAAAAATTATCCCAAAAGCCTACCTTGCTTCAGGATGGGCTTCAGCTAAATTGCAGAAACCGCTCATAACCTGCCCAGTAATTTATGTACAGATTAATTTTTCATGACTTGACATTTTTAATAAGCATGCACAGCTCCGTTTATTTAAGATACCAAAACTTATTTCTTCACCTGGTTCTTCGTTTTATCAGCAGCTCTCCCACTTCCTCCCGATATTTTTCCATCACTCTGACCTTTACAAGAAAATCTAGCAAACCAACCCAAAAGTTTCCAGAAATAAAAGCTTTACATCATTCTTTACTGAGAGAAAAGAAATTATTGAGGACAAGAAATGATTCAAGTGTTGGTTCTTCAAGTTCTCATATTGGTAGCCGGATATTTTTCCTTTCTTCCATCAAACCTTGCTAAGAAGGATCAGTAAAACAAACCCAAAAACTGCTCAAAATATTACTTTATGCACTGGGCTAAAAAAGCTATGCTTTATTTAGAAAATAGAAGCTTTACAATCCCTCTATCTATCTATCTCTCCCTTGAAGCTAGAAAATGATTAATGATGCTGCATGTCTGTGAATCTGTGTTGTGGAATGGTCTTAACAACAAGGCACCTGCAATATTGTATTCATCATATATTTGGAAAAGAAAATCATCTGTCAACCTTTTAGTTCCACAAAAAATTTAAAGAACTAGTCCTGGGCTTCCTCCCCTCAACACCTAACCCAAGAAGTCCTCTCAGGTTTAAGTCCTCCAACTTGTCCTCGCCAAACCCATTCACCACCTACCCTCTATTAGACCGCTCTAGGAGGGACTGGCCCCTGTTTATAGGAGGCAGACCTGTCCCGCCTCAATCTCCCATCCCCCTTATGGTGGGGTCCATCAGCCATTTGAAGAAGGAAATTAAAGTTTGGTTAGAAGGGAAAATTCAGAGGAGGGACCATTTTGGGATTTACATCATTATTCTTTGCTTTAAGTAGGTTTTTTCCTTGAGGTTAAGATTACATCTACTCTGCTAAATTTAGTTTATTCTTAGGTTGATTGGGCTCTAACTAGCGGCTAGGGATTTGGAAGAGTTGGATCTTCCTCTCTAATTGAAGCAAAAAAGAAGCAACTGTATCTTGCTTTTCTCTTCATAATTCTTCCAATAAAAATTATTTTTGGCCGTGTTTCTCCTCTAATTTTCGTGTTTCATCCACTGATTTTGTGAAAAGTGCATCTATTTCGTATCAAATTCGTATCAAAGTAGTGTCTTGGGATGAAAAATAGGACGTCCTTGTTGATTTTTGCTGCATTTTCTCCCCTTCGTATTGCTGATTTTTGTTGTTTGAAGACCAAATATGTTGTTTTTGTTGTTTGGACTCTAGATCCGGGTACCCATAGCAGGAAGAAAGGAAGAAGTGTTGGAAGAGGAGATCAAATAATTGAAATCTAAAATTTCAGAACTTCAAACTCAATTTTTAGATTTCAAAAGTCAAATTTCAGCCGTCCACGAGAAAATTGATGGGAATTTTTTCATCCTGAAGGAGATGTTGAAGAAGTTGCTCGATTGCCAAACCAAAGCAGCGTCGTCAAAGGTAAGGGAAGCTGTCGGTTGCCAAGAAAGTGAGGAAACCCTAGTCCAATAAGGCAAAGGAAAGATCAAGACGTGGAGAATTTGGAGGGAGAAAAAAGAATGCCGCCCCTAGAACCTATTCTTAGGGTGGAATCGATTAGAGGGTATGGGGAGAGGCATGACGAGGTCGGGCATGAACGAATGAGTGCTGAATTTGAGAGGAGATAGGAAGAATTTGAAAAGAGAGGGGCTGATTATGATCGAATGGGTGCTGAATTTGAAAGGGGAGGAGCTGAATTTGAAAGGATGAGTGATTATGATCTAATGGATGCTGAATTTGAAAGGAGAATGTGAGAATTTGACGAATGATTTGGATACAAGCATAGAAGGGATGATTGGGATACTTGGGGGGAACCACCCCCTAGGGAATGAGAAATTATGAAGGAAATAGGGGGAACGGAGGAGATCTGAGGGTGAGGAAGCTTAATATGCATATTTTTTAGGGAGAGGATGCACATGAATGAATATACAAGGTGGAAAGGTACTTTACCGTCAATAGATTGATGGAGGAGAAGAGACTAACTACGGCCGGGATGTGCTTGGAGGGGAAAGCATTGGCATGGTACCAATTGAGGGATACGATGCAACCCATATAGACTTGGAGGGAGTTTAAGGACTGCCTGTTGGAATGTTTCCGAACCAGGAGGGAAGGAGATTTCTATGAGCAGTTCTTCTCCTTGACACAAGAAGGGATAGTGGAGTACCATGAGCAGTTTGAGCAGCTGTTCAGCCAACTGGACCAGCTTCTAAAGACTATACTAGAGGGAAACTTTATGAAAAATCTCAAACCAAAAATTCGGACAATAGTTAGAGTGATAAGGCCTCATGATTTTGGAGAGAGTATGGAGCTAGCCCAATTAGTGGAGGATCAAAGGCACCTGGAGAGAGAGATTAGAGGCAGCAGCTCAGGAGATTCGTATAGGATGACCACCACCTATTTGACTTCCAAGGAGTTGACACCGGGTGCTCTTAAAGAGATCCAAAGGAGAAGACTTTAGGAGAGAGGCCTGGGGAAAACTTCAAGAAGCTCATAGAAATAGAGTTACAGGAGAAGAGGGCGAAGGAGCTCTGTTTCAGATGTTGAGGAAGGATATCCACTGGGGCACAGATGTAAGGACCAAACTCTTCAAGGTCTCACTATTTGTGATGACGAGTAAATGTAGAGGGAACCGTCTTTCTACCTCACATACAAGGTGGGTCTTTGGGAGGAGGTTATTGTTAGACTAGTCCAGAAGGGATTGGACCCTGCTTATAAGAGGCGGACCTGTTCCTCCTCAAACTCCCAGCTGCCTTTGGGGTGGGGTCCAGCAATCATTTGAAGAAGGAAATTAAAGCTTGGTTAGGATGGAAAATTTAAAGGAGGGGCTGTTTTGGGATTTATATCATTACTGTTTGCTTTAAGGGGAATAATTTCAAACCAAAATTGGGAGGGAATTAAGAAAGTTTATTTAGGAAAAGGGGACTGATTCATATTCAGATTTGGGTGGTGCGGTGCATCAAAATAGTGCCCACTATTTGCGCCATGCATGGGCAATGGTGCAATGTGCAAATGGTGTGTGCTATTTTGTAAATATGATATAAATTTCAAATTATAAATTATGATTATATATTTTAATGTTTATATATTAATATTACAATTATTTATTAATTAATTAAACATCAAATTAAAAAATATATAAAAAAAATTTAAAGGATTTAACTTTTTGTCAGATTTAAAGTTATTATTTTTGCTATTTGGTAGAATTTAGACTACATTATGCTTAAATGTTACTCAAATATATTAATATAAGTTTCTATACGATTTAAAATTATCATTTTTGTTGTTTGTCAGGATATTTATGTTTAAATTTTATTTTAATCAACTATGGTATTTAATATTAATAAATATATATATATATATATTTTAATAATTTTATATTGTGCTCCATGCTTAAAATGGCACGCGTCGCGCCATGCACTACACCTCATGGCTCCACGAGGAACTACGCCGTAGTGCGCCATTCGCCGTTGACAAATATGAGTTGTTCCTAGCGGCGCCTATGGTTTGTGGAGAGCTGATCTATCTCTCAAATAGTAGATCAACCTATATCTTGGTCTGTTGTGCCTTTATCAAAGAGAATTAGTCCATAATCTCTTCATTTCTTGCTGATTTCTGCAGCTTTTTCCATTAGTTTTGTTGTTTGTGTTGTGAGGAGATTGAATTGCTATCACTCGAGTCCTGAAAAAATAGTTGGGAAAAAATATGATGCCTTTTCTTTCAACTTTCAACAAATGCTAATAAATAACAAAAATCATCTCTTTAGTGAGCATAAGAGATGGGAACCACAAAGAAAATGGATATCATTTGGATGTGGAGCTCAAATGCCAACAAGGCAATGTGACTAAAATATGATTATTTCTTTCAACTTCCGTACAAAGCAATGACCAACTTTTTAGTGAGCATAAGAGATGGGTTCCACCACAAGATCAAGATGGTCAATTGGATAGGGCTAGCTCATTAATCTACCGAACTGGTGTAGGAACCACAAAGGCTCACCTTAAACAAGTAAAGGCCTCAACATAAGCCCTTAGTTTTAAACCCTAATTTGTACAACAACATAACCTTGAAAAGTGTAAAATTTGTAGGATTTTAAGGTGAATCCGAGATGGAGCACTAAGTAGAATGTCAGCCAGAAGCTTCTCAATTTTTAAAAGTTATCAGCGCAATGTGAATGCCCCACTCATTGATTTTATCTTTGCTCCACATCTCCTCATTCTCTACACTTGCTTAAGTAAGCCCTTTGGTTGCACTTCTAGGAATGAAAATTTAAAGATTAATTCCCTAGTTTATTATTAGTAGTAATTGATCAGCAAGAATTGTTGACATTCCAATAAGTATTAAAATTTTATTGTTTTCTATCCACCAAAAATTTCCATATTTTTTAACATCCAATAGAGCTTATTATCATCATTTGTCTTGATGTTATGAATATCTTCAAATCATTTTGAACAGTTCTCATAAAATCTTGTGTCAACCCCTTTTGCTTCCTAATTTAATTAATAGTCAATGAAACTTGCTACTCTTATTACCTTAAAGCCAATCTCTTCCAATCTCACTGGCCCAACTGGTTCACCTTTTTAAAAGACTTCACAGAGTTAGTAGTTTTCCTCCCAATACATCTGTTTAATTTGGCTATTAATAGATAATCTCTGTTATTGTAATTGATTAGTCAGTAGGAAGAATGTTTTGGAAACAATGAGTACTTTTTACTGACAGTAGCAAGAAATATTAAGGGCCCAAAAAAGTTGATTTGCTCTGTTGAAGGTCAAAACTTGGCCTTTCTGCCAAATCTTCATTTAGGTACTTACTGAAGAAAAAGATGCCAACAAGTCACAAATGTTCAAAATCAACAAGTGTGTAGACTAAAGAAAGCCATTTGCCCATTTCACCTAACACATTTATATCTAAAAAACACAATAATCTTATCGAACGGGAAATTCCTTAACAATAAGTTCACAATAGATTATGAGGCAAACCTTATCATCTTCCAAATGTAGCTGTCGTACATGTTTCTGATGGCAGAATTCATAAGACCACCATCCTTCATGCTGCAATATAACTAATAAAGTAAAAGACAGTAAAACATCCATCATAGATTAGTTATTCGTAGTATTTGAAAAAAACATACTCTGTAGATGCATGTCTCTTTTATCCCTTCAATTAGCTCATCAGGTGTTTTTTGTTTAATCCTCTGGTCAGTTTCTAAGATAAGGCTAGTTGAATTTGGCTGGGCAACTGGCTTCAAAGGTTTGGTTTCCTCAACCACGGGCAAAAAACAGATAAAACTCTGTCCCTTATTATTAGTCATCACCAGGGATTCCTGCTCGTTATCCTGCAATAGATTTTAAAAAATAGATCATCTTTCCATTCGAAAATATCTGAAAAAGCCTAGAGTTGAGTGACCATAATATTTTTTAAATGAACAATGAAGACAATGATTTATTGCAGGATGTTGAAGATCAAGCATAGTGATGAAAAAGAATGTGATAGATCAAGCATGAAGTGCAAGGAAGGCAATCTAAGTAAGCGCAATGACACAGTAATAGAGCACTGCACTGTGCTTGTGAAACTTTTGAGCAATCAAAGCCAAAAGGAGGTAAAGGAGCTTCATCCACCAATTCAATTCTTCATGATTTCATAGTAATAATAAAGCACTACAATTACAAAATCCTTAAATCTCAATTAAGAATAGATGGTTAGCATTTAAAAGACAAAATAACCTTAAATATTAACATATAGACAAAGGACAGTCAAACGCCAAAAAAATGTCACTAGAAGATCTACGACAAGAACTATGACACCTAATTTATGACAGATCACCATACGTAGTATGTAATTCCAACAGGTTTGCTAGGAACTTTTATTTGGCATTAGTTCATTAATCCAATGACAATGGTCAAGAACTAGAATGTAAAGATTATGTTGCATAAACTAATCAAAACCTCTCAAGAGCACAATGATCCTTGCAGTAATATTTGGTTAAATTTCTTTGAAATTGCTGAAAATCTTTTAGATTATATAATTAACAAAAACGGTGCTGAAGATTAAACTTGCAGTAGATGCAAAATGCACCTTGAAAGAATTTTGAGCCATAGATTTATTTAACAGAAAAAGAAAATCAGCTAAACAACTATAAAACAAGTGGTAGAAATAGAAATTACTTACAGGATGAAAGGGAGAACTTGCTGAATGAAACACTATCTTATATTTTGGTTCTCGTGAGCTCCTACCAAAGGTCATACCTGCTCGAAAGAATAGAAATAGAAAGACAAATTGTACTTACTAACTGTGAAAAAATCTATTAGAAACCCCAAATCAGGTTCCACTCTGCTCTAAGGCATAAAATAACCAGATCAAAGAAGTAACATCAATCAATAAACTATTAAATGCAAGGTGTTTTTCCTGTACACCACAGTGTGTCATTTTCCCAAGCAGCAAACACGCTAAAAACATATTCTGAGATGATGATAAACTCTAGATAACTAGAGCACATAAGGCGTGAAAAATGAAATTTTGATAGGATAAGATATCCTTTCTGTAGCGTTTACTAAAGCAATTATTCATACAAAAATAAAATCATTTTAAAAAATTCCAAAATATTTATTTTTCCTTTTAATTTTCAGTTTCTATTTGTGTGTTAACCATGAATTTCTAATTTAGCCAAAAAAAATGATTTGTTTAAAAAATTTTAAAAAATCTGATATCACAGAAGTACCAAGGAATGTTTTGGACAGATAGAATCCTATGTATCACACTGATCTTCACAAGTAAAAGAGAAAACAAAGATTATACCCTTAAAAAGAAAATATGGTGATTGCCTTACAACAACATTAATTTACTTAGGAATCTAAAGTCAAGCATCGGCCAGCAACCAGTGGCAGGTGCCAATCAATGGCGAGCATCTAGCGACAAACGATAATGGAAGGCATTGGAGAATGCCTAGTATTCGCATTTGTCTATTGCTAACATTAGATAGGGGGCAATGGCAGGCATCTTAATCAAGTACGGTAAGGTTATCCACGTAGTTATCCTCCTATCAAAAGAGAAGATCAGATAAACAAGGAGGGGAAGAGATGTTTGAAGGGCAAAACACTAGAGATGGCAAATTGGAGGTTCCAGAAGGGTGTTAGAGCCCTAGAAGTTTATATGAATCAAAAATTTCTCTCCAATAAAATCTAACCATAATTTATAAAAATCTAAGTTATATATGGATTTCAGGAGGAACATTCTCTCCCTTTGTATTAGAATGTATCAAATCGATGTATTAAACCGAACAACTCAAATCATTTACTCTTCATTCTAATAAATGATCAGATGATCCACCATCGAGCAGGCTTAATGAACACATTTGGGCTAGGCTCAGCTTGAGAAGCTGGCTGGTAGTTGATGGCACTAATGTGGTGGAGGTCCATAAACTAAACAGTTATAAACATTACAATCATCATTCTTATTTCTGGATAACAATATAATATAAGAAAGATAGCATTGAATCAAATGCACTATATCTATATCATAATATTGTTATATGTGTTACTTGAAGAACATTGTTATGTAAATATCACTCCTATCTACACAACAATAAACCAAAAAACCCATAAACTAAACAGTTGGCATCAGCTAATGGCATGATATTATTCAACAGATGTCAGCGAAGCGAACCAAACAGCCGTAAGTGTCAAAACATAACTCTTTACTAAACCACTAAATTGTACTGAAAATAATTACTATGCCGAAAGGCAAGATGGAACACATTCAGAAACACAGGTTGCAAGATGCAGACTGCATTCCCATTAACTTCATATCATTAAACTATTTTATTCTCATACTTTAGCTTCGATTATGAAAAAAAAAAAGCTAAGAAGTAAAGTATTCCGTGAAGAAAAGGCTTATGTGCAACATGAATAGTGTCAAAAATCAGAGAGACAAAAAATTGGGAGGTACCGGAAGCGGAAGCGAAGATCCCCTCAGCCGATACGGAAGAAAGGACGTAAATCAAAAGCACGATGGAGGAGAACCTGGAAGCCGTCTTCGATGAGAGAAGATAGCTTCTTACCTCCCCCATCGCTGGCCGGTGGAGCTCCGTAGGATTAACAATAGGAGACCACTCCCTTCAAGTATTGCTGATAATCTTCAGCCGCGGCCTTCCCGATGACCGTTGCCTTCAATCTCCAATTTCCGATCTACCAATGAATCGCTTAGGACTATGCTTTAGCAACTAATTGAGAGAATCCGAGTGGAGGCGACTGAGTCAAGCAAAATCTTCATGTAAGGAAAAAAATAAATAAATTAGCAGTTAGCGCATGTTAGATTAAATTTAATAAAAAAAGTGCAATCTAAATATATTTTAAGATGAATATAAATGCAATGAGAATTTGTGTTTTTAAAAAAAAATTAATTTCATTTTGCATTTAACTGAAGACTTCTAGACAAAATAAATTGATTTTGCGTTTTAAGTTGATTTTCTTTATTTTTAAGCTAGTTATGCATTTAAAAAAATTATGTTATAAATAAAAATAATTATTTTTATTTTTTATGCTAGTCATATATTGATAAAAATGTTTATGTTAGTCATAAATTATTTGTTAGTTGTAAGTTTGTCTATTAATTATAACTTTTTATTTTGCATATTAGGTCTAGATTAATAAAATAATTATATTAGTTATTTGGATAATAGTTATGTTGGTTATAAAATAATAAATATGTATAATATGCTGAATTTTGTAGTTTATTTTTAAGATGTTTTAAAGTTTATTTTTTAAAATTTATTATTTGCCTTGTTGAATCATGCACATGACAAATAAGGTATCCAAAATAACATTAGTCAATAGGAATTTTTTTAAGAATAAGCATGATTAGAAAATGTATTAATCACTTAAGCATGTTTTTAAAAAAATTTAAATGTAGGCAAAGTCGTTCGTTTAAACTGCAACTTACCCCTAACTATTTTAGTCCAACTCACATGTGGCTTGCTAACTTGGCAAGAGTAAGTCGCTCGTTTAACGGGCGACTTATAATTCGCCCGTTAAACGGGCGACTTTGGCCTTGCTAATAAACGACTTTCCCTTTAGGTTTTCTCCCTCACGAGTCGAAACCCTCCTCTTCCCCGTGCTCGACGTAACTGATATGTGCTTTCACCGCCGTTTGAAGTGTTGAGGTAAGGAATCTTTTAATTTTTAGGCTAATTTAAATTAGATTATTCATGTTAAGTATTTATTTTGATTTGATGAGTTAAAGTTTAAGAGAAGTGGATTCAAAGATTTAGGGATCTTTGGTTGAATTTTTTTGTTAGTTCTTGTGATGTAGTTTGGGAAGAATGTTTACATTTAATTTTTTTTAAGAGTTATGTGTGTTCTTTTTGGATCTTTTGAAGTGGAGATGATGTTGGAAGCAAATTTCATTTTTTTCCTTCTTTTTCCTATGGGGATGTTTTGTTTTTTTGTTCTTTTGAAATTTTTTTTGTACTTCTGTTGCCATGGAAATGACGTTGGAAGCAATGTTGATTGTATGAATTAATTTGCTTAGATTAAATTTGGTTTAAACTAATTTTTTGGTAATGATTCATGAATTAGTTGTTTTGTAATTTTCTGGTAATGATTTAGTTATTTTTTTGAATTGAAGTAATTTTTTTATAATGAGTTAATTTTTTAAGTTAATTTATGGTATTTTGAAGTAATATATAATATTAAGAGGTTAACTTTTATTATGTTTAAAGAGAATTTTTTTGGTAATTTGTAAATTTATTTTCATAGTAATAGTAGGTATTGTAATTATAATATTGTATAACGAGTTGAATTATGATCGTGTAAATTAATAATAACGTATATTAACTATATGCGATCTGTCAATCTTACATAAAGAAACGTGAGAGTTCAGTAATGAGTGGATGTGATGCAACGTTCATACTAATGTATGGAGGCGAATTACAAGTGGATGCTAATTTCGTGCCAGCTTATTATGGGGGTAGGAATCATCCCGTGTAAGTGCCAAGAAATATCAACTAAGAACAGCTTAAGTTAAGGATTCTCAAAGCCCTGAAATATGATGTTTCGAAGTTTTCTGTGAATTTAGTATGTCTAGTGCCTGTGGGGAATGCCTTTTTTGCTTCACATGTTGAGGATGATGAAGTTTGTGAAGTTCTATTATACCAAGCTACAACAGAATTTCTCATCATGTACGTTGAAGTCGAAGAGATTAGTTTGACTCGAGACAATACCAAGCCTCCAAATTCACAAAGATATGAAACTTCAACCCAATGTGAGAGGGTTGATGTGCTCATTGGTCCTTCAAAGCTTGAACCAGTAGAAGAACACATTGATTAGTGAGTTGCCTATATCACATATTAGTAATTGTCCAACATAATATCTTCTTATTGATTAATAAATAAATAATAATATTTTCAATGTAGTGATATAGAGAACCAATAGACGCAGGAACCTCCAGTCCCTTCTACACAATCAATCCCTTCTGATTATTATGGTTATGAGACTATGAGTAGTGGTTCTAGCGAACAATGCTCTGATGATGATGGTGATGATCTTTTACTAGTAGTTAATGATGGAGTTGCAGTTGGTAATGAAGATATTTGAAAAGTCATCCAAGATTACCACTCCAGATCTATTGATACTAAGGATGCAATGGTGGAAAATAATAATTATGTCGATATATGTAGGACTACACAACAATGGAATCAAGAAGTTCAGTGTTATAATATCCTTGACAAGGTGATGGTAGAGGATGACTTTTTTATTCCTACCGAATTAATTGAAGGGATGCGCTTCACAAGCAAGGCTAATCTTCAATTTGTGTTGCAAGGATGGTCAATCCAAAATAATGTTCAATATATTATCATCACATTAAATACTAAGAAATTTATAGTTGCATGTGCAAAGCATGATTGTTCGATGTCTCCTTGCCTATGGTGACTGCATTCTGCTCAGAAAAAATGCTTAGGTGGTATATGAAAAATCTCAATTTAATATGCATGCTTTAGTTCTAATCAATATCAATAAATAAGCTATCAATATGAATGATAAATAATCTATGCAATCAATATCAATCAATAATAAAATTTAATATGACCAGTAAAATAAGAGTATCTCACTAAGCAAAATATGTTTATCAAATTAGAAGAAAATTAGTAAAAACTCTATAAATCTATAATAGGAGTTATAGTAAAAAAACTTCAATTATCTATTATATTCATGCTGGTGGTTTTATTATATGATTCTATCAATCATTATGTCATGTATAACTGTCTATCAATATACACTATCATGTAAATATAATCATAAATACAATTATAAAGAGTAAGGTATGACATCTAGCTTTAATATGATATTTTCATACTTCCATCTATTATCTATCATGCCTATTCATTTGTCAATCTTATCTTATCTTTCATTTATTTCTATTAATCATTTATTTTTACAGGTGGCTTTTAATAATCATTTAAGAGTCCTCACCCTCTACTCATCTGCGTAATTTGGTCAATCGGTTATAGGTTATAACTAGGATTACACCACCAACCTTTAATTTAAAGGAAAGCCCGTCAATTCACCCCCTACGAAAAATATTATGTTTTAGGAGCCAACTTATTTTAATTATAATGTTAATAATGAGTTTTCCTTACGTACATGCAAATGCTATATTTTTTTTGTGCAAGGTAAGTCAATATCATATGTGAAATGCAATAACTCATAAAATACAGGAAAATCTATAAAATTTATCTACTATATATTTACTCAAGAAATCATAATTTCTATTTTACCCAATAAAAATTTAATATGTTCCAGTTAAAAAGCTCATTTTAATAACATCTATCACATACTGAAGTTATGTGGTGAAAGTTTGCTAATAATTAAGATATCACAACTTTATAAGTTTTGACCAAATTAAAATTCATAAAATACAAAATACATAAAATTATTGAAATTATAGGTAAGGTAATGGTAGCTTACAAGAAGATGAGCAACATACGCAATAGGATGGACTACAAAATTGGCTCTAAGATCTCCAAATCCTAACTTTTCTTTTCTCTCTCCTCTCCTTTCCCTCTTATTTCTCTATTTCCTTCTCTATTAGTGAAATATGGGATGGAATATGGCCATTTAATATATTTTATAGTGGATTAAAATATTTATTAATAAAATATTATAAAAGGATACAATGGTAATTATGCAATTTATTTAATTTTTAGCATAAAATTTATATAAATCCTTTTATATTTTAAAAAATTATAAAAAAAATATTCATAAAATAGCCCATCTTGTTTAGAAATTTTTAGTGAAATTAGTTTATTAAATGGACATCTAACGATCCCAAAAGCCCCACTTATATCGACATGTGTCAATTTTTAACAATTCCCTTAAAATTAGAAGAAAATTATTATAATTAAAGCATTATATATATATATATATATATATATTATTGTAAAGATGATTTGTAAATTAAACTTATAATGACTCTTAAAAAATTACTTGATTGGGTCAAAATATTGGCTATTATAATCTCCCAATCTTTAAGAAAATATTGTCTCGCATTTTACAAGTAATGCGAAATTAATCAATGAAATAAAATCAATATAAAACAAAAATGGATCTTAAAATAAATCCTTCAAAATAAAATAGATCTATAAACATATTTAAATAGTACATAATGCAATTATTAATGTATATCTGGTTATAAGCAAATTCTTTCATTAACTATTGCTCTGATGCTAATTATAACACTCAAAGGTCTAAAGTGGAAAATTTTATTATTATTTTTAATCTTTTCAGCTCAGTATATTCCTTTTTTTAGATAACAACCAATAATTATTTATTTATAATCAGATCTATTTGATATCTAGAGCTGCTTAATTGTGTTAAAGAAAAAATAATATGAAAAATATAATTAGATTACTAATGTTAAAATTTGCATATTGCTATAAGCTCTAAAGCTTAAAAGCATATATACAATAGTCACTACTGGCTTCAAGAGAATACACAAAGCAGAGAGCTTAAAATAAAACCAAAATGATCATCATTTTCTATCCTCAAGCTACTTGCTCCTTACCTTACCTGAAATCATGTAAAAACTAGATAATGAGTTTTTAAAGCCCAACAAGTAACCAAAACTTATCACTGCCTTCAATGCAAGGTAGAAGATTCAATATGCATGCTCTAGTAAAAATTTAATATGTTCTAGTCAAAATAATCATATTGACGACAACAATCATATACCAAAGTTATGCGATGAAAGTTTGCTGAAAATCAAGATATCACAACTTTTATAAATTTTGACTAAATTAAAATTTATAAAAAATAAAATATACAAAATTATTGAAATAAGATGTAAGATAATGGTAGCTTACAATGAGATGTGAAACATTCACAACAAAACAGACAAGAAAAATTGGCTCTAAGACCTCCAAATCCTAACTTTGTTTTTCTCTCTCCTCTCTTTTCCCTCTTATTTCTCTATTTCCTTCTCTATTAGCCAAATTTGGGATCAAATATGGCCATTTATTTTATTCTATAGTGGATTTAGATATTTAGTAATACAATATTATAAAGGATATAATGGTTATTATATAATTTATTTAATTTTTAGCATAAAATTCATATAAATCATTTTATATCTTCAAATTCAGAGCTACAAAAATTATAAAAAAAATTCATAAAATGGCCCATCATGTTTAAAAAACTTTGGTGAAATCGGTTTGTAAAACGGACGCCTAACAGTCTCAGAACCCCCACTTGTATCGATATGTGTCAATTTTCTATACTACCCCTAAAATTAGGAGAAAAATATTATAATCAAAGCACAATAACATAAATATTATGACGAAGATTGTTTATAAATTGGACTTATAATTTATGAATTGGACTTATAATGACTCCTACAAAATTATTTATATGGGTCAAAATATATGCTGTGACATGAACTACAGTATGGGAAATTATGTTTTCGATTTAACCACTATCAATGAGTAAGTCACATACTTTACCATTAATGGTGCAACATGTTCTAAATAAAGCATTACATTGAGATGTAATTGGTGAATAAGGGGTTAGAGAAGTTTTTAAAACACATACTATATGCACCATCATCCCCTTGTAATTCCTCCACTACGAAGTATATTTTGGTTTAGACTAGTCCTTGACCTTCCTCTTATTCCATATCAAATAAATGAAGTTTCTGTTGCATGGGACACTCGTTGGATATATGGCTGGGCCAAAAACATTTGAGGTACTTCAAATTTATTGGCCTCACATAAGGATTATTCTTTGCAGGGGCTTTTAGTTTAATTGGATCCTTAAGATCAACTAATGGAATAGTAATGGAATTTGTTGGAATGGTTTATGATTTAGGTATGGGGGCATAAGTGATTAGTTTGGTAGCTTTAATATGAGTGTTAGTGGTTGTCCGCCAAGACGAGTAGTTGCGTGAGTGTCATTCTAGCTCCATTTGATTTTTCATAGCAAAATTAACTACTTGAGATAATGACCACACCAAATTAAGCTCTAACTTATTTTGAACGACTGATGGGATGCCAGTGGAGCTTATTTATACGATGCTTAAGAGTTTGCTTTCTATTATGACTTTATATTTTATATGCTCCTAAATAATGCAAGTGTATATGCCAATTAAGTAATAAAGTGTATAAGAGAGTGTCGATCCCACGAAGAAAATAGGATGCAAGAGCTGACTATAATACTGTCTACTCTAGCTACAGAATTTATCCTATATAATGAGATAAAGGGTAGATGCAATAACTACTGATAAATATATAAAATAGTGAAGATACATTGAATTAAAGTTGTTCTGGCGAATGAACCAATGTTTTCCTAAGCAAACTTATCTATAGTACTTGTGGGTCAGAGCATATGCACCCTTAGATCTCTATCGATCTTGTAAGTGTGTAAAGAAAGGTTTATAGCCTATCTACAATGATATTATCTATAGAACCTAGAATCCTACTTATCCTTTGTCTATGAATGAAAGCATTCCATCTCAATTCTCCTAATTGTTCCATCATTCCTCTATTGAGATAATGTATCAACTAGATTTTAACTTTATACATGACCATTACAAAAATTAAATAAAGCATGACCGAAATTAAGAATGATCATTCACATTTACATATATGAGTTTACATTAGGATATAAACAAATTATTTACATCATCGGCCCAAAATAAAGAGTTTTAGTCAGTCATAGAAAAAAAATGGAGTAAAAAACTTTTCATTCCTTTCTTAAGAAAAAATATAAGTACTAAAGATGAAGAAAATATAACCCGAATTAAAGAATCTCAAACAGATCTATAGATGTACGCTTCCTGGAGCGAATCCCTCCTTACACCTTCATTCTCTACATTCCTTTCCACTCCTATGTGTCATTTTGCTCACTACTAGGATGACCAATAATTCTACTAGACATAGCTCACATGGGGGATGATTACATTATGATTGTAAAGGCTTAGTATGTGTAGGTTAGTAACTCCTCACTTGGAGTTATTACCTTATAAATTCTTTAAAATTAAATAATTAATTACAATCATTAAAACTTAAATAATAAAATACAAATTCATATAAGGTAAATTTCAATTAAATAACCCCTTTTGAACTTAATGAACAAATACCTTAAATCCAAGCAACTTGAATAAGAAACTATTATAGGATATACCAGAACCACACACCCTCCTCCACATACCTAGATGGTTTGCTAGGACAACCAATTTGAGCTTAGGCTAAGCTGGTGGTGTGAATTGCTTGCAAGGTGCTTTGCTTGGAGAGCACTCTGTGTTTATTTATTTATATTTTTGCAACTCCGAATTTCATACATTTTAATTCATATTGGTGTACGTAGGCTCTTTAAGGATTGCATTAGATTATTAAACATCTACTTCTATATATTTTATATTAACTGCCTAATAATTTTATATGTTTTACATTTCTAGCAAGAGTCAAAGTAGAATGTATCTAAGAATGATGTATATGTCTGAGTCCTTGTAAATTATAGATTATATATAGTTCAAGTTATACAACATCCTGCCTTAAAAAAAAGTTATATACACCTGCTTATACATTCAAATGGGGTTCCAAAAGATAATATCCTCTACCTTGGAGGATACTTTCTTTTAGAATTCCATAGAAGACTTACAGCTCAAAGACCTTAAGATGATGTATTTGATTATATATATATATATATATATATATATATGGTAGGCATAGAAACCAAGGTTTGTTGGCTACCTTACTTTAATGTAGAGTCTGTTGTACATTTCAAATGAATTTAATAAATGAAAATTTTTTGACACAATCTCTTTTATTTACCTCACATTATTCATATGGGTGGTTGTTTGCATTAGTGGGAAGAATTTTCTTAGACTTTCCTTGATGTACATGTTCCAAACTATATAGGAACATGTATGCTAGTTCTAGGATGATATGATATTGGGTATTATAGACACCAACCCCTTTACCTATTCATTCATACATGTACATATTGTTATTTCTGTAATGTACATTAAGCTAAAACTTTTACGCCCAACATGGGCAAGGTAGCGTGGTCCTCATTATGCTCGGAGGATGCTAAGATTTTTCTTTTGGTATAGGGCCGTTATGCTGCTAAAATTTCATAAAAATTTTGGGAGTTAAAAAATTTAGTTAGGATAATTAAATAAGATAAAATGTAGCATTTTTGGCGAGTCATCTCATTAGTATCATTTGAATGAAAAGTCAAAATTACTCATCTTGAGTCATTGATTCAGAGTCTAATATGCTCCTTTAATCTCTTAAGATAAAGCTAATCGTATAATGCATTTCATCTAAGGCGATTACTTGTGTATTAGGTTGTTGGCTGACAACGTATTCCAAGCAAGCATAAGCCCAGAGATAATTGAACACCTCACATTTCTTATAAAAAAGTATAAAGAATTCAAATGTATTTTCAAGAAAATTTAATGATATTTTTTTGATGGAATGATTGGTAATTTTAAAGTATATAAGGTAACTCATATGCATTTTAAATTCAGAATGAGTCTAGTCTATACTTTAATCAATAGTTTTCTCTTCAGAGATGTAATCATTTATAGGGGCTTGCCCTATAGGAACCCAAGATTCGAACATAAAATAAACCATGTCTTAATTCTCTAAGATAGGGGAAGAATCTTATGGATGTATACTAAAGCTAATACTGGGTTGGTTTCATATTTGAAATGATAGGTGTATATGAATATTATCCTTTAGGATTAATTTCATATCCCCTATGCTGAATTCAAATATGAAAAATAAACTATTTCTTTTCTCATGTTAGTAATACGAGAGTTAGTTTATCTTTTAGGGAAATTAACACTAATTATACATATTTGATTATAGAAACTCTAAATCTCAAATCAGTGATCATCCTCATCACATTAAATTTGTCCATAAACATCAATTAAACACACATCTTTATTAAAATTTAAGATAATAAAAATGAACATGATTTTCACTTATTAAATTCCTCCCAACTTAAACTTTTGCTTGTCCTCAATTAATGTGTTTGCAACTTTGATAACTTCATTATTCCAAATGCAAATTAAAAAGGATTAAATTATAAGATAATACTCCACTATTTAGATATAAATTATAATGATCAAAGTATGATAATTTTAATTTAAACAATCATGAACAAAGCATCCTAAGGAATTATCTTTATTAATATTCAAATTGAACTCATCTACTACAAGTGTAAGTGCAATTCGACAAGTGATTTAGATTTAATGGTATTATCATTTAGAATTGATTGTACATTAGTTAATTTTAAAATTCATTTATAAATCTCATATAGACTAGCTTACTTACATTCTTCTTTTTAAATTAAGTATTAGAATACCTTAGGAATTCATCATCATCAGATGCCATTTTTTTATGATACATTACTCATTTTCATTTTACTTTTTATTTCTTTTGATCTTCTTGTAGTTTGTTTCTTTCTTTTAATGCACATAATTATTAAAAAATAATTTTGAATATCTAACTAACTTAATTCCTTCAAGTGATCCTAAATTTGAACTACATAAGGATTGTATAAGATTACTAATTCCAAAATTGAGTTTATAATGTTTTTTATAAATTAATCTAAGTACTCCCTTTTTTAAACTTAGTTATTTAATTTTGTAACCAATAGTCCATCCTTTGATGTTAGAGCTTTTAAATTTAATGTGAAGTATTAACTTAGACACTTGTCTTAGTTGCTTATTATGATAGTTGAATTAAGAATTATTTTTCTTTGTTCATTCAATTAAGCACTTATGGTTTTGTACTATTCTTGATTTTAAGTAATTTTTATGGGCTCCAAAAATTCGTGCCCCGGCCTCCCTGTTGCTTTCGGGGGAGTTTTAACGGATTAAGTTCCGGGGTAAATTTTGGGAAGAGAGTGGGTTTGTAGATAAGACACTACATAGAGATTTCGCCCTCGTTTTGCAAGGACTTTATGATTTGAGTTCTGGTTTCCTAAAAGTGCAAGCTCCTATAGTTAATTGCCCCTCCTAATAATGAGAGAGAACTTTCGATTAAGGCTAGTCATTAATCAGATATATAGAAATTTGTGGTATCTGGCATATAGTAGCAGCATAGGTTTAGGTGTTTATAAATTTAATATTTAAAATTGAAAATTTTACCATCTTGTACTTAAAGAGGATGGTGGGGGAGTGGGTGATGGACCCGATCAAGATCTCATGGTTCCGTCATCTCGGGCCATCATGTTCCCTGGTCTACTTAGTTAGAGGAGGTAGTCGACCCAACCTGATAGAAGGATCCTTGTCGGCAGCCATGGGTTACTTTGTCCAAGGGTACCTTGTAGACCTGAGATGGATGTTTATCTAAGGGAACAAATTTGAGTTCACCTTAGCTGACAGAGGGCTTTGTTCCCTATCGATTATACCATATTGATTCATATCTCAAAGATTTGATATTATTGGTGAGCATACGGGCTCTAGCCATAACTGTAATATAGTGGTGCCATTTGGTGGCAAACCATCTAGTTCAGAGGGCCCCAGTCATAATAGTTTACCTACGATGCCATTTGGCGGAAAAACTACTGGTTAGAGGACACGTGCCACGTCCTTGTTGGCAAGAGACAGTATGAGAATGAATCCTAATAATATTCTTGACCATACATTACCTTTTTATGAGCTAAAGTAATTTTTATACTTGACCACCTCGACAAACTATTGCGGAGGGTGAATGGATTTTTCTTTAAGCATTTGATAGTTAATTTCAATTTTAAGAATTCTAAATTTTGATATTTTAGAGTTTTGAGCATTCATGGGTATTTAGGAAGCATTTTGAAATATTTGTGAATTAACCCCTCCAATTTAGATCAACGTTCAACGCCACCATCATCATGGTGTTATAGGGAATTCATTATATGGGTTAAACCTTGTCGACTCTGTCAACTTGCTGATAGAAGATTAGCTTCATCACTGGCTTGGTGGTTTTGTTAATGAATTTTTTTTGTTATAAACCTTAAAGGCCTAATATAAACATATAAAATAAATATCTCGGCTGACACCACGACCATACATTCGTTTAATAGTTTGAACTGTGTCAACATCTATTTACCCACGTAGGAGGATCGAGTTCAAATTTAAGTTTATTTATTGACCGGTGCAGCATCCCTATATGTCACATGTGTGAATGCATCACGCTCATCAGGGCCCATGCGGGTGTTTGATCTTGTGTTTATGTGTATACAAATTATAGTGTAATTATGGGGTTATTTTCAAGAACATTTAGTGTTGATCTATTATGTGAATGCTCAGCATCTGGGTGTGCCCCAATGCTCTATTTAGAAGCCCATAGATGCCTTTTATCTGCTTGTATGAGTGTTGCAGATTCGGGTATGGCGTTGTACTACAATCATTTACTCATTTCATACAGGTAGGTTGTCATGCACTACTTGTTGCTTTCTGTAGATAGATTATATCGCACTAACGATTCTCTTGCTATACATTTGTAGATACTGCATCCATAGTAGTTCTTTCATATTTTCCCATGGATAGCATGTTGAATGTATAACGGGTCTCTTTTAGTGGCCCATTAGCATTAACATTTATTGTAGTCATCTAGCATTTTGTTTATAGAAGACATTTTGTGTACACAGTGGGTCTCTTACAAGGGCCTAGTGGGTACTTGCATTTGCTACATTTCATACATCTTCACTTGCAAGAGGATGATGTATTTGACTGCCATTTGATGGTTGTTGATTATGGGGTATTACAATATTCTTTGCTACAACAACTTGTAGGTACTTTGAATATGCTGCGAACATGCAGCCTTTGCTTATAGTGGATCAATACATTTGCTTGATGATTACTTATTATTGATTGCAAGATGATACAATGTATATTGCATTATCTATAGGTGGACTGTTTTATGCAAGATAAGCTTTCTACAGCCACTTATGGGAAAGCTGTAGTGTCTTCTGGCCTCTATAATCCTTTCACCAATATTCTCAGATAAATGTGATAGGAACTGCTACATCTTCTCGCATGACTGTTACGAAGAATATCATCAACTCTGACTTTATTGCTTTTGGGGTTCAGTGTATCCACTTGGGCTTTGAAGTCAGTCATAAAATACCATTACACTTGCTGTACATTGGTCCTGTGTCGTAGAAGACTGGTGCATTCATTTGTATTTTGATAAGTGTTGATTGTAGGATTTTTCCATACTCACTTCCCCTTGCTACATAGCTTGTAGATGCTTTCATTTGTTACAATTCTTCTATGTTTTGCCTATGATCTTCCATATTCATAGCATTTCGATTATTTTTGTTTTCTAATAGACCGCATCAATCATGATTGCTTATATATAGGCCACCATGTATTTATTTGCGAATTAGCCAGTGTCGATGTAAAAAGGTTATATCCTTCACAATCCCCTTGCACTGCATTCATTGTGCATGATAGCATAGTAAATCACCCTATTCATTATAATGTTTTATTATCATCTACCTCCAAATAACTCTTTTATGCATGTTAGTGATCACTCATCACATTGCTCAATGGTTCATGGCGTGGGTGCTGCTATTATCATCATTACCAATGGACATTTGCATTTTGATTGGCCTAATCATCATGAACAAATTGTGGCATTCATTAGAGATTTCACATTATGGCTTACAAGAAGTTATACCACAAGTTCTCATCATAAATCTACAAGCTGACTAATACGAACATTAGAGGCTTTATGTTGATGTGAGTGTATTGCACACTACCAGTTAATTATCATGGCCCAAAGGCTCCATGTCATGGCTCTATCATCAAGTCACATCTTTCACAAACTTCTTATCAGTTGCAAATAAGTTTAACTTGTAAGTTCTTTGGCCTCAAAGATGGTTTACACTACCAATTGCACTTGAGGTAGTCATGCCATTACTTGCATGTATATCCTCATATCCTCCATAATTCTTGTCAACCTTTGCTTACAAGTAAATTGTGTCACAAGTCCTTCATTCATTCATTGATTTTCATTTGAGGATTTTGTTCATTGTCTGTGAGTAATTCGTATGCGAAGTTCTTCTCTTATCACAAATCTTTGCATATTTTTTTACATGATTGATACAAAATACATCATTATTATTCTTGTATGATTTATAATATCTATTCATGTCCTTGCTTGTGAGCATTCAAATACTTCGAGTTGATTGAATTTCATTGTCCACTGTTCATGTGTATTGAAGACTTATCTTTCATGAGCCGTGCTTGCATATAAATTATTCTTGGAGTATTGTCCACTACAAGTTTTTTTCATTTATTCATTAATCTTTATTTTCATTATCAAACTCACTGATTAACATTTGTATTTTTAATGTGATTATACATTTGTTAAATTAAAGTTTGATTATACATTGTGCAAATTCAATTTCTCAGTATTTTGTTCAAGTCCCCTGTGTTCATTTTCAAGTTCAAGTATAGTCCTCTGATGTTGTTCATTTAAGCTCAAATTCAATTCAATACAAGTCCCCTGTAAGTGTTCATTTAAGTTTTAATACAACTTTTGCAAGTTCAATTAATGTTCAAATTGAGTTACAGTTCTAGTCCAAAATTAGTCTTTTGCATTCATTCAAGTCCCCTGTTTTGTTCAAATTCTTGTCATTTTCAGACAAAATTTTGCCACCCTCCTGACGTCTCCCCATTTAGGGGAAACTACAAGAGTCCAAGCCTTCCCACCACGCTAATAAAAGCATGTGTGGTAGGTGTCCATGACACCACAACCGTACTCTTCATTCCTACCACGCCAATAAAGGCATGTATGGTGCCTTCGAAGGTACCTATTTGAAAACACAGTTGGCTTTCCTCCACTAAAGGGTACTTATAAGTAACCCCTCCTTGCTATAGGCTTCATACCAGGTTCTCATCCCACCATGCTAATAGAAGCGTGTATAGGTTGTTTTCCGGTACACCACGAACGTCAAAATGGGGCTTTAGGTGATTACCCACCTCGTCGTAGGCGCCACACTGGGTTCCCATCCCACAACGCTAATAAAAACATGTATGGGCGATGTTTTGGTGCACCACAAATGATAAAAATGGGCTCTCAGAGTTTCGAGTTTTGAGGGATTATACCTTTAATGATATTGGCGACGGAGAGGGTAAGTTTACAAATCATTCATACTCTCCCGCTCTCTTTTTTTTCACATCTTTTACCGCTCTCTTCTTTTATTTTCCTCTTTACTTTTTGGCATGTGTATATGTATGCACATGTATATGTATATACATGTATACAAATCTACATGTATTCGTATACATGCATATAGATATACTTCTATCAACAAAACAAAAAATTCAATATTAAATGCTAATGGATATGAACACAAATAGCAATACTAAATCACTTGAGATTAGAAAATCAAATAGATAACAAAGAAATAAAATGGTAAAGTAAAAAAAAAAAGCTTTCTTGTTATTTGTTTGGTTGGGCTTAAATCTCATGAGAAGGCCAATAATGGGATGGTTTATAATAGGCCTTTCCTATTGAGTTGGTGGAGGGATTTGGAGCTCTGAACTTAACATTAAGTGGCTGTTTGGTACGGATTGGAATGGGCTTTTAAATGGGAGTGTTAGTGTGGGTTGCTTGAGGGAAAATGGGCTATTTTGGATAGGAATTGGAAGTGCTGGCCTACTGTTTTACATAAAACAGAGGCAGAAAATGGGCTATTTTATGTTGGATGAGGGCTCAGGTTAGTGAGGCTATGGGGGGATATTGGGCTGAGGGAGAGAAGTGCCAAGGAAGGCTGCTATTTGGGCTGTGATTGGGAGATGAAATGGGCTTGTTTAGAGAGCTATCTGTAAGCTTTTAGTTGGGTTTTGGAGGATAGAGTGACAAGGGGGGTTAGTATTTAGATAAATGATTGGCCTGTGAGTTAATTTGAGGAGCGATGATTTCTGTAGTGGGATGAAAGAGGAGAGTACGTGGGCTAGATGCAAAAACTACAGGTAAAGTTCAATCAAGAAAACTATTGCTAGTGAGGTTAACTAATAAAGCTACTGCATGTGGAGCGAACTGAAATTGGAGGAAGGCTCCATGTGGATGAAAGCTGCTATCACGTAGAGCTAAATTAAAAAAAGGGACAAATGGCTGAGTAAGAAAAGCTACAGATGAACTCCACGTGAAAGGGGAAGGAAATAAGTTTCACGTGCTATCAGATGGCTGGCTATAGGTTTTAAAAGCTGTTAATCGCCTATTGGATTATTGAGAGGAGTAGTAAGCTAGCTGTGAGCTAAAAGGTATTATTGGAGGTAGTACAAGTTCAGGTCCGACGGGTGAAATCGGAATACTGTAAGCAAGAAGTGAAGTGTGGAAGGGGCTATAGAAGATAATGTCAGGATTTGAAGCTTGGTGCAAGGATGGGGGAAGCGGCAGGGTCCCTTCAAGTCACTGGATGATGTGAGCTTGACTTCTCCAAGGTGATGTCGGGCTACAGGATTTCTTGAATGGTTGTTGGGGTCAGGATGTCAGTTGGATTTCTTTCATTTATGTGAAGGTGGTCGGCAGTGATCGAAAATCTAGAGCAGGTGACGGTGGTCTTGTGACTTAGGTTTGGAGACTTGATGCAGGAAGGAGATGGCTCGCTATTAAGAGGGGGCGAAGGAAAATCTGGCGTGGTATAGGGATCTGGTTGAGAGAAGAAGGAGCAGGTAGCTTTGATTTCTACAGGTGTTAATGGAGGAGTTAGAGATCCGGCTTACGTAAGGTACTCGATCGGGCTCCGACGGGAAGGAACGAATGTGAACACAGGCTCGATTCTTTTGGCAAGGTTGGAAGCTAGTTTTGGCACTTGCAGGCAGGGAAGCCGGAGGTTTTAGAGGAGACAGGAGCTTGTTGTAGCTTGCGTGAAGTTTGGTTCATGTAGCATAGTAGAGGGGAGATCAGGTGTGGAGTTGAGGATGGAGGTTTGAGGGATTTGTTTGCTGGGGCGTGGAAGAAAGATCGTCGAATAGAAGAATTGGCACTTCTTATTTTAATGACGAGCATAAAATTGATTGAGGCAGAGTTTGACAGATGGGGATTAAACAGAATGAGGTATTCAGTTAATGTTCATTAATTTGCATTTGATTCTTTCCTCTATTTGGCACCTGTCTTTTATTAAAATCCTTATCAAGTTAAACCCAAATTAGTGATTTGTCACCACTATATTGATTAAGAATGATAGAACTTTAATTATGTAAAAAACTATCTTATTTCACGTGCAATTTTCTCGATTTGAATGCATTTGTCTTATTTTACTATATGATTTTGCATTAAAATTTTCTTTGAACAAATTGGGAGTCAATTTTGAGTATTGATGACATTCCATATGCAACGACGAAGTCTGTTTATCAATCAGATATTATTTGGGCAGCGTCGAGCGATATTTTCCTCAAAATGCATGCTTTGCCCTGAGATGCGTGCCGACCGCCTCGCATGTCTTTAATTTAACCAAATTGGTTGTCATCCTTAGGTATTTATGATGTTTTGAATGTAATGGCAAAGTTCGTTTCACGATCAAATTTTGTTTAGGCAGCATCGAGGCCAATTTCCTCGATATGTGCATTTTTATCTTGGGATTCATGCTACCACCTCGACCAATCCCAATTAATCAAATAAAATATATATTTTGAATATAGACGACGTTCTGGATTCAACGACAAAGTCCATTCTACAATCGGATGTCATTTGGGTGATGTCGCATGTCATTGTTGGGAGTTGGTCATTTCTTTGGATCGATCTCATCCAATTTTACTGCGAGGGGTCTCGACCTAGAAGAATTCAACTTTCTGATTCCAACAATATAGTCTGTTTGGCAATTGGAGGTCATCCAACCATTTAAATGATGTGTCTCGTCAAAGTGCACGCCACTAAATTCACTAATTTGAGTTTCTTTTACACGTGGTTTTAAGTATAGCGGTCAACAATTTTAATTGTAATTTTTAATTTGGTTCAATTAGTTATTAAAATGCAATTAAAAAGAGGACATCACAACAGTTAAGCAAGTAGGAAATTAAGTTAATTGAAAATATTTAACTAACAACATAAAAAACAATTTGCACAATAAAAATCACGTGGATTTTAGAATGATAGAATTGGTTTGTCTCTTAAGCAACACTAAGTATGTAGTCTTCAGCCAGACTTACCTAAATTTTTCATTTGGCTGTGTTACTTCATTAATAATCCTTAACTGATCTTAACTTTGATCTTTCTTTTTTTCTTTAGGATTGTTTCAATGGTACTATGTAAGGTTTTATGGGGCCTACTGTTAAAGGAAGTTGCTAGCTGCCCTAATTGATTATCCAAGTTTCTAATTGCAGCAACTTGGCTCTGTAATTGATTTCCCATCTAAAGCACTAAAACCTCCAAAGGTGTCTTCCTATCTTTGAATTGATTATTCTGATTAAAGCATGTATGATTAGAAGGTCTAGGGTTCTCCATTGAGGATTTTTCCAAGATACTATAGGATTGGACTTACGTGTACCATTAATTTTTACCATTATTCTTACTCCAATTACCATTAGGGCGATTTCTTTAACTAAGATTATATGTATTTGAATATGAATTATTAGGTCTTCCAATTATATTCAAATTCTCAACCACTTGAGCACTAGACTCACCAACAAAATTCAAATCATTTTCTTTCAAATACATAAGTGATCCTAATACTAAACTCTAAGATTGTCAAACTTCTTAGACATGGAAGCTACATGAGCTATAAAACTACATAAAGCATCTGACTCAAAAATACTAGCTACTCTCTTAAGATTTACCCTATCAGAACGTCACTAAAAGTTATTTATTATTATCTCCCCTATCAAGGCATAAGTGTAGGACCTCAAGCTGCAGAAGAATGGTTGTTGATTATTAAAAGATAAAAAAGAGTAATTCTTCCAATTTAGATTCTAGGGCATCACAATAAGCCCCACCAAAAAGCATTGACATGAATGATCCTCTAGTAGCCCCATCAATTATTGGCCTAAGGGATCCTACATGCACATTATAAAATATTTGAATCATCAACCAATTAGGCAAAGTATGATGAGGGCACTTTCTAAGCATCTCTTTAAATATTTTTTAGCTATCATAAATTGACTCTCCATCAAATCAGAAAAATTGAAGTAATATCATTCCTAAGCTTAGCAATTTTAGAAGGTGGAATTCCTCAACAGGAGTTCCCCCAAATGGAGAATTCTAAACCATTTGGATAGTAATAAATTTTTTCTCAAAATTATTGGCTTAGAAAGTAGGTCGGTTGATACTCTACAGAATTCCATCTACTAAGGGATTAGTATAGTCCCTAAGAGGTTTAGGATGGTCTTGATCTGGATTTAGTTTGACCAATCCTACAACTAAAGTGTTTTTTATTTTTTGAACTTTTGTAAGAGCTCTTTTTATTTCTAAGTCAAATGATAATGGTCCCTTGGAGGGGCTCACCAGCAGAATTCAAATCATTTTCTTTCAAATGCATAAGTGTAGGATCTCAAGCACACAATAAAAGAAAGATTTTTTTTGGATGCATATAATATTGGAGGGACTTGCCTGACCATAATCATATTTGAGATTGAAACTAAAATTTCCCCTCAATCCAAATATGCTACCTATGAAATTGATGCAATAATGGCTAATCATTGAGAGGTGATACAATATTGTATATTTACTGTTACAATGAGGTTCCCTCTCAATATTGAAGAACTTCTTTTGAACCTAATAATAGATCATGAAAAAGGGACTACCTCAATTCAATCATGCCTAGGACATTAACATGAA
This sequence comes from Dendrobium chrysotoxum, assembly GCA_019925795.1. Classification (NCBI taxonomy): domain Eukaryota; kingdom Viridiplantae; phylum Streptophyta; class Magnoliopsida; order Asparagales; family Orchidaceae; genus Dendrobium; species Dendrobium chrysotoxum. The sequence continues at coordinate 72,668,643 of CM034312.1, read as the reverse complement.
TGACCTTTCAAGATTGTAGCAAATATTGCCCCTAACTATGAATCATTTCACATAGAAGATGCCAAATTATTGTGTGCTAGAATATTTATGATGGTAGAGAGATAAAGAGCTTAACATCTTAGTTTTGAATGATGATCCAACACATATATATGTATGAGAGAGAGATATGTGTAATAATCATAAGAGACATTATAATATTTTTTATGGAAGTCTTAAAAAGGGTAAAATTATGAGGCCTAGCCAAGCTAAAATGATTCGACTAGTATTTATTGATGATTACAAATAATGCCCTTCCTCAAAGGAAGGCATTGACATAATGTACCAAATGTACATCATATAGAGAAACTTTACATGATTGGAGTTGAAAGAATCAAATAAAAGGAGGGTAGTTCATAAGAGAATGTGGCCTATTCATTTGGTTGGTAGGACTGTAGTCAAGTGATATTGGTCGGAGGGACCGTAGTCACGAGACTGGGATCCTAGAGACTGTAGTCAGGAAGTGATAGAGGTCAGATAAACCTTAGTCAAATGCTGACGGTGATTGGAGGGACCGTAGTTAGGTGATTGAGCTCGGAGGGACTGTATTTGGGTAACTGAGGCCAAGGGGACCCTTATTTGGTGACAGGTCAGTGGGACTTTAGTCAATGTGCGATGGAGGTCAGAGTGACTATAGTCAGCTGGCATTGATCATTGGAGGGATTATAGTCTGATGATGGAGATAAGATGGATCATAGTCAGGGACTGAGGTGAGGGGACCATTATCAGGTGACATAGGTTGGAGGGATTATAGTCAAGTTATAGAGGTCAAAGGGACCATAGTTTGTGGGTGATAGAGGTCCGAGGGATAGTATTCAGCAGGCAACAGAGGTTAAAATGACCATAGTTAAGCAATTGAGGTAGAAGGGGCTATATTTGGTGGGTAACAGTGGTTGGAGGGACCGTAGATGGGTGATAAAGGTTGGAGGGACCATAGTTGAGCGATTAAAGTCTATGGGATAGTTGTCGAGTGACATAGGTTGTATGGACCATAATTGGTCGATGGAGGTCGATGGGACCATAGTTAGGCGATTGAGGTCAGAGGGGCCATTATAGGTTAACAGAGGTCAGAAGGACCATATTTGGCATACGACGGAGGTTAGAGGGACTGTAATCAGATGGAGACATTGATAGGAGGGACCATAATAAAGAGTAAGGGGTTTGAGGGATCATAGTCATATAATAGTGGTCAAAAGGACCTGTGTTAGATGATGGAGGTTAAGGGGACCATGATTAGGCGGTGGATATAAAGGGGATCATAGTCAACAGGAGATGGATGTCAGAGGAACCATAGTCGGCTTGCAATATTGGTCGTAGGGACTGTAGTCAAGTGATGGAGGTTAGATGGACTATAGTTGGGTGAGTAAGGTCAAGGGGACCATTATCTAGTGACATAGGTCGGAGGGACCATATTCGGTGGGCAACAAAGGTCGGAGGGATTATAGTTGGTAAGCGATGGAGATTGGAACGATCGTAGTCGATCTATGGAGGTCTGATGGACTATAGATGGCAGGCGATGGTAGTTGTATGGACCATATTCGATAGGTGGAGGTTGGAGGAAATGAAGTAGGTTGGCAACAGAGGTTGAAGGTGTTGCAATCCAGGATCCCTAGTCTATGATTTTGATAATGGCAAATAATATTGATTGAATTATTATATTTTTCCTTAAATATTTTAGATATTGCTTTTGTCTATGAGCACTAATATTTCAGGTAAGATATACACCGCTCAAGACTTCTGAAGACTCAAGATTGGATAGAATAGGATGTAAAAGAGTCCGTAATTTTTTTATTTTTCTTTATTTTTCATTTCTTGAGTCTGGCCACAAAAGAGTGTATCCAAATTGGATAACCATACACATATACATAGGGGAGAGAAATTTTTTTTAACAAATTATACTGTATAATTTTCAAACGTACTATACGATCCATTATTTGAAAGTAGGCTTAACGGCTAATTGGAAAAATTAGTTTTTGTAAACTAATCGTACTGTATGATCTGGATCGTACTATACGATTAACTTTTAATCTAAAAACCCTAGCCACCAGATTAATTTAAGTAAGATTTCAAAATTAATTTTTTTGAACTAATTGTACTATATGAATATTTAAAATCTTGCTAAAATTAACCTTCATAATTAGTCAATCAAATCATTATTTAATTAATGATAGTCGACCATGCTGTATAATGTTGATCGTACCAAATGACTGATAGAGATGAAATCTGGTCATCCCAAAGATCGTACCAAATAAAATCATAATTTTTAAACTAATCATACTATACGATGTCGATCGTACCAAACGACTGGCAGAGACAATTTTGGTTGACCCGAAGATCATACCAGATGAAACTATAATTTTTGAACTAATCATACTGTAAAAAATTAATATCATACTGGATGATTTACCTGAAAAAAATTAAATGTACTGTACGATGAGAATAATATGGGACGAGTGACAGAGGCAACTTTCAATCATCCCATGAATCATCCCGTATGAATAAAGAAAATCAAACCGATCGTACTAGATGAACTCTGGATCGTACTGTATGATGTGTTCATAAAGTTTGAATAGTTCGTTTAAATGACTGTTTACATCATACTGGATGGGACTAGTTTTAAACTGATCGTACTGTATGAACTTGAATCGTACTGTACGAATAATAACGGTTAACTTGAATTTTTAGGGTTCCTTAAAGCCTATTATAAAAGCTATGTTTTAATTTTTTCTCTTAATGTTGAGAGAGGAACATGTGACTAAAGGAGGAAGTCTGAGAGGGAGCTTTTGAGAAGAAAATTAAGGTTTGTGAGAGGAAGGAGAAGGTGAGCTTGAGTGTGAGGGAGAAGTAATGTGAGGGTATCACATGGTTGCTCTGGGCTAGCTGCACCCTTGCTCTTCTTGTGGCCTTGGTGAGTCTTTTGGGAGCTCTCTAAGGAGAGAGGCTTCTTATTCCAGTCCTCGAGGTTCTCTGCCTTCTTCAGGAGGGAGAAAAAGGAGCTAAGGTTCTTTGCCTTCTCCAGGAGGGAGAAAAAGGAGCTGAAGTTCTCTGCCTTCTCTAAGAGGGAGAAAAATCAGTCAAGGTCCACTGCCATCACCAGGAGGGTGACATAGCATCTTGCACTCCGCCGTATCAAAGGTTTGGTGAAAGTGAGTTTGTAAAGGCTTTTTCGCCTTGCTGTGGAAGTAAAAGGAGAGTCACTTTTTGTTAGTGCAAATTCTCAGAGTGGAGGACTCTGGGGAGTGGGCTTAGGTCAAGGTTGACCAAACCACTATAAAATTTATAGTGTGCTTTTTTATTTTTTGCATTTTACTTTTTACATTTAATTTTTGTTATAACTGTTTGGTGAATATCTGAGATTAATGTTCTATTATGCAATTTAGAATTTCATCATTATTACTGAATTCATTATTAATTTGTTAGCTTCCATATCGGGTAATTATATTACTTATTTCAAAACTCTGAAAAATCTCAAAAATAGTATTCCTGCTTAGGATTTCTTTAAAGTACCAATTCACCCCCCTGCCACTCTTGGCTCATCTCAAACTTTCAGAAGGTACTATAATTGGCGGGTAATGGTGGCTGTAGGTACCATAGTTGGGTGACGGAGGTCTAAGGGACTATAGTCAGGTGACTGAGATTGAGGGGACCATTGTTTGGTGATTCATGTTAGAAGGATCATAGTCAGTAGGAGATGGAGGTCAGAGGTAGTTTAGTTGGAGGGAAACGGAAGTCGGAAGGATCACAGTCTATGGGTGATGGTGGTTAGGGTAAGGGTTCATCGACAATTGTGCATGGGTGGAGCTCTGAGATTCTTCAAGCATTAGAGCCCTCTTAATCTCTAGCCCAAGGCTCAAGCCTCCAAAAGTCCAATCCCCTTTAATGTGTGAAGTGGTGTTCTATTTTTAATTTTGAGAGTGTTATACTAAGTATATGGAGACGATCTGGGTAAAATATAGAATGCTCCATCGAATGACCCATATTGATTCCCTTGATCATGAATCATTTTTCAAGCATTTAAGTGACTTAGTAATATTAGAATTAAGCAGTAGTGGTCTTCTTGGATTCATCTCATTGATTAACTCGATTTGACTATAAGCATATTATATTTAGATATCATTTGGTTATCCAATTAATGCACTAAAGCTTTCAAATATTTTTTGACCCCTTGATTTGGGCCCATTTGGGCTCAATTTGGACCAATTTTTTGCGTGATTTAGTTCATCTTATCAAGACATTCAGTTTAAGTATAAGTTGGCTGAAATCAGATTTTGGATTGCCCCAAATTTAATTTTGGAAGTTTTCAATTCAAATATGCATCAAGATTTGTGCCAAATCAAGGCAAATTTTGGTGATGTATCCATGATTATTTTGTTGGAAAAATATTTGTATGCTAGGACACATATGAGGACCTTTGTGTTCAAAAAAATTTTGAAAGAATAGTTGGGATTATGAGTCTCACCAAACATTTATGGTGATTTGTCAATAACCAAATCCTTAACACTCTCCACTCAAAATAATTGAATGCTCTTTACAAAAATTTGTTGAGAATTATCAAGACGGACACAGACGAATAAATAAAATCTAAATTTTATTGATCTCTTATAATTAACATTATGGATTGATCTAAAGTCCTTAAAATCATATAAGGATTACCTAATCATTCACCTAACCCATGGTCAACTCAGTTGAATGGTTAGGTTTTATCTCCCAAATTGCTCGTTAGTGAGAGAGCTTAGCTTTCTTAAGGTTAACTCACTAGAACTCCATCCAAATGTCACCAAACCCTGACTTCTCATGGCAGCCCAACCTATTTGGGCTAGCCCAAGTGAACTAATTAAGTTGACCCATGTTGACTCAAAATTTAAAACTTAATTCAAGTTTATCCAAATTATTTTAATCCAATCCAAAGCATCCTTAGACTTCACCGAACTCTCTAGAAGGATTTCATGGTAAGCTGACAAGCCGTATAGCCTTGATGGCCAGTTTAACTCATGGACAAAATCACTATATACACCCAATTCTTAAAATATCCAAGCCAGTAGTCTCCAAGCCTTGGAACAACTTAGGACATCTAGCAGACTTCAATTGGACCTTTCCTAACTGAATTAGCTAGCTTAGATCTCTGAGGAAGATTGGAATCCAAATACATTTCAAAATCTCTATAAATAGAGCCCATTCGGGCCGAAATTGTGGCACGTAAACCTATCTTCTAGATTCCTTAGTGTATGAGTGATCATTTATGAGCCTTCTCTAGCCTCAAGAGCCCTTTTTTTGTATAAAATTGATTAATTCTAGTGACCCTCACTGATGGCATAAATTCAAAATGCAATCCAAAGGTGTCCAAATCTTACAGTCTTCTGCAACTTTATTCACTAAGGTCCAGTGAACTAAAGTTAGTTAAGGGTTTGATTTACAACTCACCATATCCATGCATGAATCACTTTTGCTCATATAATAAATGTGATATAACACATTGCATAACCAACTTACAATCCAACATGATATGATGTTTTAATTGCAAGTACCTACTCCCCTGAGCTTCATGGATCAATTTGTTGAAGATCCTTTTAAGGATCTCTTTAGAATAGAAGAAAAACCAAAATTTCCTTCTATTTGATTGTTGGAGGTAGGAGAAAAAATTGCAGCCATCTATTATATTTAAATAAAATAGATGGTGGTGATTGAGTCCTATCATTCTCTATGTAAACCCCTCCCCCTGTGCTTTTAATTTGATTAATCAAAGATTTCTAATTTTTCATTGGATGGCTAGGATTAATCTGGTGTGTCACTTGGAGCCCTCCACTAATAACAGAAGCAAATGAAATGGCTCTGCATGGAGATTGCATTGCCGACTAAACTTATTTTAATTAAAATGATTTCCTTAATTTAATTAAATTAAAAAAAATGGGTAAAGCATTAAATTTTGTAGTAAATTTTTTTAAATATAAAAATTATGAATAAACCCTCCATGAATTTAGCAAAGAATTTGGAAAATATGAAAATAAAATCATGAGGTTTCAGATTAATATATGTATGATTTAATTTAAATAATCTATAGGGTTACTTATGTAATTAGTCTCTTTAATGAACTATGATGAGCCCCAAATTTCTTTAACATATTCTCTAGGGTGTTTCACATACTCCTCTGTTTTCCAAAATCAATTGGAGGTTTCCTTAAAACTTAATTTAAATTTCAAATTTCTTGGTCATTTAATTTAGAAATTCAACAAAATTAATCTAGAGAGCCAAATGCTTTGGAAAGTTAAAAACATAAGCTCCTCTGATAGTTATGATCAGATGAAAATTTTGTTTAGATTAGTACGCTTTTTAAAATCTTTATTAAATCAATAAATATCTTGGCTAGTGAACTTAGGAAAATAGTAGAAAATAGAATTCACTTCTAAATTACTTAATTTTTTTTTGAGGGATCTTGAGGTCATTAATGACATTTGAATTTAATTCCATAAGATTTTGAAGTCATTTGCATAGAAAACTAGCAAACCCTAATTCTAAGTGAACTTATGTTAACCGTTACATAGAGGGCATTTCATTTGATCATAGAAAAATTAACAAAAATATATAATCAATCTTCACAGAACCTAAAGTCATCGAAGATCATAAGAAAATAGTTTCAAACCATATTAATACTTAAAAACACATACTCTTAATCTTAGAAGAGGAAATTGGAGAGAAATTTTAATAAATCATTAAAATTCAATTTATCTTTAGATGGGCTCAAATTTTTAATGATTAATCCCCGGTTAGCAATGACTTGTGGATTAAGTTTCATAGGAATTAGAGTCCATTTGGCCAGTAAAATCCTAAACCCTAACTTAAGTTCTAGTGAAAACTCATATTTGTAATTTACCTTGGCTTGTTGGTGGTGATTTTTCTACTATCTTTAACCCCTCTGAGCGTATTGGGGGTGCTACTCCTATTTACCACTCTATAGAGGATTTTAATAATATAATTATAGACTGTAACTAAGTGGACATTGGTTTCTCTGGTAATTAATTTACTTGGAACTGTGGTCATTTATGGCAACGATTGGATCGTGTGCTTTTTAATGATAATTGAATTATCTCTTTTAATTCCATTTCTATTGATCACCTTACAAGAACTCTCACTTATTATTCTCCTATTTTAATTAGCCTTAAGATGAGGCATATGGGTCCTTTACCTTAATTAAAATTTCAAATCATGTGGTTACTTCATGATTCTTTTCTGGATTTGGTTCAGGAAAACTGGCATGCCCCTTTGCATCCAAATAATTCCATTTTTGGCATGAAGAGATTATGTTTTAAATTGAAAAGACTTGAGCAAAAAATCAATTAGTGGAAAAGAAATGTTTTTAAAAATATTTTATCCAATATCTTGAATGCTGAAGATAAAGTGAATTCTATTGAGCTTAACTATCAATTGTTCCTACTGACGATAATTTTAGTTTGCTTAGGGATGCTAAAGATTGCCTTTTTAAATTACAAGCTCAGGAGGAGGCTTTTTGGAAATAAAAAGTAGCTATGACGCATCTTGTTGAAGGTGACCATAACACCAAATATTTTTATGCATTGGTCAAGAGGAATCGTATCAAAAATTCCATTACTAAAATCACTCATGAGGATGGTGAGGAAATTGCTAATTTGGCGATTCAACATTTTCAAAATCATCTTAAAAAAAATTTACTTCTCATCCTATTGACAACCCGACGGTTATCCCTAACCTCATCTCTCAAGATGATAATGATAATCTCTCCAAAACCCCTTCTTTAGAGAAAATCAAGGAGATTGTCCACAATATGAATGCTGATTCTGTGGCTGGGCCGGATGGCTACACCACTAAGTTTTTCCAGAAAGCATGGCATATTTTTGATAAGGATCTTTATTATGTTATTTTGGATTTTTTTTACCAGTCACACTATTCCTAAATTTTTTACTTCTACCTCTATTGTTCTTATTCCTAAAAGCAATTTTGTTAGTAACTGAATGATTTTAGACCTATTTGTCTTTGCACTTTCTTTAGTAAATTGATTTATAAAATTCTTATGAATCATTTAACCTCTCTCTTTCCTAAAATTATTTCTCCTTATCAAATGGGTTTTGTCAAGGGTCGGGCTATTTCTGATCATATCCTTTTGGCTCAAGAGGTTTGTCATGATCTGGATATTAGAGTGAGAGGAGGCAACATCATTCTGAAACTTGATATATCCAAGGCTTATGACAATATTGATTGGAATTTTCTTTACAATATTTTGCTTTTGTTTGGATTTAATTTGTTTTTTATTAATCTCATCAGGAATTGCATTGAGGGATGTTATTTTTTTATTATTATGAATGGAAAAATTTTTGGATTCTTTAAATCCTCCCATGACTTAAGACATGGTGATCCTATCTCTCATGCCCTTTTTATTATTGCTACTAAGTATCTTTCTAGTGGGCTTGCCAACCTCTTTGCCAATCATCCTAATCTCTATTATAGAACTTTGGGTGGTTTTTCGACTTCACATTTATGATTTACTGATGATTTGATCATTTTTACTAATGCTTCTCTTAATAGAGTTAACAAACTTATAGGATTTTTTCAGAAGTTTGAAAATGTGAGTGGTCTTTCTCAGAATAAGAACAAGAGTTGTTTTATTGCTTCTAACAAAATGCCTACTGACCGAATTTTGGCTATCAAAGGCCATATTGGTTTTGTTCAAGGTCACCTACCTATTAAGTACCTTGGGGTTTCTCTTTATAAAGGTAGGAAGAAAACTTTTCTTTTCGATGATTTGATTACTTCTGTGCATAACAAGCTTTGTTATTGGGATTCTAATTTTTTGAGTTTTGGCGGTAGACTTACTCTCATTAGAAGTGTCCTTTGTTCCCTTCCTATTTATTCTTTTCAAACTCTTCAGCCTACCCATGTAGTGTGTAATAGAATTGATAAACTGTTCAACAATTTCTTTTGGAAAGGGGCCAATAGCACCTCTAAACTTCTCTGGTCTTCTTGGGATAATTTCTGTGATGCTCTGGAAGAGGGAGACTTGGGTTGCAAGAGTATGTTTGATTTAGCTTATGCTTTCTCTTTTAAGTTATGGTATTCCTCTCATGCTAAGGTGAGCCTTTGGGCTAAGTTTATGTTTGCTAATTATTGTGTGGGTAAGCATCCTACTATTTGCTGTTACAATAACCATGATTCTAAAGTGTGGTAGAGACTTTGCAATATTAAATGGGTTGTTGAGCCCCACATTTATTGGGGACTTGGTTGTGGGAACATCTTCTTTTGGCAAGATCATTGGTTGGGTTCTTACTCTATTGATTCCATTATTAATTCACCGTCCACTTCGGTGGTTAAGGTAAATTATTTTATCACTGATAATTGTTGGGATTATGATAAACTAGCTAATGTTATTCCTTATCCTATTATTCATCAAATTATGAACCTTCCCCTTAACATTGAATCTCATGATTTAATTTTATGCAATTTGTCTAAAGATGGGGAGTTCATATTAAAGGAGGCTTGGCATGCTTTCAGAGCTAAGAATGATGTTACTAATATTTTTTTCTATGATTTGGCATAAAAGTATTCATTCCATTGTGGCTGCTTTCATATGGAGAATTTTGCATAAGTTTATTCCTACTGATGATAATTTACTTAAAAGAGGTTTTATCTTATCGTCCAAGTGTCTATGCTGCTTTCATGTGGAGAATATGCATCATGTCTTTCTTTCTGGCACTCTTGCTATTAAAATTTGGATTTATTTTGATGATATGTTCAGATTAAATTGCTTTAATGCTAAATTGTCTATTCATGCTTTGCTTAACTCTTGGTTTATTAAGTCTAAAGGGCACATCAGAAATCTTATCCCTTCTCTCATTTTGTGGTATTTATGGCTGGATAGAAATAATTCTTGGTTTAATGGCATTGATATGAATCATCATAGGATTATTAAGAGTGCGAAAGATAAGGTTTTTGGTCTTTTTTCTGCCAACCTGCTTTCCATCAAGAATTTTAAGAATTACTGCTTTGTGGCGTCTGATTTGGGTATCTTGTTGGAGGGTGGTCTGCCTTGTACTGATACTAGGATTGTTTACTGGATCAAACCTCCTAATAGCTCCTATAAGCTGAATGTGGATAGTGTTGTTAAAGGTTCATGTTCGGGATGTGGTGGCCTTATTAGGGATGGTTATGTGAATATCATTATTGCTTTTGCGTGTCCTTTACACAATTGCTCTGGAAGTTTTGCTATTCTTTTAGCTATGCTTCATGGGATTAGATTATGCATTTCTTGTGACATTACTAACTTTTTCATTGAAGTGGATGTTACTTTTAGTATTCTTTGTTTAAACAATGTCAATGAAACTATTTGTAACCCGAATCTTTTTTATCTAATTTGGGATATCAAGCAATTGCTAGTTTTTGTTAATTACTCTCTCTCATGTGTATAAGGAGGGGAATATTTGTGCTGATTGGTTTGCCTATTTGGGGAGTAATTTAGATTGTTTTACTAACTTTATTGCTTCTAACTTACCTATGCCTCTTAAAGGCCATTTAAGATTAGAAAAAATTGGTATTCCCTAAGTTAGAACTTTGTAGTTTCTCTGGTTGGAGTGGGTTTTGGTATTTTCTATTTGTTGTTCTGGAGGGACTCCCCTGCCTGCTGTTTCTGCTTTGCCTCTTTCATTCTTTCCATGTCTCGCTTACTCTTAGGCTATTGGGAGTCGGTATGGTCTTTTTTGTGGTGATTCCCGCTACTTCGTGGCTGGGCAATTTTGGGGTTGTGCTGGAGGCTATTTTTTGGTCCTATTTTGCTTGGCTTTCCTCTGACCTGTGGTTGGGTAGGTTTGGGGCTGTGATGGTGGTTTTTATTTGGATCTTTTTTGTTATGATCTGTTCTAGTTTTTGCTAGTTTGGCTTATGTGGTTATGCTTTTTGCTTCCTGTGGAGAGCATGGTTCCTGTGTGTTATCTTCTGGCTGGGTTTAGGCTGGAGTGGCATCTGGATTGTGTTTTTGCTAGCTCCTATGGTTCTAATCAATTCGGCTGGGAGGGCCCTTATTTATGGTATATGCTTGGCCTTTGCTTTCTCTGGTGGATCGATTCTGTTCGGAACTACTGTTTCTTCCAAATTTTGCATGGGGGTTTTATCTTGTGGCAATCCTATGGATATATTGGTTAGCTTCTTTGAATTGTCTGTGAGTTGGTTTTATACTTTCCTTTTCTTGGTTTCTTGTAGCTATGGTTTTAGGGCTTATGTCCTGTGGTATACTTTTGCTGGTTTACATTTTGTTTCTTATTTCTGTTTACCTGATAGTGGGAAAGTTTGAAGGCTGAATAATTTCTTTTCTAATTTTGTTACTTTTTGTGTGGATAATCATTTGGATTATCACCTTATTTTTTTTGCTTTTATTTGTGCAATTTCTACTTTGGCTGCCAATTCTTTTTGCAGGTGCTCTTTAGTGCAGGTGCTCATGCATGTGGATATTTGGAAAGGAAGGTGAAGCACTCTACTGGTTTTTGGATTTTTCCCTTTTTTGGGTGCTCTTTCTTATGCACCGTAGATTGTATCTAGGTGATTTTGTATTTTTGCGTAGTAGGGAACTCAAGCTCTTAGGATTTTTTTTGTTTCTTTTTGTAGCTCTTTTGAGCATTTCTAAGCTTGAGATCCCTTTAAAGACTATGTACTTATTTTCTTATATCAACACGTAGGCCCCTCTTAGGGTTTCCCCAAAAAAAAAATCTTTTTACCTCCAAAAACACGCTCTCTAGCGATCTAGGGTTTTCACTTGCTATCTCCATTTTTCCTCTTTGTGGTGTGGCTTTACTGCTCATTTATCCTTGATTTTCTTCTTTTCTATGCGCTCTATCTATTTTTTGTTTCATTTTAATTTTCTTCTTTATTTTTGTGGCTTTGGGAGATGACGACCCGGTCGTCATCAAACCCCTCATCTTCTTCATTCGCTGATGGAAAGTCTCGCTCTTTTAAAGATGTTTTGGCTGGGTCATCTTCCTCAGCTTCTAAACTACATTTCATTTAAACCTCCTTTAAAGGTTGCCCTGCTTTGAGGTTTGATGATTTCGTGATTCCTCAGCTGGTTGCACCCTTTGCTTTAACTTTGGTTAGCAAGTTTGTCTTACGTCAACCGAATCTGGATGTCATACGTAAATTTTTTGTGAACCTGAAACTTTTTGGTTCGTTTCATATTGTCTTGTTGGATCAGAGACACAACGATTCAACTTTCTAATGACCTTGATTATAGTCATATTTTTTTCTAGGAGGGCATATTATATTCAAGCTTGCCAGATACGATTACTCAAATGGACTCTGGATTTTAATTTTCGTGAGGAGTCTCCTATAGCTCCTGTGTGGATTTCCTTCCCTAATCTGAGACTTCATTTCTTTAATTCCCAAATTTTGTTTGGTCTTGCTTCGATTTTTGGTAGGCCTCTACAGACGGACCAGGCTACTGCTTCGATATCCCATCCATCGGTGGCTCGTGTTTTAGTCGAGTTGGATATTTCTAAGAAACATCCTAATGAGATCTAGCTTGGGTCGAAATTAAATGGCTATATCTAAAAAGTTGATTTTGAAAATTTGCCCATTTTTTGTTCTCATTGTAAAATGCATGGTCATGGTTTAAATGAATGTTACATGTTACACCCTCATCTTCATAAGCAAAAGGATTCTTCCAAACAATCGAAAGGAAATACTACTTTAGTTCCTTCGGCAACTCATGATAATGATATTCCTATTTAGGGATTGGTTGAGGAAACTATGGAAAACTTGCAGGATAATACCGAGGACACAATACAACCTTCCAACATTGATAGTGAACTGCCCTCTACCATTGTCGAGGACCTTATTATTTTACAGGGAGTGATTAATAACTCCAATATTTCTATAGCTAATGGTTTTGAAAATGTGGATGAGCAAATGTTGGCTATTACTACTAACCAAAATATTGTTACATCATCTCCTCTTAGTCTTTATGTTTTTAATAAAAAGTTGCCTGATATGGAGTTTAGGATGATCAATAATAATTATGCTAATACTTTGTCCTGTCAACCTGTTGTGAATGATTAGGATGAAAGGCAGCTCATTTTGGAGGGAGGAGAATCGAATAATGCTGGTATAGACATGGGTAGTAAGGAATTTGTGGAAGAAGGTTACACCTTCGAGGATGGAGAGTTTCCTCAGGAGGTAAGGCAGGCAGGTTTGCACAATGATAGTAAGCATTCTAAAAACTCTCATCAACGTAGTGATGCTTTTACCAATACTGAGGATATGGATATTGTGGTTAAATGTTTCACCAAAGATGATAATGACACTAGTTATACTAAGTTTCAAAATAGGAAGATTAGGAAAAACAAGAACATCATCTTACAATCACTTTGGACCACCCATTCGCAAACTAGTCATTAGCCTCTTTCTTATGTTTAAATCTATTATTTGGAATGTTAGGGGTATTGGATGCCCTTCCTCTAGGTTGAGGGTTAAGAATTTATGCCGTATTCATAATGTTTCTATTCTTGTTTTACTTGAACCTCTCATTACTTCTGCTAAATTACTTAGTACTACTAGATTTTTGGGTTTTAAGCATTCTGTTGAGAATTCTTCTAATAAGATTTGGGTGTTTTGGAAGGATACTATTCTGATAAATGTTATTGGAGATTTTACTCAAGTTCTGCATTGCAATATTGAATTTTAAATTTGAACTATTGTGCCTCTTTTGTGTATGATGCTTCTTCTCGTAGTAGTAGAAAAGTTTTATGGGAGTAACTCACTAACTTCCACAGTATTTGTAACTTGCCCTGGCTTATTGGTGGTGATTTAAACACTATTTCTAATCCCTCTTAGAGTATTGGGGGATATATTCCTGTTTATCATTCTATTGAGGATTTTAATAATATGATTATGTATTGCAACTTAGTGGACATTGGCTTCTCTGATAATAACTTTACTTGGAACCGTGGTAAGTTATGGCAATGTTTGGATCGTGTGTTGTTTAATGATAGCTGGATTAACTCATTTAATCCTATTTCTATTGAACATCTTAGCAGAACTCTTTCTAATTATTCGCCTGTTTTGATTAGTCTCAAGACTAGGCATGTGGTTTCTTCGCCTCATTTTAGATTTCAAAACATGAGGTTACTTCATGATTCTTTTCTGGACATGGTTCAGGAAAATTGGCATGCCCCTTTGAATCCTGGTAACTCTATTTTTGGTATGAATAGATTATGGTTTAAATTGAAAAGACTTAAGCAGAAAATTAATTGGTGGAATAGAAATGTTTTTAAAAATGTTTTCACCAATATCTTGAATGCTAAAGATAAAGTGAACACTTTTGAGCTTAACTATCAATTATATCCTTCTAATGATAATTTCAGTTTGCTTAGGGATGATAAAGATTGCCTTTTTAAATTACAAGCTCAGGAGGAAGCTTTTTGGAAACAAAAAGTGGCTGTGAAGCAGACGGGAAAAAGAAACCCAAATTGGGACAATGGGAGATTCCACATTAATGTCAAAATGTGGAGTCCATTTAAAAAGCTTCATGAAGAAGTTGCACACGAAGTAGGAGCGATGAGAGAAAACCCTACAATAATCTAAGTCATTGACAAGCTTAATCAACACATTTTTAGGATTCAGTAAAGTAACGAAAAAATCCCCAACAAGCTTTAGGTTAAAGAAAAAATTTTGAATTAAGTCAAGCGGCGGGCGACGGCCGGGAAACTTTCTGACTAAAGAAAACTCAAAAGGCAAAGCAAGAGACGCCATTTCCTCATCAGAGATAATCAAAGCTAGCAAACCATGGTGAGAAGAAACTTTAAGCGGGGGAAAATTCGGTGAAGTTGACTCATCGGATAAAAGATCTCTAAAAGATCTAGATTTAATTTTACCATCCAAGAATCCGGGGTCCATTAATCAATTCCCAGCCATAGGAATGGAAATAGAAGAAAAAACCAGTGAGGATTAGGGAAGAAAGGTTACCCAACGACAGCGGTAGACAGAGGCGTAAAGCCCAAAACCCATTGCAAAAAAATGGGACTGCTTGCAGCTTTGATTCATGCGAACGGAGGTGGCTAGGTCATGCTAATCAGACTAAGTGTCGTCGGAGGCTGATGCCAGACTCTTCGCTCGACTAGGGAAATTTTTAGTATTTTAATAAAGCCTCATGATAAGGATCAACATAGAGTAGGGTTGTCAGGATTGTCATTAAAGGAAAATATTTATATATTTTGTTAATTAATTTATTTAAATTTATAGTCTTGTGTTTTATGCTTGGTGATTAATGGAACTTTTTTTCTTGGTCCCAATGCCTAACCAAGTGAGTGAAAGTTAGTTATCAACACACGGTAAGATGAAGTTCAATTGGAGACCAATAGCTAGATGAACTGTAGCAATAAAGTATTTAAAAAAAAACTGTAGCAATAAAGTGATAACAATAGCAAGCATCAAAGGTGGAGAGAACAAAGAACGTGCAACACTATGTCCAAATAGCTTATCACTTATTAAATTGTTTTCTTAGATCATAAGTAAGCAGAGCATGTAGCAGACAAGGACTTTGTAGATAGGTCCGCGGGTTGGTCTTGTGGAGCAATATGATTAACAATGATTTATTGAGATTTGATACAATCTTGAATGAAATGAAAATCAAATTTGACGTGTTTAGTGCGAGTATGAAATACTGGATTATTAGCCAAGGCAAGAGAAGAAACATTATAACAGAAGGGCGTATGATTTGCTCAAGTGAAACCTAAAAGTCATGAAGTAAATTTCTCAACCAAACAATGTCAGTGGCAGATGTAGCTAAAGCCCTATATTCAACTTCAATGGATGAGCGAGCTATGATAGTTTGCTTTTTATCACATCTAGACACTAAAGTGTAGCCAAGATAAGTATAGTAACCAGTAAAGAATGCCGATCACATCTATTAGCAGGCCCATGCTGCTACTATATGTCAAAGTTTGAATAGGTATGGAGCCCAATTTTGAAAGGAGAGATGGGTAACCCAAAGTGAAGAGTTTTCTAAAGATATCTTAAGAGACATTTTAACAACTAAAAATGGATGTGATATGGTTGATGCATATGCTGACAAAGTAAGTTTAAAATAAAAGAAATATCAGGTCATGTAATAGCGAGGTATAGAAGTCACCCTACCAACTAGCAATAAAACTAGCTTGCATGCAGTTTGGAGAGTAAATGAATGAGAACTAGCTTGCAGGCAGACATTCAAGCTTTATATAGTAAATCAAAGACATACTTAGTTTACAATAACTGCATTATAATAGTTGTTTGAACAACATGAATACCAAGGAAATAGCCTACCGGTCCAAGGTTTCTAATATGAAATTGAGAATGTAAATCCAACTACAAAGCCTCAATAGCATAAAGATCATTATCGATGAGAAGAATGTCATCAATATAAATAATAATGTAAGTAGAAGTGGCACCTTTGTGATATATAAGTAAAGAAGTGTTGGCATTGATAGCCATAAATTTGAACTGACACAAATGAATAGAGAACGTAGAAATCATTATCTTAGGGCTTGTTTGAGACTATAGATAGCTTTATGTAGATGATGTATGGTTAGGAAATTGAGGATCTTGGAACTCGGGGATTGTAGTATAAAGACTGTGATGTCAATCTTTCCATATAGATATATGTTATATATATCTAATTGAAGAATAGGCCACTTGTGACCAAAATCAACAGTGAATAAAATATGAATTATTAGAAATTTTGCAACTGGGCTAAAGGTATCAGTGAAATCAAGACCAAATTCTTATTTGAAGCCCTATGCAACCAACGATACCATTTGAATGGTATTTAGTTTCAAAGAGCCATTTGTAACCTAAATTATTCTGATTAGGTTTGAGTCTAGGTTCCTTATTTTTGTAGAGCTTGAAACTCTTTGATGTGGTATATCACCAAATTGCATGCTTATTAGATTGAGAGAAACATGTAGGATTTGCAGGGATAAGTGTCTGTTGAAGAATGAAAATGGATTTAGTTTTATGATTACCTGCTTATAGTCTGGTGACCATAGGATGTCAAGAGGGAGGTAATGAGGGAGGAGGGGTTGCTGGAGATGGAAGAGTGATACTGGAAGACATAGATTGACTGGGAGAAGTTGGGATGTATTTGTTATAGCTATAGTGGGGGCTGGTGGGGGCAAAGATGTAGGAGCTGAATTAAAGGGTTGTAATGGAACTTGAGGACGAAAATGTGTGGAAGGAACAAGAGAGTTTGGTGGAATAAATTGAGCTATAGGAGTAGAATGTGCCTCTGATGAAGATTTGAAGGGAAAAATATACTCATGAAAATGCACATGAGGAATATGTAGATTCAACCATCCTCAAACCTTTGTAATTGGTGTCATAACCAAGAAAACACACGTGGAGGAATGTTGTTCAAGTTTTTTGTGAAGTTTAGTTAGAAACCAGGGGTAGCACAAGCTACTTTGAGATGATGATAACTTGGAGGCTTTTGATAAAGATATTAATAAGGAGAGATGTTAGTAATTTTGTAGGGTAAATGATTTATTAAATATGTAGTAGTGAGAAGTGTATCAACCCACAAAGTGTGAGGTAAATTGGCTTCAAATAAAAGGGCAATAACTAATTCAAGTAATTGGTGGTGCTTGTATTTGATAATGTCATTTTGTTCAGGGGTGTAGGGATAATGGCTTTGATGCAGAATTCCACATTGTTGTAATTTAGTTTGAAATATTTTATTGATAAATTCAACACCACCATTAGACTAAATTTATTAAAGGGGTTTTTGAAATTATCTTTCAACAAGTTTTTTTGAATTGAAAGAATTTAGTTGTGGTTCAGATTTGATGTTTAAAGGACAAACCAAATAATATCTATAAAAATCATCAACAAACAAGATATATATATATAATTATTTTGACAAAATTGGGGAAGGACCCCGTACATCTATATGTTAATTAGAGATTGAGAACTTATGGTGGAAGCTAAAGAAAAAGGCAAATGATGACACCTTTTTTTGTTCATAGGACGAACAAATAGCAGAAATAGAAGAGGACCTACTAAACGATAAACTAGTTGTAAGATGACATAGTGTAGATGCAGCAGGATGAACCAGCTGTTGATGCTAGAGATTATTGATGGAAGGTGAGGTGAATAGGGCAGGGATGTAGAGGGATGTAGTTGTTCAGATAAAGAAATGGAAGCTAAAATATATAGGATTATATAACAACCCAAAATTTAAAAATATATTTTAAAGTAAAAATTTTGAATTTCTATTTGAATTGGAGCACTGTGGTGTAAAGATTGTGAGCCCTGAGGTACTAGGCTTGCGAGCACATCGGCACTAAAAACCACCATCGTGGTATTGGAGTCTTTGTTCTACAGTAAATCTGATTTCCACATATAGCACGATGATGCTGTGTTAGAGCACTATGGTGCTGGGCCACTGAGTATTTTTTTACATATTTTTTAATCAAATCCTAAGCACTAAAATCATCTAAGTGCCTCCACCCTCCTCCATTTAGCTGTGACTTTTTTAGGAAGGAATCGGAGGAGGAGAGGAAACTCTTCAAGACTTTTCTGTCCATCACTTCCATTCCAAAAAGTGTTTTTGGATCATTATAAGTAATTATACCCTTCGATGTTCAATGATTTTGATTTCTATGAATTTTATCTCTCCCAAATTTATCAAAAATATATTATCTCTTCATTTCATAAGCTTTCACCATGTAACTTTTGATATATGATAGATTTGATCATTCTAAATAATTTGATATAAATATGAAGCCAACTTGTAGATAAATACAGTTGTTCCCTATGATTGCTGAAAGTTAACATATAATGAGCATGTTAAGTTGCTAAGGAACGTATGTGGAGGATATCTGTAATGAGTACAATCCACCTAGCAATTAGCATCAGTTCATAAACAAGCATGCTCATCTACCTGCAAGCAATGCCGATTGACATGCTATGAATGCAAAAGATCATAGGCAAAAGATAGAAGAACTTGTAACAAATGAAAGAGTTTACAAACTGTATAGTAGGAGGGCAGTGAATAGGGAAAAATCCTACAGTCAACATTGGTTAAAATACAGATAACTGCACATGTATGCTACAACACAAGGCCAATATACCACAAATATAATGGTGCTCTATGACTAGCCTCAAAGCATAAGTGGATACACTCAACCCCAAAAGCAACAAAGTCAGAGTTGATGATATTCTTCGCAACAGTCATGCGAGAAGATGTAGAAGTTCCTATCGCATTTATCTGAGAATATTGGTGAAAGGATAATAGAGGCTAAAATACACTATTACTTGCCCACAAGTAGTTGTAGAAAGATTATCATGCACACAACAGTCCACCTATAGATAATGATGAATAATGTGCAACAAACATTGGATCATCTTGAAGTCAATAATAAGTAATCATCAAGTAAATATGTTGATCCACTATAAGCAAATGTAGTATATTCACATCATATTCAAAGTACCTGCAAGTTATTATAACAAAGAATATTGTAGCACCCCCGCAATCAACATCCATCCAATGGCAACCAAATACATCATCCTCTTGCAAGTAAAGATGTACGACATGCAATAAATGTAGGTACCAACGGGACCTTATAGTAGACCCACTATGTACACAAAATGTCATCTATGAATAGAATGCCAGATGAATACACCAAATATAAATTCCTACAAGCTGCTAAAAGAGACCCGTTGTATACCTAATATGCCATCCACAAGAAAGATACGAGGGAGCTGCAGCAGATGACAGTATCTACTAGTAATAGCAGGAGATTCATTAGTGCATAATAAGTTACCTATAGAAAGTAACAAGCAGTGCATCATAGTCTACCTATATGAAACAAACAGATAACCAGTACAACATCATGCCACCGGATCTGTAACATCCATGCAAGCGAATAAAAGGCGATTATAAATGTCCCAAAATACCCTCATATATGCACTATAATATGTATGCACAAATACACAAAAATGCATATGCAATCATACACCCGCATGGGCTCCGACGAGCATGTTAAAAGTACACACATGATGTCTAGGGATGCTGCACAGGTCAATAAATGAACTATAGTTCGAGCCTGATCCTTCTATATGGATAGATAGGAGTTGACATGGGCCGAATTATCAAACAGATATATGGTCAAGCTGTCGACCAAAATATCTATTTTATACGTTCATATTAGGCCTTCAAGGTCTATTATAAAAGAAATTCATCTAGTAAAATTATACTACCAGTGGCAAATCCGATCCTCTGTCGGCAAGTTGATAGAGTTGATAAGGTTCAACCCATAAACGAAATTGCCCATTAATACCCCGATGATGGCCGTGTTGAACGTAGATCTCAACTGGAGGGGTTAATTCATAAATATCTCAAAATACTTCTCAAATACTCATAAAAAACCCAAAACCCAATAAAATACTTCTCAAATATCCATGAAAACCAAAAATCCAAAAATTTTTATTTTCAAAATATTTAAAATCAAAATTCAACCATCCAATCACTTAAAGCAAAATCTATCAACCCTCCGTAATAGTTTATCGAGGTGGACAAATTGAAATATTACTTCAGCTCACAAAGAACTAATATCTGATCTAGAATATCATTAGGATGCATTCTCAAACCATCTCCTGCCAATAAGGATGTGGCACGTGTCCTCTAATCGATGGCTTTGCCGCTAAATGGCACCGCAAGTAAACAGTTATGACTAGGGCCTTTTGAACTGGATGGTTTGCCACCAAATGGCACCACTAAATTACGATTATAGCCAGAGCCCGTAAGCTCCCCAATGACACTAAATCCTTGAGATATGAATCAATAAGATATACTCGATAAGATATAAAGCTCTCTATCAGCTAAGGTCGATTCAAAATTTTCCCCTTAGATAAATATTCATCTCAGATCTATAAGGTACCCTTAGATGAAACAATCCATGGCTACTGATATGGATCCTTCTATCAAGTTGGGTCGACTACCTCCTCTGACTAAGTAGACCAGGGACTACTAGCTTGGGATGATGGAACCATGGGATCTTGATCGGGTCCATCATCCATTCCCCTACCATCCACTTTAAGTGCAAGATAGTGCAATTTCAAATTTTAAATATCAATTTCCAAATCCTAAGCCCATGCTGCTATTATATGTCAGATACCATGTATATCGAGAGAAGTAATTAACTATAGGGGCTTGCACCTATAGGAAATCAGAACTCAGATCATAAAGTCCTTATAAAATGAGGGAGAAATATCTGGGTAGTGTTTTTATCTATAATCCCAATCTGCCTTCCCAAAATTTACCCCAGAACTTAATCCATTAAAACTCCCCCAAAAAGCAACGGGGAGGCTGGGACCAAATTTTTAGAGCCCATAGAAGACAACATGACCATTAATTAAGGTTCTTATAATGGTTGATGGTGAGAGGGCCATGACTATGGGATTTATTTATGAAGTAATGAATAGGGCTAAAGAAGATATAGAAAAAGATTTGGAGGTCAAGAAGGTGCCTACAAAGAAATATGTGAAATTATAGATGACAAGTGGGATCATCAATTACACCAAGACTTACATACTGCATCATATTATTTAAATCCTTAATTTCATTATGATAATGACTTCTATGTTGATAAAGAGGTGAAAACTAGTTTATATGCATGTATGGACAGACTCATTTCTGAAGTGGACTACCTCAAAGTGAATGATCAACTTGAGGATTTTCATTCGAAGAAGGGAATATTTTGATTTAGTGCAGCACAAGCATGCTACAAAACACGATCTCTCGATGTGTTTATAGTTTGTTTATTTATAAATTTAAATATTTATGTCCAAGTCTTCTACTTCAATCTATATTCATAATATACTTTTTATTTTCGTGTAGAACGTTAGTGGCTCAATTTGGAGATGATATTCCTGAATTAAAAGCTTTTGCAATTAAAGTTCTTAGTCTGACATGTTCAGCTTCTGCATGTGAGCGTGATTGGAGCACCTTCAATCAAATTCATACAAAGAGAAAAAATCGATTGACTGCAGATCAAATGAACAAACTAATATATGTTATGTTTAACAAAAAAACTGAAGGATAGACATCTCAAATTACAGAAGCAAGAAAATAATGATAATAAAATTGACCTTTTGCTTGATGATTTATAATCTGATGATGAATTGGTTACTCCTAACAATCTTGATATTCCAGAAGTTAAAGCTAAAGGAGAACTTATATCAATGAGGACAATGAATCAACCACCGTAGATGTTGAAAGGTCTACTGAATTGGGGTTATCTTTCAACTCCCAAGTATATAAAAGAAGGAAACAAAGTACGATTAGAGCTTCAAAAATATTCAAAGATATTCTTAAATATAATAATTTTTTTGTATATTATTATTATTTCATTCTAGAACTAATAAAATATTAACTGATATAGGAGATAAAAGAAAAAATATTATAGATGAAGAAGAGCTTGATGATGACTTTGGCATAAATTATGAGAATTCTTCTAAAGACAATTAAAGTGATGATGAGCCTGCATTTTATTTTTAAGTGAGTTTATTTTAAATCTTGTGTTCCAGTAATATTATCTTAGAACAAATCATCAAGTTTATAATTGACTTAATATTTTGTTATTTTTGTCATTATTTATAATTTTAAATTACCTTATTTTTATCATTTTGAGACTTACGCCTCGATCCGCCTTGAGGCTTATGCCTCGCCTCGTTTAGACAAAATACCTCGACCCTCAATTTCGCCTTTTAAAACCTTGCTATTTGGAGTTATAAATGATTAATTATGTTAAGAATTTTTAGATATTATGAATCATAAACTTGATATGAGTATGATGGGAAATTTATCATGTTTTTTAGGATTTATTATCAAATAGAAAAAATGACATTTTTAATCAAATAAAGTAAAAAAGGAATTAATTAAAAAGTTTGACATAGAAGGATGTAAAAGCACTAATATTGTCATGAGCCCTACCTTTTGAATAGAGAAAAGACCCTAGTGGAAAATTATAGGGGAATTATTTTGCCGTTATTATATCCAGTTGCAAGTGAACCTCATGTTATTTTTAGTGTTTATCTTTATGCATGCTTTCAAGCAAACCCAAAAGAATTACATTTGACTGTAGTAAAATTCATTCTTAGATATCTCATAGAACACCTAATTTAAGAAATTGGCATCCTAAAAACTGCACTTCATTTGATATGATAAGATATTCAAAATTTTATTTTATGAGATGTAAGGTTAATAAGAAAAGTATTTCAAGGCATATTAATTTATAGGACATTCTTTGCTTTCATGGTCAAATAAGAAGCAAAATTTAGTTGCATTATCCATTACATAAGTAGAATGCATAGTAACTAGAAGTTTTGCTACCCAAGTCTTATGGTCTAAGCAACAACTTGATGTTTCAATAAAAGTGGATACCATACATATCATGTGTTGTAAAAATACTGGTGAAATTTTTACAATACAAAATATAATTCAATACTTATGAACAAAACATATTTATATTCACTGTCATTTTATTAGAGATCACATGTCAAAAGGGAATATTGATATTAACTTTATTTAATCAACTAATCAACTGATATATACATTTTCTAGATCTCTTAGTTATGATAGTTTTATTACACTTAGAATGAGATTAGGAGTTATTGATATGGGTGCCTAAAGCAAGTTAGTGCCATACGTGTGTAGGTTTTTATTGTTTATTAAATGTTATATTTTTCATTTGCATCTTTATTATTTTCCTTTAATATGATTTATTATTCTTCGCATGAGTTTGTATTTGCATTAGAGATATTGATTACTCTTATTTTTGTTAATCTTATTAGTGGAGATCTAATAAAAAATGGTGAAGAATAAGCTCTAAAATAACATACTATACGATTAAATCATACTATATAAACACCATAGTACTATGCTACCCCTATCATATTATATGATTGATCTATTTACCATCACAAGAGGCATTAAATAACCATATAGGGCAACTGTGCAGACTAAATGAATCTTAATATACAACCCCACATCATACTACAAGATTAAATAAGATCAAAATTATTCATTATTGAATCATTTGGATGATCCAACTTAATGTTGATTATATTATACGATCATAATTGTAGTATATTAGCATAAATACAAAAGATACCTATAAAATCTTACACATTTCACTTACACCTTCCATCTTATCCAAACCTCCTAAAGATCTTTAGGAGTTTCTAAGTGAGATCCTATAACAACTTGGAAATTATGAGGCACTAACGCATCCTTCATCCTACAACATGATCATTTTAGGGCACTAAATGACACTAATGGATATGAGAAGTATTTTCAATTATCGATTCCAAACTAGTACTCCAAGAAATATCTCTCATATAAAACATATGATCTCTTTGTTAACACTACATTATAGTTTTTAATTTCACTACCCCATCCCAACCATTCAAAACTTCTTTTTAATTTTAATTTTTTGCAATCTAATTATAATTGCTAACTACATGGTCATAAAATCATTAGTGAGCAAGAGACAAGTAACAATTAGCAATCAAAGCTTACATGATATCCTTCACATATCAAATACCACTGCAAGTCTAC
Source organism: Dendrobium chrysotoxum (assembly GCA_019925795.1). Classification (NCBI taxonomy): domain Eukaryota; kingdom Viridiplantae; phylum Streptophyta; class Magnoliopsida; order Asparagales; family Orchidaceae; genus Dendrobium; species Dendrobium chrysotoxum. The sequence goes on along the minus strand of CM034312.1, from coordinate 72,644,006 downwards.
ATACCATAGCTTTTGACCCTGTCTATAATTGGAACTCTATAAATCAAGTCTTTAGAATCTCACCACTTCCACATCAATAGCCATTATTGAGTGGACTTGTGCAAAATGCACATGTCATCCAACACATACTTTGGCATAGTATCATCCCCCAAAGCTAATGATTGTATCAATAGAATCCCCCATCTATCCAAAGTGACACACTATTGCATTACCAACTTAAAATTTAATACTACAAATATGATTATCTAATACATTGAAACCCTCATTCCATTCATAATCTTAAGGTTAAATACATCCAAAACTTAGTCCTCAGCCATGTCATCACACATATCCTTGAGACCAAATATAATTTCACCTATATCAAGCCACCTAATAACCTTCATTTTTCACTCAAATGATCACTCCTTATATATCCTCTTTATTGAGAGGAGATGACTTGCTCTAGTGGGTGATGATGATGAAGCACTACACCACCTTAGCACTATAATTACCCACTAGAAGTATTGACAAAACATTTATCCTTGCTTGAGCATGGAATTGATGATCATAATTAGCACATCTTTAGAGAAAGCAAGAGGAGGATTGTGCATGGTTTTAATAATAGTTAACTTATCTTCACCAACACATGCATCATCCTCCACCACAAATAAAGGACCCCTCAACAATTGATTTAGCATCATCCTCCACTACGTGAGGTCAGCTACATGAATTCTTTTTTTCCATTGTGTCCTGTTAAAAGTCAAAAATCACCCCTGCGTATTAGTATCATACTAATAATAATAATAATTTGCACCAACTTTTTCTCTTAATCTTTATTTTAATAAATAAATAAATAAAACAATTTAAAACTTTTTAGGATCATTTTAATCATTTTTCCAAAACAAATCTATACAAAATTTAAATAAAAAAAATTAATTAATTGGTAATTTTCAATCATTAAATAAACTTTAATAATCTTAAAATTAAATATTTTAGAAATTTTAGCCCTCACATCAAGATATTCTTTTTCATCATAAACATGTAAATTTCAAAGAAATTTGACCTCCCAAATTGCATAAAAATTTTGGCAAGAGTACAGGCATTGGAAACTCATTCCATGTGTAAATATTATTCATGGTCTTTAAATCTACACATCATCTATCTACAATTGACCTCTTGGTGTGTACTACTTTGTGCACATCAAAAGCCTCTCCTTGTTCACCATAAAGTGCTCGTCTTTCCAAGGAGCATTGAGTCAGTTGCTTCAGTAACTTCTCAAGACGAGAGAATGCCCAATCTTCGGGTCTTTTTGAGCCAGGGCTTGTGGTTAAAACCATAGCATTTACAGCATCCGCGACGAACTCTCGCTGCCCTGGATGAAGGAGATGCCCAACGCAAGATTTTGAAGGATCTTCATATGCCAGCAGTGCAATCACATCCTAGCAACAAGAAGCCATTATTTTGACAAATAATTCCCATGGAAACTCAATAAATGCAGCACTGAAAATATATTCTTCATGCAAGCATGCTCTTTACCTCATTGAGTAGTCTTTAAAGGCATCAAAAGGTAATATATATTAATACAAAATTAAAATAAAAAAATTAAAAAATTGGTGATTTGTCAATCATTAAATACACTTTAATAATTTTAAAATTAAGTATTTTAGAATTTTTTTAGTACTCACATCAAGATATTCTTTTCATCATAAACATGTAAATTTCAAAGAAAATTTGACCTCCCAAACAACATCAAAAATTTTGCCAGAGGACAGGCAATGGAAACTCATTCCATGTGTAAATATTATTCATGGTATTTAAATCGACACAATAGTGATTTCAGTGTGAAGCCTGACAAAAGAAAATCTAGAGCTATGTATTGGGCTATATACAGAGAAAAAGCATGCCCTTACAAACAAGATAGAAAAACTAATTCGAGGGGTCATCTATCTACATTAATATAAAAATCATTAAATGTGGGATAGCGTAAAAAAACTAACATTAAGAAAGAGGAAGCTATTTTGGGGAAAATCTCTTTGCTATTGATTTGAAAACCCTAAAAAGTATCACATCTATGAGAGTGCACTTGTATGATTCATTCATCTTATCTTTCACATTAATTCTCTAATTGTGTTATGTGACTTATTGATAGCTTGTTGTATTAAAAATTATAAGGGACCCAGGATCTCAAAGCTATCTTTGGTGTGATTGTTCACTACCTAATGGGTAGAATATCAATCTTCACTTGAAAAAGATGAGTGTAGGGTTCATTCATTACCCATAAAGGATAGAGGTTTTTTCACTTGGTGGTCACCGAAGAAGAAAGTAATAAAACCTTGGGTTTAAGGGCTAAAGGCATCAAATTAAGCATTAGTATCATACTATTAATAATAATAATTTGCACCACTTTTTCTCTTAATCTTTATTTTAATATTGTTTATTTATCTATGATTTTCATAACTTAAGCTAATTGAATGAGTATTTTATATTTTATATGACTCATTAAATCTACTTTTCATTAACTATAATCATACTATTAAATCTAATCAATGACATTACAAGCTATTCATCTTTAAAATTATCATATTATTGCTTTAGATTTTAATTACACATCAATAATACAAAAGATAGTGCATTTTATTGACTCAACGAGCGAATGCAGAACATCAATCTAATGAATGTTCAATGGCACTATTTGTTATGCAGCAAATGACAATTAATGATGAATGTTGATATGTAAACGATTGTGTGAAAATATTAAAGGATGATGAATATTGCCGATTAATATTTGGTAACATCAAATGCCAATCAGCATGAAACTTCGAAAATCAAGTTCTAATCGGCATCAATTTGGTTAACAGACGATATTGGATACTGTGAATAGTAAGTATTGATATTAATCAATGGATGGTGCCAAATGATGATCAGGGCTAGCCATAATGTTAATCAACAAATGATGTCATGTAATGACATCGATGGGGGTCAATATGAGTCAACAATTGATGTCGTGCAATGGCAGTGACATATATTTGTTGGCACCCAATCTCAAGATATGGTTGGTGGAGGTTTAAAATTTTCTTGTGAAAATTCTTCCTACTTTGCACATAAATAAAAAAACTATTTAAAACTTTTTGGGATCATTTTAATCATTTTTTCCAAAGCAAATCTCCACATAATTTAAAAAAAATAAAAAACTTAATTAATTGGTGATTTTTCAATTATTAAATACACTTTAATAATCTTAAAATTAAGTATTTTAGAAATTTTAGTCCTCACATCAACAGGTTCTTTTTTATCATAAACATGTAAATTTTAAAGAAAATTTTACCTCCCAAATAGCATCAAAATTTTTGCCAGAGTACAGGCAATGGAAACTCATTCCATGGGTAAGTATTATTCATGGTATTTAAATCGACATGTCCTTTATCTACAGTTAATCTCCTGGTCTGTACTACTTTGTGAACATCAAAAGTCTCTCCTTATTCACCATAAAGTGCCCGTCTTTTCAAGGAGCATTGAGTCAGTTGCTTCAGTAACTTCTCAAGACAAGAATGTAAAGAAATGTTTATGGCCTTCCTACAATTGGTTTATCTCCATAGAAACTATAAAACTAAACATTATACGTCTAAGCATGCAAGAGTTTCATTCTAATACTCCTAATTGGTTCAATATTCTTTCATCAAGGTAATATATCACACTAAGTTTTAATTCTATACATGGCCACTTTATAGATTAAATTACAAAAGATAGATTAAAAACAACCATTAACTCCTTAAAGTAAAAGAGTTTATATTAGTAATTACTTAGGTTTTCACAGTATTAATCCAAAACTATGAGTTTAGCTGGCCATAGAATAAAAACAGAAAACACAATTTCCATTTCATGCTCAAGAAAGAAAGTATAAGTAGAAAAGAATAAAAAGATATCACCTGGAATGAAAAATCTCAAATCGAGCCGATAGATGAACCCTTCCCAAAGTGAATCTCCCTTTAAAGCTTTGCTCTCCACACTCATTTTCTTTCTTAATGCTTGCTTGGTCACTACATTATTAATCAGCCATTCTAAAGTATGTATCTTAATCTCCTATGGCCTCTCCTCTCAAAAATCTACATCGCGATGTTACAATATGAACTAGCACCTAGGCATTGCTAAGTAGGCTCCATTGCGACACTGGAATGGCTTGGCGCAGCTATTGGCTGAACTGGCACGTCGCTTGGTTGATTCAGCACAACCCCGCATTTTGTCAACTGCTTTGCCGCTGCGCTACAAAAGTTAAGCATTGTGGCGCTTGAATGTGCCATACGACGTTGCGACATTATATAATTCAACACTCCAGTGCTCAATTTCACGAGGCTCCATCATTGCAATGCTGATGTGACCTTTATTTTGTCGAGGCGCTGGATTAATTGACATTTTCTAAAGGATATGGCGTTGCAATATCCTGATCTAGCACCGCGGCATTGAAAACGTTGTGGCGTTGAATGTTAGAGCACCACAGCGCTGGTTCAACATTTATGATTTTTTCTCTATTTACTCAGTCTTTCTTACCCATCATCAATTAAAAATAATATTTTCACTAAAATATAAGACAATAAAGCACTACATAATTTTTACTTAACAGGTAAGAACTAGGAGAATCACTGAGGAACTTCACAGTGATGTTTTAAAGAGAAATATTGAATGTGAAGGGCTTAAAGCCTGTAGTCACCAATAGTTCCTTGACTTAAGGACTAAGGGAAAGTCCTTTCAAATATGCATTATTGAGCATACAACAGCAAAGTCACTCATTGAACTATCGGAGCTGGTCAAAAAATCATGTTAATGTTGAGAAGTACAAATGGGTGGTCGAATCCTTAACCACTCACCATCAAGAATCACCTTGAGGGATCCTCATTAGGGAAGAGAACGAGAAATAATTTATCCTAGGGATATGAGGGATAATAGACTAAACCCACCCATGCAGCCAAGGCCCCTGAGGAGCTCCCACATGTTACTCGTCTGTATCATGAAGAGGTCGCCCATCAACCTCAAACTTATCCCACCTACACTCACTGAGAGTGTAAATGTTCGAGCTAGTTGAGGTACTTCGGAACAAGGAGTGCTTTAGGGATCTACCTTGCGATACCTTAAGGTATTACACTTTCCATAGGGATCACGACCATGACACGAACGAATGTCATTGCCTCTGAGGCATGGTAGAAGAGCTCATCAAAGTAGGAAAGCTAGAGGAGTTCCTACTCGTCGAACCAAGACAGTGACTAGGGAAGGCCCCAACAGATGGCAACACAAATAAGCCAATGCCTTCTCACCCAATGCACATTGTAGGAGTAATGCCCACCATCATGGGTGGTGAACAAGTGGATTCGCTAGAGAGCACAAAGAAGTCAACTCAACATCCACCTTATGAGCTTCAGTGATTGACGTCACCCGCACAAACTTTAGAGAAAATAATAGACCAGTTAGGGGAAGGCACACAATGAAGTTGTGGTTGTCAAAACATTGATCGCACATTATCAAATAGATACAGGATATTCTGACAATATTTTTTAATAATCTATTTTTGATAAGATGAACTTGCTTCCCAGCTCACCCCTACCATAAGATTGTTCTATGGTTTCTCAGGCAAGCATCAAGATACTGACGGAGTACTCTCCCTACCAGTTACCCGGGGCAAGGGCAATCACCAGTACACAACCATGATTGACTTCATCATAATTGATGCCCCGATGACCTACAACGCCATATTCAACAAATCTCTACGAAATACCTTCAAGGTTGTAGTATCCACATACAATGTCGCAGTCAAATTCCTTATTGAAGGAAGAGAGATGTAAGAGGCAACCTCATCCATTTGCACACCTGCTAGCAATAGGCAATGTGGCGATTGCCCTAGAAGAAGTCATTTAACTAGATGTGGGGCGAGGGCCAGGATTAGAAACGATGGAAGCAATTGAAGAAGTGCCCGCTATAGAAGGCGAGCAGGGTGATACCCCCAAGATCAACGCTTCTTTCAACAAGGAGTACAGAAGCGAGCTCTCCAGACCCTCAAGAGCGATATGGACATCTTTGATCGACAGATGCAAGGATGCCAGGCATTAGTGAAGTCGCCTGCAATCAACTGACTATAAGGAGGGATGCTCACCCTATCAAATAGAATATCAAAAAGATAGCCTCCTAACTCATTGAGCCTATCTGAAAAGATGTGGAGATGCCCTTGATCGTCGACTTCATTGGGGAGGTCCAATACCTAGAATAGATCAGTAATGTAGTGATGGTGCAAAAGGCGACAAGCAAGTGAAGGATGTATGTGGACTTCAGGAACTTGAACTCGATGTGTCTAAAAGACGGCTACCCGCTACACAAGATCAATGCTCTAGTCAACTCGGCAATGGGTTACTCAGTGATGTTTTTCCTAGATGCTTTCTCAAGCTACCATCAGATCAAATGCATCTAGACGACTACGAAAAGATGGCCTTCATCACATGTAGATGACTATAAACAATTAAAAAAGTATCACGCCAAGTCTTGGAAGGCAATTACCTCCTTTGTGATAAGATCTGCAATGAGTATTATGCGAGTCTCTTCCAACAAATAACTTTGAATAATTACGCCTGCAAAGAAAATGTCTGGAATTAGGCAAAGGCCCATTTAAGGCCATGGTGAGTCAAAAATAGGCAAATTACAACTCTGAAAGGTGACTCCTACTCCACAACAAGATCCGAAATGAATAACAGGCTAGTCCAAGTGATTACTCCGGGTAAGACAACAAAGTCCTGTGTAAGGTGAGGCCCATCTAAGACGACACTCCACTGAGTAAAACATATCTACCCATAAGCGCAACTCAATTAATAGGAACAAGTGATATCTTGGATCATCAAGCGTCGAGTTAATAATTTTAAGAAATTCATTTCAAGCATAGGTTTTCTTTATGAGAAGTTAGTCAAGCGATAAACTAACGAATGTTATTATGTTGTGTGCGCAGTTCCATATTTATTCATTAAGCTTGCTAAGTCGAGCGAGTGGAGTTATCTAAATGAATTAGCCAACTCAGAGTATTATTAACAAGTACTCTCGATGTGGGTATGCTTATATTCATTATGTAACTTCTACACAGTCACGCTAATTCAATAGAACCTACTGACATCAAGTTCGATGAGTCCAATTTTGTTAAGTCAAATACTTGGTCTCATTTAAGCAGATCTCATTACTTCAATTACACTACTTCTAATTCAACTGATTATGACAAGTACTAATATGTCATTATTTAAGGAGACAAACTATTATCACATTTTTATATAATTTTAGCCGAGTTAAATACGTAGGAATTCATTACCATCAATAAGTGAGTTATGTGTGATCATTACCTACCTTAGTCATTCACACATAAGAGACAAGTCAAAAACTTAAGAAAAATATAGTACATAAACTCCATATGGGCAATCACAATAATAGAAAAAAAAAATGAGTAAACAAACATTATATTTCATTCATTCTTCAAAATTTCTACTACATATGCTTTACAGGAAAAAAGAAAAAAAAAGAGAGAAATACAATATGAGTCGACCTCAATCATTAGTCACACTTGCCCCATCTCTCTCCTGCAAGAATTCAAACTTCACCTCATAGAAAAAGTCCTTGTCCTCGAACTTGTATGCCGCTCCATGGAGGTGAACAGCTTATATAAGCAATACTCGATCCCAAAAATATACTTCTTTGCTAAGGATTTCATAATACTGGGGGAGTCGAAGAAGGAAACACAATTATCTTTAGTCACTTAGAATTTAGCTGCTTGTTTGGTGACTTTATCTAATTGCTTCCTCGCCAACTTGTCAACCTCCGTTAAAGAAGCATCCTTCTCTAGCAAATCCTTTTGGTTGGTTTCCTCCCATTCTCCAACTCAACATTTAGGGACTCACCTCCTTCTTAGCCACCTACCTCTTGGCAAACTTGTCACAAAGAATGAATTTTACTTTCCTACATTGCGCTCGCATATTGGCGAGTTTCCTCATCACCTGCCAATGACTCTTAACCCATAACAAAGGTAGTATTTAATTTGGCGGCAAATGAGTTCACCGAGGCAAAGGCGAGCTAGCCTTTGGGAACTACCTTCAAATTCTTCTCCCTGGAAGCCAATAATACTACCTTCTACATGTCAAACACAATCCTAAAGGGGTCAAACAACTCTCTCTCTACCATTGAGACATGTGGTTTTGGATTCTGAGCTCTCTAACTCCTCACTGTCGCTCAACTTAAACTCGCTCTCTAAAGAGGAGAGTACTTGTCAACCTCACTCTAAATAGAGTAATCATTGACTCGCTTGATCAAGAATCGCTCTTAAAGTTAAGGCACTGACTCGCCTTCAACAAAAATAGAAAAAAAGAAGGAAATCATTCTTCATACACAGAGATCTGAATAATCATAACAAGCAAATAAACATGAAAACAAAGTAAAGAATCAAAACATATATACCACCAAAAGGGTATAAAATCACTAAAACTTTTTTATTAGTTCAAACAATTAATACATTGCATTTTTTTTTACATAACGGTGTCCATAAGAAATATCCTATATAAGGGATTGAACAATAGCTTGGGAGGCACAACTCCCTCTGCTAATTGTTGCAGCATAAAGTCCCCCACACCCAACTAGCACAGCTTTGAAGTACCTCAACCACATAAACTTAAGGAGACGATGGGCCTCAAACACATATGCCCTTACCATTCACACCTCCCTGCATAATAGGGAAACTTCGTCGGGTCTTCCCTCAGGCTCGATGTGAGCGTTGTCAAGCATCTTCTACACCAAGTTGGCTGGCTTTGCAAGGACACCTAATATAAGCAACCCTTGGGTGGGAGCTTTTGCACCTAGGTTACCAGTTGAGAGAGAGATGTTCAGAGTCATCATGGATATTGTAGGCAAGGTTGTGGGAAGTTCTTTAGTCGAGGATGAGAGCATCGGCTCCTTAGCATGATCTTCCTTTCAGACTTAAGCAATTTTAGTCTCAAGTTGGGATTTTGCAAAGAGTGGCGTGCAGTGCTTGCCCCTAGTGGAGTCAGTCCTATGGTATAGAGGAAAGGATCAGGAAGAGAAATCTTTTTTGTCAAAAATACACAAAGGAACCTCAAGTAGCTTATCATGCAAGTCTATGGTCATGGTCTACAAGCCAGCACCCATCGAAGCAACGCCAACACCTCAAACTCATTTGAAAGGTGTCCTAAGAACTTGCTTGAGGTTAGATGGACTCTTGGCTTGCTCAAGGTTGGTGATACTAAACTTCTAAACATGACTGAGCTCAAAAATCAGAATATAACTTCTCTTACCTTCACTAGATGCTAGTAGTTTCTTGACCTCTACCCAAGTCATGGATGCCTGTGTGCTTGACCAAAAGGCGAATTAGCATAATGCATCTGCAGCAGAAGTTACCTCCTCAAGATCCGCACCTACCGTCATAGGCGCATCGCATGTCTGCAATGTTGAGACTCGTCTCCCATGCCTTATAATGAGGGGCAAGTCATCAGACCTCAAAGAAAGGATCACCCATCCAAAGCTCTCCTCCAGCACCATTACCTTGCTCGATTCAACTTTGTCAGTCTCTCTCAACACAAATGCTACCGGCTTGTTCAACTTTGGGCTAATAAGCAAGCTTGCCTCAATAGCCATAGCCTTCTTCTTGCTCACTAACAAGTGGACTTTTTCTTCTCGCCCTCCACAAAGTTGCTCTTGTAGAGAAATACCTTCTTTTATCAAGAAGTTTTGAAGGACTCAGATCAGACATCACGAGTGCGTTAGTAGCACATGCTCAAAATCTAAAGAGAATGAATGTAGTCCCCCCCGGGCAGGCCCCTTTTCCTCTCACGATCGCTACTTATACCTGGAGATAGTGTGGCACATCAAATCAAAGTTATAATGAAGAATCTCCAACGTGGGCTTAACGCTCGAGGAAAAATAATGATAGGATAGTGTGTTCGATAAAGACAATAAATGCACGGTCTTTCATTCACTTATTATTTTTTGCAACTTATCTTTTCAAAAGAGCAAGTGAATCGTGAAACTAAATATATACTCATATATGACTATGAAGGTAACTCACAGGTATCTAGCAAGTTCTCATCAAGGAAATCAATCAAGGGGGTCACGTGGCTAAAGCGAAACTCACCCGAAGGGAACGTGACCTCGCAAAGCAATGGCGGACACCAGCCCATGATCAAACAAACCCCTCTCCCAAACAGGGATCGTAACGTGTAAACTCGACCTAGCTAATTGATCAAAACTGCAAGCATTCTTAGCAAGCACCTCCAAATGACTCCTCCAGACCTGTCAAAGCCCTGAGGACCACTCGCCAAAATTGAACCCGCTTATAATAGTTGTTGTTTGTGACCAAAGTCACGTTTATGATAAACATCCCAGCTCAAGCTACAAGAAGTGCCCATCTCTAAAGCCTATGAATACAACTTTGCTGGTTAAACCTATCCTTGGCTTGCAACAATCATCATTCGAGGGACTTGCCTCTTGCTCTCAAGACCCGAGTTCATTCCGAGTAACTCATCCTATGTTCTTAGGGACTTACTATAATAAACTCGCCCTGCAACCTAGATACTAATGACTCGTTCATGTCACTCGCCTTCAAAGACTTAACCAAAGCACTAGCCTAAGAGGAAGGGGCCAAATCAAAGACAAGGATTCACGTGTATATCATTCAGTTAGTCAATGTATTAGTGCAAATATGTAACAGTATCATCATGTAGTACTTTTTTATAATTTCATCTAGGCATAGCCTTTTCAGTAACTCTCTTAACCCCTTTAAACAAGGGATGAAAAAGCATATTTTGGATCTTCATGATGTTAGATTATTCTCTAAGATCATATAGCTTTCTACAAACTCTCCATACTTACAAATCTTATCACATAATTTTCTAGCTTTAACCAACTAACAACCTGCTAGTAGAGTTGAGTATCATCCAAGGATAAGACATGATAACAATTTAAAAAGAAAAACGGTGAAAAACTGCTAACCCTTAAACAACTAGCGGTTGAGGTGATCCCTAAGAAATTGTAGTAACTAGGTTTTAATATGATACCATGCTGCTCCATCCAGTATACCATGCTGGTGAACAATAACTTAGGCACCAGGTGGATCATGGGGCCCAAATTGGCCACCATGCATGGATGTGAGAAGATATATCTTCAAATAAATACTAATATCATAATTGAGGCTAAGAAGGGCCACCGCTAGGAACACTGTCTACTGATAACATTGGCAAGTTATCCAAAAGACCTCGTCACATGTCAAATTTCCTATTGTTAAACTGCTGTAAATTAACTTTACAATACACCATGGTCGTACCATATTCATTATAAATCATTTTAAGAGCAGTCAAATTTTGATTATTACCTCAAGCAGGTCATCTAAAGGCTTGATTGTAAAAAACTTGTTCAACTCTGCACGAGCATACTTTACAGCCTCCATAAGCTGCCCTGCCTACAAACAAGAGATCCATGATAGTTATTTCACAGAATACACGAAGAGCCAATAACACGATTCTCAAATGAAATTGACATGAACATAATAGAAATGTTTCTGATGGATTAGTATTTCATAATTTTGCTTCAACGTGCAGCCTATTTAATTGCAGAGCAAAGGTAATCACAATAAAAAAGTAAAACCATTTTTGAAAGAATGCAAAAACCTTCTCCCACTTTGTATGATGTCAAAATTTTCATGGCGTCATAATCTTTAGTATAAAAAACACAAATTTCACATATTTAACACTTCACACAAGGTACAAGCTCTAGTTTTGGTCCCTGCATCTATAGAGTATAAGAAATCTTAAACAGAGCCTGTTTAGAAGATGAACCGCCTAGGAGGTCTTCCTGACAATTTGAGCCTACCCATATTAAGGAGAAGTAATTGTTATAGACAGCTTTCTTTGACAGCCACGCTAATCCACAACGTGAGCCAGACCAACTCCGAGTAGGATAAGCAGACATACCTGCCTTGGCACAATGGAAAACCCTAGATGGAGTTAAAAGACAGTAAAAAAAACCGAGACAGATGAAATTAAGACCTTGCATTTATTCTCCTATGTGGCAAAAGCTTCGGGTTTTAGCAGCCTCAGCTCCATCAAATTTCCCTTCTTGATTAGCAGGCTTATCAAAAGCCAATGGCATCAATCAGACAGCCAGATGAAATGAGAACAAGCACTCCTTCAATTTCTACATTCCTCCTACTCTCTAACTGGCAGCGGTGTTATTAGCAATCCTTCTCAAAATCAAGAAAATTTTACCTGATTCCCTGAACGGTGCTTTACATCTGCAACATGCAATGAAGTGCAATGCAGCATGTGCACTTCAGTTTGATTAAGCAGAAACTCTGTGTAAGGCAACAATATTACATCCGCCCAGTTAAAGTTCAAGCAACCTCCTCTGAAAAGAGCAGCACAAGAGATGTCTCCCTCTCTCTTGGCGTTGCGGCTTCAAGGCATAAAGAGTACGCCAATTATACGTCTCTCTCCCTCTTGATAGCAGCAACATCAAATTGTGAAGACTGAAGAGTAGGTTCCCTCTCCCTTTCGGCGATATCATCTCCCAGCCAACTATTAATTTGCCAACGTCAGCACTCGGGGAAAAATGTGCAAGTTAGTCTGTTTTAGAAAATATTATTTTTTATAGTTATCTAAAAGCGACATTTAGATGCGGCCATCGATTAACAGTTTGAATAAATTTTTTTCTTTCATCTTCTATTCCATCTAATTTTACTGAATGAATGTCTCGCATTTATTTTTAAAATTTTTAGTGAAAAACAACAACTACAACAACAACATCAAGCCATTATCCCACTATGTGGGGTCGGAACTTCTTAGTGAAGAAATACAATTTTGAGTTAATGGTGATAAAAAAACTTCTTTTCTTCAATAAGATTAATAATATTTCACATTAATATATATTTTTATTTATAATTATTTAATATTATATGCTATGTTTAAAATGACATACGAAGTGCTATGCGTTATGCGCTATGGCTCCATAAGAAACTTTACATCATGGTGCGCCAATAGCAGTTGACAAGTATGTCCCTCATGTCCCATGTGAAGGGAAGGTTCATCAAAAACCTTACATCTCACTCTCGGGCAATTTTGGTATCATCACATACAACTTACCTATTGGGTACAAGTAATTATCAAATATTAAAAAAAAAGCAACATCGTAAGACCCTATTGAAGTCACTAAGCCAACAACTCCAGAAGAAGAACCCTACAACAAAAGAGAGAGGATTTCCATGTAGGCTAAATAAACTAGAAAAATGTCTTCATGAAAAATCTAGTAGGCTTAACTGAAGGACACAAATGATAGCTGAAGCTTCTTTCTAATTTCTAATTGCTAGTCCCTTCGAAGTATGCTCAAAGTCTCAATGGTCATTGTTATAAAGGAAAAAAGAGTCAAATTAATAATAATAACAAAGGATGAAATCACCCTCAAAACAGCAAGCCAGATGGAAACAAGATTAAGGAAGAGATGGTAGGCTAAGGCCATAATACACGCACTAAAAGCTCATAAGCTGCCCAAATCAAGTTTATCGAAGGCTATGCCCTAAGAAAAGGTTTAGTAGAGAATCAGTCAAACCCAAGATGACTCTTCCACGCTAAGCCAAAGATATATTAGAACTGGAGCAAGCTGAGCTTATGAGATTTATGGCTCAAAAAAATAGAGAAGAAAGGAAGGACCTTATCAAGCCATGTCCAAGTTAAAATCTTCAATGGCATATACAATTATGGACTACGAAATTAATTATTATTTTTTTAAAAAAAAGAAAACTTAGATGAAGCTCTATTTAAAAAGCTAGGGTAGACACCACTCTACAAGTACTTATCCTTTCAGTTGAACTAGGAATGATATCAACGAGTAATCATGCAATACCATGTAAGTTATGTCATCACTAAGAAAATCAATGTAGTCACACAAAACAAAGTATCCATGTATACATGTCACGTAATTCTAGGCGACCCATATTTATGGGATAGGGATATTATGCAAGGAGAGAATTGAAATATGCATTTGTAAAGAGCAAGAAATTTAAAGTGTGCAGGTATATTACACTGAAGGAACTACAGGAAACAAAGTAAGTCAAATTTGGATATCATCTAACCAAAACTACGTGGCCCTTTCTTGCAACAAAATACATTAACAATTGTCATTGCAACAGTTTAAAAGCAAAAAAATGAAAAGTGGGATGCCAAGAAGTGCTGCCTAAAAGAGACACCTTCTCAATTTAAGAATGGAAAAATGAAGTACTCATAAAGCTCAAGCAAGCAAAGCCAACAAAAATGACAGCCTAACAATAGAAATAAACTCATTTGCAAAGTGAATTCAAGTAAATGGAGGAGCCAAAGTCCAAGAAAGAGGCTTTGGAGGCAATTAAAATTAAAGCATACATGACAACACCTTTGCAGGCAAAGCAATTGGGAGGGCACCTTAAATTCTAGGGTTTCCTAATGAAAAAATAAGATGAGACACAAAATCACATCATGAAATCAATATTTGTAGTTCTTACCACCATGTAAATAAGGCGTCCCTTTTGATGAAAAAGGCAAAGCCAGTCATAAATCAAGGATCCAGCAGAATCCCAAAAATTACTGCAGTGAATCAATGATAATTATTTTTATTCGATATTTGAGGTTGTCGTAGCTTTTAATTAGACTTCTATTGGATTTTGAATAATTCTTACTCATCAAGTTGCTCAACCATTGCTTTTTATTAGTTTTGATTGTTATTTGCTTGTTGAACTAATGCTATAGACTCTAGTGATGCAATACAATATTCATTGTCTCTCTATTCTTATGCTTATATGTGTCTTCTTACAATAACATATATATGACACTTCTTTCTCTTAATTATAGAATAGATACAATTAACCTCAACTTTAGAGGGATATCTCATAGGTTGAGATTACTCCCTCCAACATCTCCTACTTTGTCAGGGCACGCCAACCAAAACAAGGAATCACATCTATTTATCATTAACTCCAACAAAAATGTTAGACTGGTCCAACCGGTCCTACGGGACCGGCTCTGGCACTTACAGAGGCGGAACCCTCCGTCTCCTATACGCCCGATTCGACGCCCAAGCAACGCAACAAAGTTTAGGAAAGATTTTTGAGGGAGTTAGGAGGGAAATTTGAATGTAGGGACTGTTTAGAGATTTCCTTTTGGATTGTATGCATTAAATAGTTTGTTTTTCTAGGGTTAGGGCATCTTGAATTTGGCTGAAATTTGAGATCTCTTAGTTTCTTTGGGCTCTAGCGGCGTCTAGAGATTTGAGAGAGAAAGATCCTCCTCTCGAATAGAAGATCAATTCTATCTTGCTATTTTCTTCCATTAGTTTGTGTTCTTGCAATAAAAATCTTATTTTTATCTGATTTTTTGTTGGATTTGTGGAGGTTTCTCGCTGTTTTTGCCAAGATCATTAGGTTTCACTTGAGATCTTAAAGTGTTTCCTATCAAAAAACTACTCAAAGAGAAACTTATTCTAACAATAATCTAAAATTATGCCACAAATTTCTTGGTTTAAGAGAAACAAATGCACATATCCCAAAGTAAAAGAATGTCCAAAAGTCCTCAATGCAATCCAAGATCATTTTTCCATTGTAATCCAATCTTTAAATCGCTTGCCAATTAATATCCATGTTAATGTATGCATTTTGTTGCAAACAAAACAAAGATACTAAAACATATCATTAAGGTGCCAATTGATCTTCTCGCAATATTTGCTAAAATATAAATTTCACACCCATGAAAATTAAATATGATTGTTCTACTAATCCTAAAAATCTTACCTTCTAAAATTTGTTTTAATTATTTAAGTTTTTCACTTTAATACAAGTCTCACATATCAATATTATATTATCTCCAAATTATTCTAAACCAAGACACCATATTTTGAAATTCTAAAATAGACATCAACTATTTCCATTCTAAATATAATCCTACCTCTAAGCACATTTAGGTATCATAAAATAGTAAGCTAAAAACACATTTTCAAAGCTCTCAATTTACCTCTTAAATTACTCAATGATCTTATTTCAATGTGGCACCTACAAAAAGACAATTACCAGCCAATTATTTTACCTATAGATGCTCAACAAAGTTGTCTTAAAATGTATGGAAATGCCCCACCACTATGAACCATGTTTCAAGATCTTTTGAGAAAAAAAGTATAGAGATTCTTCCCAAGCTTAATCATTGAATTTCTCTTTCCTTTGGCCATCTATAAAAGAGCGCAGTAGACTAGAGAGAATATGCGAATATCAATTGAAAAAATGACCTGTTAATAGAAGCCCAAGGATCATTCTGCTTCTTTAGAGAGAGATATCGTCTGGCATCAAGCATCTATTAATGACTAGCTTGCTTACCTTTGATAAAACATTTGGCCCGCCTAGTTTGCTTTGGAGGAAGTCATGTTGGTTGGGTCAACCTGAACTTTAGTCCCTCAAAATGGACTTGAGAGTGAAGAAAATATGGACTTGAAGACCGAAGAACTAATGAACTTCAACACCAAAGAAGTGGTGGAACGAGTGAAGCCATATATATTTGATAACTCCAGTGCGGCAACCAACCACTAGCACTGAGCAGGTTCCTATACTTCTAGTTACGCTCAAGTCAATCCCCTAGCGTTATAACTATCCATAGCGCATCAAGAGTAAGACAAAGGAGCTAAGCATCTTCATAACCAATATAAAAAGATACGAAGAATGTGAGCTCTTAATGTCAAATTATTCTGATTGGAAACACTTTGGCCACAACAACATCTAAATTAATCTAGTCAAGCCATGACCGCTGAGTTTCCCATGCAAATTTGATGCTTCACTGTGGTTGAAAGGCCTTCTAATATTGCATAGGATATGAACTAGGTTGGTAATTGAAAAAAGCAACCACATTATCCCGGTAAAATTGGATATTTCCCATCTTTTTTAAATGGATGATTCTAGTATTCATAATGGTGCTTTATCAAAATGTTAAACATTCAAAAACTGTAATTTTGAAGCTTAGAAAGGCTCCATTCCTATGCACACTCTTAACAAAAGCTGAAAATCAAAGTTAATTTAGCAGAATTACTACACAACAGTTTTAAATGCTGAATCGAAATGAAAATATGCAGGTGATTAATGACTAATGATTAACTCACCCGAATGAATTCAATGAACCTTTGGGAATGAAGTAAGAAACAAATCACTGATGTATCAATCTGCAAAAAAAGGATCATCACTTTTTAAGTTCAACTTTGATAATGATTTTTTTAGATCACAAAAAAAGACATAGTTTTGGTACATATGCATCATAGGCAATGAGGTTGATATTGAAGAAAGGAATGATAGTACACAAGCAAAATAATTAAAAATGGCATTTCTTTAGTACTTTTATTTTATATGCAACTATTTCTTTTGCCGCATAAAATAAAAACGAGCTGCTATGAAGCTTTTAAGGGGTTCTTTTGAACAAAAATAGCATCAAGACAAATTCCCTAGGGAAAATATAATCCAAAATAAAAATTTTCTTTTAGCCTTCAAAATCAGCATTCATTATCATTCTCGCACATAAATTAGAGCAAGCAAAATGGTCTCAAAAATCATTGAGATATGTAAAAGGCAATACAATATCATCTAATTCAGCCCCAAGTTCGGAGGATTGTACCTATAGCCTAAATGATCAAAATAATATATAAGGTATACTGATTAGAACTCCATACACTTAACCCAGATAACCAGCTAAATAAATTTGTCAAAAGGGATGTGAAAAAACATTTTCATATTGAAATACTAGGCTTAAGCATTTTTTACATTCAAATAGATTATGAATTCTATTTGTAGCAATAAGTATAACACCATAATTTGAGGTTCCATGGCGGGTCAAACTATGGAAGTTACACAAGTCCAAGAGCTTCATAGCATACACATCAAATCAATGATGTATAAATCAAACAAAATCAATTAGTAATTGCAGATCCACCAATTTGGGTATTTCAATGGATTAAGGAAATCAAACAAGATGCATCAAGAGAAACAGAAAGAATACACCAACTTGAATTAGTATGCCCATTGTTTAGTATTTAAGGTTTTTAATTCCCATGACCTTCAATTACAGCTACAAGAAGAGTGGAATCAAGTTATTCATGTAAGAATAATCAAAGCATATCAGTTATACCACCAAACGTACATCATCTATTCAACATGAAGAAAGGCATGACGTACTTTGTGCATGCATAGTAAGTCAAGCATACAAGTGATGTAAGGTTTAAAGAATCTTTATAGTGAAGATAGCAACTTGATTGGTTTTCTTTTAAGGTATTAGAGGTAAAGAGTGTTCTGAATTTAGACAAATTTGTTACTAAAACTTCTAAGACTATCAAAAGACAAATTTTCCTAGAAGAAAAATGGAGAACTCCTCCAAATCAGAGGTTTGAAAAGTTAAGAAACTAATAGTGGTATTTCTAATGTATTTTAAATTAGTGGTTAAAGAGTTATAAAATTTTAAATCAAGTTGCTCATAGTAAGAAATTGTCTCTCTATATTGAAATTTTGGCTAGGGTGTCTTATAGTTATTGGAGAGTTGAGGCCATTTAAGATTATGAGAGATGTGTAAAATATTTGTGAGTTTTAAAGAGATTGGATGTGCTTTTGTGGTTGAGAGAAGCTACGCTCAAGGCTATGTGGAGGAGATGAAAATTGTGTTAGGGAAGAGGAGGAATAAGGATGACAAAGATAACTAAGGACTCATTAAAACCTTATAGGATCAACAATCAAACTTCATTGTAGAGTAGAACAATCACCAAGCCTTTTCACAAAAAATTGCACCAAAAAAAAATTATTCAATAAATTAAAAGGTACAAAACAATATCCTATTTATAGGCATTTCCAAGCCTAGACATAAAAAAGCATTAAGAGGCAAATACTATTACATGAATTGATGATTTGACCTAATGCAAAGAGAAGGAAAATACGAGAAATATAATATAATATAAAACTTTGAAAAATATGAATATTCAAATTTTCCAAATAATTCAATTAAGGTAGTCCTAAAATCAAACAATTTATGAAGAATTTTCCTCCTTAACTGGTATAACTCACCTATCCATCAAGAAACATTAAACTAAGATTCTTAAGTATTCTCCCATGATTTTAAAAGAACTATGGGTCATGCATGAGCTAGCCTGGAGAGTTGTGCATGATTAATAACCTAAATCATAATATAGAGTCTTGGGTTGATATCATTGACCTTTGTCTTGGTGCTACACCAACAAGTTCTCACACTTATTCAGTGTAGAGCTAGAAAACTTCTATTAATGTTTAATTCACATCACTTTTTTAATAAATAACTAAATTTAAAGCTCTAACTATTATGCCCCAAGATCTAAATGAGGAACTTAAACCTACCTTTCATATATGCTTATAAATTTTCAGCTTAACCTTTCATTCTTACCAGAGCCATCTATTCACCAAACAAAATAAACATACAAACAAACATCCAAAATACATCTACAGGGCACTTCTTCCATAATATATAAATCACAAAAAGTTCAGAATGCAATGATTGCCACAAAAGATTTAAATACATTCTGAACTACAAAATCATATATACCTCACAAAAATTAGATTTCTTGCTCTCTACCATACTCAGTCTACTCAACGGGACCATTGCCTTTGCCTGAAATATTTTAAACAACAGGATGAGTATAAGGCTTCGTTTGGGACGGTTTTTTACTGCTTCTTAAAGCAGTTTTTTTTTTACAAAAATTTTAATTTTTGTACTAAAAAGAGGTTCTAAGAAGCAGTAAAAAAGCCGTCCCAAACGAAGCCTAAAACTCAACTAGCCAACCTTTTTTCCCCCATATAAGAGTTTAATTCACAGTTCATGATGAAAATAACAACATAATAAAATTATTGTTTACCCTACAGATTGGCATACAGTTCATATATGAATATGAATACAGAAATGTGCATGTGCTAATTCCCACTTATAACTCCTATTTATTAGCTCTCACTTATATAGAACAGGTGTAAAGCAGAGCAGAGTCAGAACAGAATAGAACAAAATATATTCCAATACAGAATCATCTCGAGTCAGAACATAACAGAGTAGTAGTCCACAATAGAGATACATTGCATTAGACCGAGGGAGAGAATTCAAAGTGCACCTTCATTTCCATAACCACTCCAAAATGTCGCAAAATGCATGCTGATGCAACGTAATATATAACTAAGGAATTTAAAGCATGGAATTGAAATCAGAAATAGAGTATGAGCTGCCTACCTCGAGCCCAACAATTTCTATAATTAGCCGGATGAGTGATTTCTAGATTTCGGCCTCCAAAATCTCACTTCATTTTTCTTTTTCTTCTCTTTCTCCTCTCTTCTCCAATAATGGCTAGGATAAAATGAGCATAGCAATGATTTATGATATTTTAATATCTAAAAACCACTAACTTGACCTAGCATCGTGACGCTCGCCTCCTCAATACTAGCCTCCTCAACGTTGTTGCGCTCCTAAAGAATTTTCCAGAATCTCTCAAAATATTCCCACCTGAGACCCGATGTCGTGGCGGAACCATAACACACTCTCAAAACCTATTTTTGTCTAAAAATCCGAGAGCTCAATGTCACGGCGCTGCCAATACTAGCACTGCAACGCCTACAGAGAAATTTTCTAACTTCAACTTTCCACTTCCTCAGCCCAAACCTTGATTACTGTGGGCTCCAAAAATTCAGCCCCGGCCTCCCCCGTTGCTTTTCGAGGGAGTTTTAACGGATTAAGTTCCAGGGTAAATTTTAGCAAGGCAGATTAGGATTGTAGATAAGTTACTACCCAGAGATTTCGCCCTTATTTTGCGAGGACTTTATGATCTGAGTTCTGGTTTTCTATAGGCGCAAGCCCCTATAGTTAATTACCCTTCCCGATCACGAGAGAGAACTTTCGATTAAGACTAGTCGTCGAGTGAATACACTATATCCATAGATATGTGATATCCGGCATATAGTAGCAGAATGGGCTTGGGTATTTGAAAGTTTGATATTTAAAATTTAAAAATTTCACCATCTTACACTTAAAGTGAATGGTGGGGGGAATGATGATGAGCCCGATTAGAATCCCATGGTTCCATCGGCCTAAGCCATTGTGGTCTCTGGTCTGCTTAGTCAGAGGAGGTAATCGACCCAACCTGACAGAAGGATCATTGTCAGCAGCCATGGGTTGCATCGTCCAAGGGTACCTTGTAGACCTGGGATAGATATTTGTCTAAGGGGATAAATTTCAATCCACCTTAACTAACAAAGAGCTTTGTGCCCTATCGATTATATCCTATTGATTCATATCTCAAAGATTTGATGCCACTAAGGAACGTATTGACTCTTGCCATAACTGTTAGCTCGTGGTGCCATTTGGCAGCAAAACTACTCCGTTCAAAGGGCCCCGGATCATAATCGTTTACCTGTAGTGCCATTTGGCGGCGAAACTGCCGGTTAGAGGACACGTACCACATCCTTACTGGCAGGAGATTATTTGAGAATGGATCCTAGTGATATTTTCGACTAGGCATTAGCTCTATGTGAGCTGATGTAAATTTCAACTTGTCTACCCGGCAAACTATTGTGGAGGATAGATGGGTTTTCTTTAAGCGATTGGATGGTTGGTTTCAACTTTAAATATTTTTTGAGTTTAGAATTTTTGAATTTCAATGGGTATTTGAGTGGAGTTTGAAGGCATTTTAAATGGTTGGAGTTAACCCTCCTGTTGATATTTTCTGTTCAACACGGCCATCAACGGGGTGTAAGTGGTCATTTGAAAATATTTTTTTATTCATAGGGGTTCGAGGGCATTTTGAATTATTTGGAATTAATCCCTTCGGTTGAGATCTGCATTCAATACGGCCATCATCAGGGTGTATGGGATCATTTCCAATTGTGGATTGAACCTTGCCGACTCTGTCGAGCTATCAACAAAGGATCGAGTTTCGTAGGCTTTGTGCCTTAATGAATTTCTTTGTTGAAGGTCTTGAAGGCCTAATATGAATGTATAAAATAAATATCCCGGTCAATCTTGCAACTACATATTTATTTAATGATTCGAGCCGTGTCGACTCCTATATACCCACATAGAAGGATCGGGCTCGAACTTGGGTTTATTTATTGACATGCGCAGCATCCCTAGACTTCACGTGTGTACCTATAACACGCTCGTCAAGGTCCATGCGGGTTCACAGTTAGACGTGCATTTCAGTGTACCTATGTGCATACAATATCTAATGCCGCAAGTTTAAACATTGTTATAACCCTAGGGAGAAGTCGTCCTAGGGCACCACACACAGGTTTTCATAGGGCATGTTCAAGCGTTTGTCACCATTCGCTAGTCACACCTCTAGTTCCTGCTGCGAGAAGCAGTAGGAGCAGTATATGAACTTACCACACTCAACTTGGGAAGGTTGAGGGCAATGGTAAACACAACAACACATTTCCGCAAAGTCGTCATTGGAGAAAATAGAGCACTCGCAAGAACAAAAGCAGGAGAACACAAGGAAGAAGTGTTAAGCTCACACTCGCAAGAGATCTACCCCAAAAATTTATAGACAAAAGTACTAGATGTGGATATTGAGGCACCACTCACATTAGCATTAAAGCACAAATCTCACTTTCACTCTACATCATTCCCAAAAGATTTGGCGGCTCCCACAGACTCGTCTTATCAAATAATCGCCAATAAATGTCTTGCACACACTCTCCCAAAGCACCAATCGCTAAAAAGAAAAAAAAATCAAAATCACACTCTCTTACTCCCCAATCCTTGGCAAGTCATCGTTTTGAAGAATATTAATCAATTCACCAAATAATTATGTCTCCTCACTTGCCACAATAAGAAAAACCAAAATATCAAATATCTTCCAAATATTCCACTCATCACACAGAGCACACACGTTGCTCCTCGCCATCGTGAACAAATTTGATTACTCCAAAGGAAATCTTACGCGTCGCTCCAACATATCACATGCCATACAAAAAATAAACAAAGGCAAAAAAAATATAAAGATAGCAAACTCATCCAAACATGAAACTTTTTTAATACAACTTAGCTCGTTAATAATGCTCAGCGAGCACACACAGTGCAATGAAAAGAAAAGTTGTGTGAGATTACTCGCCGCCACAAAAAGCCTTACACAGGGTCCGTTGCCACCACCACCAGCTTCAAACCCCTTATCCAAGCTAGGTAGCCCAGCACAAACTTGGCACCACCGTGATGATAGGCCACCCTAATCTCTGATTTTCAGGGAGATCATCATGGTCCTCAACCCGACGAACTTCCTCTTCAACTCACTAACCTCTCTCTTCAGCTCAGCAACTTTCGAGGAAGTTGCCGCACCTTGCAAGCTACTACCCTCATCGATACCTTAGATGTTCATCATCTTCTCCAAGATGGTGAGTCACCACGTGATCTCCTCTAGCAAGACTGATTCTGAGAAAGGGAAGAAATCTGCAAAGCGACCAGATGATAGCAAGCCAATGGGCTTCACCTTATATGTCGCATAGGTACAGTACTCCACTGCATCCTACTCGGTCGCAACCTCAAACCCGCACAGCTGCAAAACTCACTACCTGCTTGTCAACACCTGCAAGTTCGACATCTAGGACTTCTCCAACAAGTGGCGCCCATGTAATAATAGTGAAAACTTGTAAAAGGATAGATCTTAAAAAGCTTAAAGGTAAAGCCAGGAGCCGATCACGCAGAAATAACATAGGAAAAGTGCCCACTATTCCAAAGACTTCATCTCCCGCTCACTCGACAGATGCCACAATAGCTCATTCGAGAAAACACATCATAACGAGTACCTTTTTTTCCTAATAATGCTATTCATAAGTACTTCAATTTGTCCATTTTCCTCTTACTTGCCCCAAATTGCGGCACCTAAGACCTCACGCTGACTTCAATAGAGGCAAAATCCGTACTCTCCACTGTTGGGCATCCATGTGCCACTCAATACAAACATCTTAAGAATTTTTTCCCTAGTCTTAAATTTTATAATCTTGCCTATGAGTACCTTTTTTTAGTTATTACATCTTCAACAGGAAGTGAAGGAACTACACTTAAAATTTTATTTCCAAAGCACTTTAATGCCGTCAGTATTAGCATGTGATTGGTACATCATTTAAGTATAAATTATTCTAGCTTTCTTTAAGATTGGAAAAGGAAACAATAATGGAAAATGCAAACAAGCAATGTCACAGGCAGGCAAATAAATAGGTCATTCGTAATAGTAAATAGAAAAATCACATCTAGTTTATAGTGAGATGTTTTATTAAGGTATAACAATTGTGACAAATAAACATGTATTCAAGAAGAGAATCTTCCTATAAAATGAGAAAGATCAATATCAAAACACAAACTCATATTACGGAATCTCATTTTCCAACACTTCGCAATAAGATATCCAATAATGCTAAAATAGTACAAACTACAAACTTACCAGAATCTAACATACAACTATATTCTTGACTGCCACCAATATTCCACACAACGAATTAGTGAACTAATGGGTAATTAACCAGAAATTGCAGCCCAAGATGTAATATAATCTATTTGTCAATAAAATCATGCCTTTAGACCATTATGAACAAAACTATTTCCCGGTCAAGGTACTTTGAAGTTATTACAAAAAAACAGATCACTACAATCAATATCCATGAAACAGAAAACTCTTGTTACTATAATCAAAGAGAATAACCAATTCTTAAAGTCACAGATTGTTTAACTATATAAATGATACCTTAGTAACTCTACCCTAATAAACGTTTCTTTAAAACATTCAATAAGACACTTCAAACATATCAATTCATATACCCTTCTATTTCATTGCAGAGTGCCCTGGGTGACAATTATGAGATTCTGTAGCCCTTACTATTAACACTTTTTTTAAAGGTAGAAATGGGCAAGATTCAACCTTCAAAGACAATCCATCGAAGAAATCAGGTATGGAGGGTTTTCTGTTGCTTCAATCCTCCAAAAAGAATCCCAAAGGTCCAAACATTATAGAGAACACGGACAAAATCTTTCATGGACATTTATAAGCGGCTATTTTAATCCCAGACTATTTTCAGTGCCAAATTTAGTCCATTAGTTCCTCAAATAAGATCCAAATCAACCTCACAGTTAGAATCATGATTTAATTTGACAAAAATTTCATACAAAGTTCACAAAAAAGACATAAAATGTGAAGTTTGCATGAAATTTACATCAAACTACACAATAATTCTAATTGTTAAACTATTTTAGATCATCTTTGAGGATTCAATGAACTAAATTGAACATTTTAAATAGTTTAAGACAAAAATGGTCCCCCCCAAAATTATTTTCACCACTTTCTCATAGATCGCATAACAAATTACTCCAATTACAAGACAAATTTTTTTGCCAGACGATACAAATTACAATAACATAATTGAACAGTTCTATTAGAATCTATAAGATGTCATGTACAGGCAAAATCAAACCTAATCTTAGAGACACATTTGCAAATCCTAATTGAGTGTCACGGACAAAAATTTAGTAAGTACAAGGAGAATGGTGGTAATGCTTTCTTGCAAATCTGGAAAGCAATGATAAGATATTCGCAATAAAAAATACTGCAATAAGGAGCACATTAAGCTAGATCATATAATATTCACAATCAATAAACTTTTTTTTTGCAGTGATTTAAAAAGACTATTGAACACAGATGAATATTCCACAGTTCCAGAGAGATTCCTGTAAAAAGGCCAAGATTTGATAAGCTAAGATTATACACAATTAGAAAAACATAAAAGCTGAAGAGCGTTCTTTTTTACATGGCTCACAAAGTGGCAAAATGCATTTGCATATAATAAGTACTCTGAAAAAAAAAAGTTCATAAATTCACACTAAAATCACTAATACAATTGAAAACAGTGAAAACCATCAATAATATAAGATCTTAGGTACACTTGTATAGAAGTACACGATATGCTTGTAAATCCAAATAAGCTTATTTAAAAGAATAGAAAAATAACCTTAGTGATTTCAAGCATGAGTGCTTCCTAGAAAGATAAAGAGCTGTCATTAATTGCTATAAGGGTAATGTTAAAGATGAGTGCTTGAATTTACTCATAAATGAAAGCATCTTGCAAAAAAAATCTATATAATCAAATAGTCGAGTAAGCAATAGGCAAGAGAAGCAGCCTGCAACAACAAAAAAGAAATATATACAATTATTGTGTATTACTTCTATTCCAAGCTTTTTCAAGTCCAAAAGAGTTGAATAAAAGCAGTGGACAACCAATAAAAAGAATAAATTTCAATACAATTCATCTCTTTGTCAAAAAGCATACCTGCAGAATTTGAGGATACCACTCATGAAGGCTACGAAATACAGAATCAATATCCCCATTCATAATGAACTGTGATTTTAAGTAAATGGTCAGTATATCTGATGATTCATTTTAGAAAAGCACAAGTGAAGAGGATAAAGGAAGACTATGTCTTCATGAATACCATAACCAATATGTACATAAATAACAAAATTAGCAAAAACCACACGCAATAAATAAATGTGACTAGCAAAGGCAGCAAGGGAAGAACAACTAAAGAAAACTGCATAAATAAGCAAGAGTTGCAAGTGCAGTATATAATTATACAGAAAAGCTATATATAATAGTCCCCGCTTGCCTGCCGCAATATCTTTCTGTTGCTTAATTCATAAGCATCTCCCTGTTCATGGAAACCATTCTCCTGTGGTGTAGGAATGTGTGGAGACATGATTCCACTCTCAACGTCAAATGAATTTACAGTATCTTGGTACCCATAGTGCAGCAAATAAGAACGAACAATCCTGAAAAACAGAGAAGAATATAAATTCGTTAGAGATAGATAAATGGGTTCTAGTTGTTATCACCAACAACAACAAGATCAAGCCTTTATCCCACTGCGTGAGGTGGGCTACATGAATCTTTTTTCTTTATTGTGTCCTGTTAAGAGTCAAATTCTCATTTAAATCTAACAAAGAAAGGTCATTTCTAATATTTTCTAACCAAGTCTTTTTAGGTCTACCTCTACCTTTCCTAACATAAGTCAAATCTAATATTTTCTTAACTTAATATTATGTTTCTCTTTTAATGGCCAACATTTTGCACTATAAAGCATTGTAGGTCTCACCACCATCTTATAGAATTTTCCCTTAAGTTTGAGGGGTCTTTTCTATCATACAACAAGCTCAATGCATTCCTCCACTTCAACCATCCAACTTGAATTCTACTAATAATATTCCCATCTATTTCATCATCACTCTGAACAATAGAACCAAGACATCTAAAACGTGTATTCTTATTAATGATTTGATCGCCCAAAGTCACAATCCCCGCACTAAATCAATTACTACTAAAATTATACTCCATATATTCAATTTTAGATCTACTCAGATGAAAACCTTTAGACTCTAAGGTTGACCTCCATAATTCAAGTTTACCTTCAACTCCCTATCTAGTCTTATCAACAAGAAGGGTACAACCTCTTGCCAATGTCTAGTGAGAACATCCATGACTAAAGTAAAAAAATATGGCTTAAGGCTGATCCTTAATGTAATCCAACTGAAATAGAAAAATACTTGGTCAAACCATCTTGTGTTTGAACACAAGTAACAGCTCCTGCATACATATCCTTAATGACTTGAATATAAGCATTATTAACCCCTTTCTTTTCTAAAACTCTCAATAGCACTTCTTCATGTTCTAGTTGTATTACCAACAAAGACAAAATGAATGTAAAAATAAATAAATAAAAGCAACATGACATGCTTCACAATGATGAAAATTTTAATAAGATAAGTGATTTATACTAAAAAATGATAAATTAAATTTACATTTCCTGGAGTGAGTGGCTAGAGCATACATCAATTCTGATTCCAGATATTATTTAGAAGGTTTATGATTTACTCAACTAAAAGTTTAGTAGCTTGCTAAATCATTCTCAAAACAAGTAACCGTTGCTTTTAGCATATCACGAGCACAAAAATCATCATATTTATTCAGTTGAAACTAGATTATCAGGATCAATTTCATCTCTGCAAAAATCAAAACAGTAAATATTGTTGCAGGAGCTATCAGTTAGGGATCCACACTAACTGAAGAAAGCATGCCAAGTTTATACAAACTAGTTATTGACATCAATAAATTGCACGGAATCTAATATGACCAAATTCAAGCTAGTATAGCAAGCTAAAAAATAGGAGAGCCGTGGGAGAGAGATTCTCCGGACATACCAATGACTAACATTAGGTGATAATGTTAATTTGTCAATTAACTCTTCTTGTTTTAGTTTCTCCTTCAATATAAATACCTGCCCAGCGATAAATTAGAAAAATTATAAGGACATAAACATCTCGATCAGATGTAGAATAAAAACAGGATAAAAAATTGCAGGTAATAAAACTAGAATCAGTTATATGCATATTATGATTATTAAATTATTAAATTGAAACAAAATTCAGTCCACGAACAGTAACATTAGACAAAGGATTCTGTATAGTATCATAGGTTGTCAAGAGCATACACAATCACATTCACACATACCAAAAACTTGAAAAATATGTTTGGCTTGAGCTATTTGAGTGCAAGGATTAGTTCAAGTCAGCAGGTTGGCAACATAAAATTTTAGGGCTTGCAGCCCTTCCCACCAGCTCTCACACCCCTCGCCTCCACCAGTGTAGATCTTATAGTCCTCATGTCACCGGTGTTCACACCTCATTCATATTGATATGATCCTTGCTCCTTTGCCAACGCACAATGTCAGAAAATGAAATAAGTATGTTTTTTTTTTATTTCTTATTATTTAAAGGTTTTATTTTAGGGTTTGTAAAATAAATTTTACTTTAATGTTGATGAAATTTCAAATTATTTAGTTTATTATTCACTGTAGTTTTGTTTGTTCATAATTTTATTGGTATTCTTATTTTTTTATTATATTTTTAATGACTTTTAATATTTAGGTTATTTAATTGTTTTATTATTAAACTAAGAGTTTTTTTATTTTTATTTAATATTCAAATGACATCCAAAAATCATAAAATAATTCTCTATAGTTGGGAACATCGCTAGGAACATCCCATAAAAATTTAGAATTATTGTACATTATTCTAAATCTATTTTGAGTTATTAAATGATGAAAATTCAAGCCAAGGGTAGGTGACATAATGCTTGAATAATGTAGGTCGTTCCTAATTTTTTTAGGTTTTCTATAGTTTCCCTAGGGTTGACCTAATGGTATCCAATACCTGCCTAAGGTAAATAAGAAATATCCTAAAATCATTGGTTTATTGCAATTCTAGGGTTAATTGGATCATAGATGGATTAATTCAAACCTTAGGAACCACCTAGTGGTTTATTTGGATTTAAATTTTTGAGTTTAATTCAACATATTACAAAAAAATTAGTGAAGGTTGGAAACATTTCTAATTGGCTTAAGAACATCTAGGGTAGACTTTTAAGGGTCCCAAGTGCCACCTGAGCCAAGCTAGGGTTGATCTAGTCTACGTATCATAAGAGTCCAGCATTTGGTATGAAACTCGAAAAGATTTTGATTTTTTTATTACTAGTTAATGCTACATTATTAGAAATCCAATAATGAGAATCCTATAAGGCAGGTTGAAGGTTCTACGCTAAAAAAAGAAGTCATATGAGAGGCTAAGCATAAGGAGGAAGTTAGTCAACCTTTTTTCAAAAATAAGATCAATGAATGAACTACCAATATATATCGTAGACAAATATAAGTATATCGCACGTATTAATGTTGCCCAAAAACAATCAATAAGATAAAAAATATAGGATACCATTCAAGTGAATAACATTTAAAAAGATAATGAGATATATATTCTAAGAAGTTCAATTTGATTGAAGAATTTAGAGTTTGATTTTGATATAGATTAAAGATATTTTCATGTTCATTTGATTTCAAATATAATATAAGCTTAGTTAAACCTATGAAGGCTCAAACCTACCAAGTCTATAATAAAAAGGATGGACACAAATTTACTTAGAGAAGCAAATCTTGATCTATGGACTAAGCTAAGAAGGGTCTTAAGGACTTACTCCTGCATAAGCCTACTAGTTAGTGTTGGTCCGTTGAATCAAGTATGCATACTGGAAGCAACAAAGTCAATGGAATTCAATCCAAAGGTAAATGATAAATACATTCTACTAAATCAACTATAGTTTAGTAGAATGTAATTGATCTTAAGAGAGTTCCTTGGACTTATATGTCTAAATAAGGTTAAACTAAATGCTAAGGTTTTATTTTCCTATGATTTTCAATTACTAAACAAGAAAAGGGGCCTAAAAGAATTGATGTAATCTAGATTTTGTAGTCAACATGTTTGCCTGCTAAAATAACTGTGATATAGTGGAATAAACAAACCCAATAAAGAAATTTGATCTATGGATGCCTAAATTGGGTTAGGCTAGATTCAACAAAAAATTATACTAGGAAAGAAGCTTAGATTGATTGATCCTAACCTAAATAGTCTAGTCTAAAACGAAGTTACCAGAAAGCTTGATTTCTTTAAAGACTAAGAGTAGGTCTATGTTTGTTTAAGCAAGGCTGGACTAGATCTAAGAGTTTTCAATAACTAAACTATAAAGGGGTCTAGAAAAGTTCATCCAAATTAGGTTTACAAGCCATGATGCTGAATGATGCCTAGAATGATTGATCATAACCAAAATAGTCTAGTCTAAAAGGAAGGTACCAGAAAACTTGATATCCTTAAAGACAAAGAGTAGGTCTATGGTTGTCTACGCAAGGGTAGACTAGATCTAAGAGTTTCAATAACTAAACAATAAAGGCCTAAAAACATTCATCAAACTTACGTTTACAAGCATGATGTTGATTTATTGAATCAACCGTGAACAACTAGAGTAAAAAAAAAAACCAAAGAAAAGCTATAAACCTATGGGTGTTTAAGAAAAGCTATAAACCTATGGGTGTTTAAGAAAAGCTAAACTAGAACCAAAGGATTTTCAATCACTATACCAAGGAAAGGGCCTACGAGGCTTGATCCTAATCTATATTTACTAGTGAAGGTGTTGAACTATTGAATCAACTATGGCACAATAGAATCAATAAACCTAAGAGGATTTTAATTTATGGGTGTCTAAACAAGGCTAGACTAGATCTTATTGGGTCATATTAAAAAGAGATCTTGGAGATTGAAATCCTAACCTAGGTTTACTAGAGTTGCTCTAGGAAGAGACCTAAAAAAATACTCAATCCTACATAAGATCAACCCAAATTTCAGTTTGCTATACCAACTGTAGCATATCGAAACCAAAACCCAATTCTCAGACAGGAAGATGATAAAATTCTTAACAAGTGAATGAGGAAATTTTTAAATTTGAGGAAGTTTTAGAGGATTTGAAATTTTAAAATCAAATAATGCTCTAAGATGACTTGAAAAAAATGGCCAACTCCTTCGAGGAATCTATACTATTTTTTTATTGTGGAAGGGTGTACAAGTAAAAGACAAATCTTTAGACTACTGAACGACCAAAGCATGTCAAATACTCATTGGGAATTTCATATGAAATTTTTAATCTTATGGGAAGGGGATATCAAAAAGGCATATCAATTACTCAGTAGCACATAAAACATTCGATTGAAATTTTCATTTTATATTCAAATATCAAGACTCAATCCTATTAAACAAGTAATGTAAGTATATAGCAAAAACATCACTTTTTTTTAAATTATACTTTTAAATACAATCATACATAATAATTTTTATGATAACATCCATTAAAAAAGAGCATAGGAAATTTACCCTTACAATCAATTTTAGAACAGATCTTTTTAGAAGCTAGATGAGAAAAAATTAGGAGCCTTAGATACTGAAAAGCTCACAAATGCTTCAAACTAACATTAAAATTTTAAAATTTCATTGTTTTTGCATTTGAGTTATTATTTAATTAGAAAGTTCTATTTTATACTTTATCAACACAAGTTTAAGAAATTGCTAAGGAGATAATAACTTATAATATAACAAGCAAAAAAAATATCAACCTCGAATCCTAAAACTAAGATAAGAACCACCACTATGATGATAACTAGAACCTAAATCTAAAAAAATGCAATAGACTAAGTTTCAACCTCACCAGGAGACTAGTCTGCTATTTATATTAACAATTGGGACTTACAAGCTAGTGAAGCCGGGAAACCCAACTATGACGAGTATGCAATGCTTCTAACTAATGTAAGGTTTTGCATTTGG
Source organism: Dendrobium chrysotoxum (assembly GCA_019925795.1). NCBI lineage: Eukaryota > Viridiplantae > Streptophyta > Magnoliopsida > Asparagales > Orchidaceae > Dendrobium > Dendrobium chrysotoxum. The sequence continues at coordinate 72,611,735 of CM034312.1, read as the reverse complement.
TCATTAAATATCTTCTATTGGTTTTGAATGCCTTAAGTTTATTTTAGTTGATTTTATTAATTTATTCTTTTCTTTTATAGAAATATTATTTTTATAAATTATATTATCAAAAACAAATCTAGGCTTATGGTACACCTTTCAAAAAATAACATAGGAAATCAAGTAAGTTTTATTCATTTGGTCATACATATATACACACACACACACACAAAAAAAAAAAAAAGAGTACTAAATAATGCATATCAAAATATCACAAAATAATACAGCACAAAATAAAAGCAAAAATGAACAAAATACCCTAGAAAGTCTAAAACTAGTATTCTATCTAGCACCTAGTGTATGTATGCTAAGTTATCACACTATTATTTGTTTATTACTTTACTTTTAATTTTTTTAATTTAGTCCAATGGTAGTTTCAAATTCAACATATTAATGTTTTACAGGTTTTATATGAATTTTAGAATTTGAGATTTTACTTTTATTTTAAGATTTTAAAGAATACCTTAAATGTAAAGCATTCATCCTATGATAAGATGAATCCAATCATTTAAAGTATCTTAAACATAATGAGAGGTACACCTCACCCAAAGAGTAATGTGACACATTACACTGCCCTAAAAGCAAACACGTACGTTTTATGACTTTGGATTATTTAAAAATTTTAGTTTAGGGTTTACAAAAGAAAATTTTATTTCAGTTTGATGATAATTCAAATTATTTAGCTTATTATTCACTATAATTTTGTGAATTCATAGAAATTCTATTACTATTTAGATTTTTATTAAATGCTTAATATATTCTTAAATTTTTAGGTCATTTAATTATTTTATTATTAAAATTAGAGTTTGTTTATTTTTGTTTGATGTCAAGATGTCATTCAAAAAATTATGAAATAATCCTCTAAAGTTGGGGACAACGAGAGAAATTTCCAATAGAAATTTAGAATTATTATGAATTTTATATTTTTTTTTCATAATTTAATGATGAAAATTCAATTTGTTGTTAAGATGAGAACTCCAAAAACTATGAAAACTTTTTCAGAGGTTAGGGATTTCAATATTTTGATATTTTTTATATTATTTAATGACCAAGATTTTATTTTTTATTAAATCAACACCAAATTCAATAAAATTTATTATAGAGCTGAGTATAATCCATGATGATCTCATAAATATTTGAAATTAATTGGAAGTATTTCTAATTTGTTATGATTTATTTGATTTCCTGATGCATTTTATTAACAGTATTTTTAAGTATGTTTCCTAATCTCAAAACCTTGGGAACTTGGTCTATTCAATTTTCAGAGATCACCAAGTATAATGAAAATTTATTTCAAAGTTTTAGCAGTTTATTTTATTTTTTAGTGAATTTCCTAAAATCTAAGCTAATAAAGGTAGATAATTAACCTAAGGATTGAATTCAAATTCTCATAAGATTTGATCAAGTCAAGGATGACATAGAGAATTACCTTTGAAATTTTGTAGCCATTTGGAGATGCTAACGAGTTTTAGTGATTCATTTATTTTATTAATTCAGTAAACATTGAAAATTCAGACAGCATATTTACCTTTTCAATTTATCTTCTTTGTTTCTAAGATTTATTAAGAATCTGTACCAATTTACTTGGTAATTTTATAATTTTACTTAAATTTATTATGAATTTTATAAATTTCTTAGCCAATCAAAATATCATTCCTACTTTAGAATTAGGGTTTCATAACTGGCCTCTTCAATGAACTAAAAATTCAAAGATTTGAATCACAAACCAATGATGATCTAAAGAGCATCTCACGAAATCTGAACACTTTAAGAGTAGCTTATGATTTTTAATGATTTATTTTTTATTAGCGCAATTGATCTTTGCAAATTAAGAAATCCTATTTACTAATTTCAAAATGTTTCAAATTATTTTTCTCTGATTCCATTTGTTTAGTAAGAGTTTGTGAAATTTTAATTAATATTACTATGATTTTCTGTGATTTAATTATGCTTTTTGCAAAATCATGAGTCCATTAAGGAAGAAAACCTAACCTAGAATTAAGGTTTATTTATTTCTAAACAAATGACCTTAAAATTTCATGAAATTGAAATCATAGGATTAAACATCATTCAATTCAATCTCTTAAAATTTAAGATCATTTAGGCTTTAAAATAATTTTAAAGAAATTTTTAAATATTTAGGATTTAATTTTTAGGAATTTATTACATCGGTTCAATGGTTTTATTTGGTTTTAAAATTTGTATCCTCTGTTCTTGAAGATCAAATAAGTACTTTAAAATTGGTTTCAAGATTTATGATTCATTTAAAATTAGTTATAAATAATCCATATTTAGGTTCTTTTAGGTGTGTTGATCATCGAAATTCTAATTAAATTAAACCAAATATCAAACTCAAATGAGAAAATTCGGAGAAGTTCAACAAGCCGCCAGAGAACTTCTCATTTAAATATCAAAACAATTGGATGCAATGAAGGCGCATAAGTAACTACCCTCAAACACTAGAGACGAAATGATTTTGTCAAACAAAGCGACTTGCGCTCTAAACTTAGAATTCATTAGATCCCCTCAAACACTTAATCCAAAGAGGGATTAATCAACAAATTTGGTTAAGTATTTTAGAGAAATTAATTTTCAAAGTTAACATATTTTTAAATTTAAATCAATTAAAAATTAATTTTATAATCTACATTGGCAATGGACCCAGTGTAATTTCTACATGGCAAATGCAGACTAGATGATCCAATACAACAAGGTGGTTGTGCACCCATATGGATGAACCAAACAATAAGACCCGAGTCATCTTCTTCCGCTTCACCCTCGAAATGAAGAATCTACTCACTTATCATCGGCAATCTAGCCTGCCTCATGGTGTGAAATAAAATCCACACCATTTGTGAGGCTAGTCGAATTGTCTCATGTATTCAATTTGGCTAGTCTATAATCCATCGCGTGAAATAACAAGTTCAATGATTCTAAGTTCTGGATTGAAGCATACTTAAATCCAAGAAGAACGCAAATGCTCCAAATGATTGGAGAGCTTCAATGAGATGATAAAGTTGTCTATGAAGTTCTATTGGATTGTCAACCTGTTGATAATCTTGTAGGTCAACAACCATCATATGTTCATCAAAATTAGGTCTTCTTGCACTCACAAAGAGAGCTGAGGGAGAGAGAAGTTAAGGAACACTTAGAAACTCACCGAGAAGTCACAGATAAACTCCTACGACGTGCCAAATCTGCTCGAGCATGTCCTATTTATCAGGAAAATAGGATGAACCATAGAAAAAATCTAGCCATCACCAGTGATGCCAACTAGCCAAGCTACTAGGGATCAGCCAATGGGAGTGGAAAACATTGTCCTGAGTCATTCTCAAGATCAAGATAGGTTGGATCAACGATGGGCAGGTGGATTTCTTATGGGGCTATCATCCTTGCTTGAAACGGCTACATGAGCTAGTTCTAGTTGTCTTATTAAATAGGTAAGGCCTAGGAAGGACTGGAGAGTCCTGTGGGGAACACGGTTTGGATTGGTTTGAGTTTGGTAAACTTGAATGGCTTAAAAGACCTAATTAGGGCTCTAGCTAGAGGGTTGGCGCATTTAGGTTAGCCCATGTGGGTTGGGTAAGCTAGGTTAGGGTCCCAACTAGGCTTAGGCAAAGTTTGAAAGGATTTGATTTATGTTTCATTAGAATTAGTCTGATAGAACTTAGAATAGGTCATTTTAGGGTTTTGGTGAAATTGGGTTTGATCATGGTCGATAGGTTTTGACCATAGGTCATGAGTGAGCCCAAATGCTCCAAAAATGTGCTCAGGCCATTTAAGTTTGATGCCAACGTCATTGGGTTTGATTTGGTTCATTAAATTGAATTCAGGTGATTTTAGGTTAAGGATAGGTCTTGATCAAACCATGTTTTGACCAAGGGACAAATGGGTTGATGAGCTTTTTAACCCATAGGGTGGATCGAAGAGAAAGCCAAGGACATCTAGAGTGATTCCTACGGTAATGGGATATCTATGTTTAGCCAAGGGTAGGTGCCCTAGGACTTAAAAAGAATAGGTCATTCCTAAGGTTTGAGCTTTCGTATAGTTGACTTGGGGTTAACATAAAGCTGACCTAATAGGGTCCACTACCTACCTAAGATAAATAAAGAATACCTAGGATCATTGAGTTGCTTCTAAGCAAGTCCAGGGTTAACTGGATCATAAATGCTTCAATTAAAACCCTAGGGATCATCTAATGTTTATTTGGGTTTAGAATTTTGTGTTTGAATTTAACATGCTATAAATAGATCTATAAATGTTGGAAAGATTTTTAATTTGCTTAGGAAGGTCTAAGGTAGACTCGTAAGGGCCCTGCATGCCACCTGGGCCACACTATGGTTGACCTAGTCCATGGGTCTCAAGTGTCCAGTATAAGGCATGAAGTTCTCTAAGGTTTTGGGTTTTATATGGCTAGCCAATGTTAAGTCATTAGGAATCCACTTACAAGAAGTAAGGCCCTATACTAAGGAGGTCCTATAAGCTAAGGTTAAACACAAAGAGGAAGTTTGTCGACCTTATTAAAAAAAAATAAGGTCAACATACTTCAAATAAACATGGAGTGTAGGAACTTTATTTATCAAAGATTACATCACAAGAGAAGTATAATATCATCATTAACATTACCAACTATTTTGGAACAACTCTAGGTACCATGAATCTCCTTAAGTTCTTTGTAAGTGTTGCATACAACATCAAATCTATTTAAGTGCAAATATTATTGAATAGCTTCTATACATTTACCTTTGCCATGCCTTTTTCTTCCTAATATTTAGGCACTAATATGATCTACCCATCATATAGATGCACTTTCTACTCTTAGTTTTTCCTACTAAAATATGAGTGTTCTAATTCAAATTAGGCTATCTCATCATCAAAATGCTTATATTTAAAGTAAAATATAAAGGAAGGCTAAAAAGCAAATATTTGGAAAACAAACCAAAAGCAAAGGCAAGCAAGAAATAAGAATCTTTTTTTATCATGAAAACTAGTTAATATATGCCAAATAAACGAAGCAAGACAAAAAAGAAATGAAAGTTAATAGAAAAAAAATCTGCCAATTCATTGTACACTAAAAAAAGATAGATGATAAGTAGGTATAGAAAAATAAACATGTTAAATCATGTACCCAAGAAACATTTACAACCAATAAAAGTTAATGTGATATACCTCAATGTCAAAACGATATGGTTGCTTCCCAAAATTTACGGTCACCCTGAACCATCAACATCAACAAATTTGCATTAGGAGTTCAGCATAGTTTTGGTAGCTATTTGGTATGTTGAAAAAGGAATATAGAGTATTCCCAAGATAAGATTTTGTTTATATTTTGGTATTTGATTTGATGAAGAAGGAATGCAAAGTAAAGTCTTGGTGCATTCTAAATTCACTCCTTAGTTCATTTTTAATGCATTCTAAACTCGGCCATTTTCAGTCAAATTCAAAATACACTTCAGGTTGACGTTGTTGTAACCGTCGGCACTGCTACCAGAAGGTTGCCACCACCACCATCAACTACTAGCTACCACCAACGTTGGAATTTACACTACATTTACTTTACTACGAATCAAACAAAAGAAACGTAATCATCTGTATTAATTTTGCCATCATCCAAATAATTTCAAACACTCTAAATAAATTGCATTCCATAGTCTTTTATTTAACACTATATATATTCCTTCTTCAGTAAACCAAGCAGCCCCTCAAATAAAAAATCTATTGCTATTGAGAAGTTTATGCATTCCACAAATAAATTGCAATTGAACATTTCTACTCCCATGACCTACACATATTCCGATTACAAGCTATGGAGGCCTACATTAACTAGATATATTTCATTTCCTTGCCCAACTTTACTGATAAAACCATTTGTTTCCAGATCTAACTTGTTCATCAATTCAGAAAAGGCTAAATTAAAGGAACCCTAAATAACCAACGCCAACAACTAACTGACAAATATAAAATCCGAAATGGCTCAAATTTCTCAATTGTTTTCAGCAATTATAAATCAAAAAATATTTCTCAGACAAAAAAATACAAAAATTTCATCTTTAAAACCTACCATAAGTTTCCCCCCATCACAATAACATTAAAAGAAAAATAAAAAGCAAATAAGAAAAATGAGAATTCGAAGAACATAAGTTGTACCAAAATCAAAAATATTTGTCAGACATAAAAACACAAAAAAATTATATTCAAAAACAAACATAAGTTTAAACTTTCCTCCCATCACAATTAGATTAAAAGAAAAATGAGAAAGATGGGTATTCAATGAACCCACTAAATTTCCTGGAATAATGCCTCCAAGGCTTCCTTTTGTAATGTCATGTCTAGTTCTGCAATCTTTTATTAAATTAAGTTTGACACCCTAACAAAGATGGCCAAGCTCCAGAAGTGTTGCTGATGGTTATGAAGCCATGAAGTAGATGCAAGTGCAATAAAAAGGTTTCCCTATTATGTTTCCCACACAAATCAAAATACTGATATGCTAATTCTTTGAAAAGAAAATAGAAAAATGTTACAAAAGAAATCATTTTTCTTTTACTTCCAACATATCTAAATTTACAAGGAAAAAAAAAGTGCGTGCTCCAATATTTGCACATAATAAAAAAACAAATTACACCATATACAAATGTACCAAGGATTCCATCAGCCTACACCAAGGAATTAATTTGTGCTAACAAACAACAAAATCACCATTAATTCATGTCATATTGGATGATCCCCGATTGCACTAACGATTTGACCTTGACTGTACTTTCTCGATGAAACATTTTGGAAGGATTCGATCGGACAGTGCGAACCCTCGATCAGACAGTACGATCCCTCAATCAGAATGTACGAATGACCCGAGGCTATAAATGGAGGAGTTATTTTCACTTTCTTCTTCAACCTTCACCTCCCTTTCTCTTCCTAGCTTAACTTGCACTCTCCTCTTCCTAATCCAATGGTTCATAAGCGTGGCAAACTTGCTCAGCAGCCTAGACTTGATGATCACTTCCAATCTGAGGAAGACTAGGCCACATACAAATGCAATAGGGAGGCTGTTAAATTGCAAACGTCCCTTGGCCCTTGATCCCATGGCCAGCATGGGTAACTATGGGAGCTCACCTGGATCACGCTATTAAATCTTAGCCGTCCCTAGGCCCTTGATCCCATAGCTAGCATGGGGATCCGTGGGAGCCTTACTTGGAACACGCCAATCTCTTTCTATATTTGGGTTACAGATTTAGGAAGGATTATATTAAGGCAATTATGCATGATTCTGTAGTTATTTGTTTCTTTATTAAGACATCTTGTATAGATTTATAAATAGGGATAGTTTTGTATAATTAAATTAAATCCTTTTTTCCTCTCCAAATCTCTAAATTCAACAGATGCCTCCATTACAAACTCAAAAGTGGTGGACCAAGAGCACTTATCTTATCAGGTACTAAATTTGATTGCTACTACATCTCTTCAATTCCTGATCTGTCTAGCCTGTCCTTTTTATAATGAGCTCTTGTTAGAATTTTTTTCCAATATTAGGATCACCTCCGACCACACTATTATGCAATCACTTGTCTGTCATCGCCAAATAATTATCACTAATCCTGATCTTCACGAGCACCTTCACCTCTCTAACACAGGTGAAGCACCTCCTATATTGCCCAATCCTTAGACTATAATTGGACCACAGTGAACATGACCATTAGGAACTCTCCCCTATACCAACATAAGCCTCTAGTCAGCACTATCGTATTGCATGCACGTGTTATCCATCACATCCTTCGGTATAATGTATTCCCTAAAGCTAATGACCATATGAACATCAATCATTTGCTCACTATATGACGCCGGAGCTGAACCTGTTATTCTTTCCCTTGTTCTTTTCTTCTGTTATTTAGTATATAGCGTTCTTTGTTTATTCCCCTATTTTTCCTTCCTATAGCGTTGTTGTAATACCGCCAATATTAAGCAAAGGAAATAAAGCATAGAGGAGGTTTTTGTCTTCTAATATCTAAGTCTCTATTTTGAGATTTGTTCTGTATCTTGAGTCTTAATACTCAAGTGGTGGTTCACCAATCAGGAAGATTGGTCTCGCAAGCCGAACTCAGGTGGTATCAGAGCTGGCAAGATGCCTCCTCGCCAAAATCAACAACTTCCCGTCCAAGAACTGGTAATCACAGATTTGCAGAGAGAAATACAACTCTTGCAGCAACGATTAGCTCGGTTTGAAGAAAGGGAAGCAGCGTCAAGACAAGAACAAGAAGAGGAAATCAACCCCTTCCATCAAGATGCCTCCAGCAAAGAAATCGAGAACGATTGGCTGCGAATGCGTCCACGCAAAGGCAGTATGGGCGACTGTGGAATCAAGATTGAGTTACCTAACTTTGATTGGAGAATGGACCCAACTGAGTTCACCAATTGGCTACAAACGGTGGAAAGAATCCTTGATTTTAAGGATATTCCTCTTGAACGAATTTTCAAATTAGTTGCCATCAAACTCAAGAAAAGTGCCTCTCTCTAGTGGGAAAATCTGAAGGGAAATCGAAATCGCGAAGATAAACAAAATCACTACGTGGGACAAGATGAAAACAGAACTCCAACAAAAGTATTTGCCAGAGCATTACTGCCAAGATCTATTCTTGAAGTTCCATCGACTGCAACAGCATACCCTCACAATAGAAGAATATATAGCCGAATTCAAGCAATTGTCATTACAATGCGATTTGACAAAACTCGAGGAGAACACGATCGCGCGCTTCTTGGACGGACTAAATGCTGCCATTGCCAATGTGGTACAACTGCAGCCCTATTGGACATTGCAAGATGTTGCTAATCTTGCTCTGAAGGTAGAGAAACAACAACGCAGAGGTAAAGTCAGTCAAGATCGGGGTTATATGCGGCAATCTGAAGGGAACAAAAATGACAGCAAGAAGCCAATTCCTGGAACTTCCTCCCAAGACAAAGGAGATTCCCCTCTCAATAATTTTGTTTGCAATCTAACAGGCGCTAATCTCACCGGATTGCAGGCCTGCAAATGCTTCGAATGCCATGGATTTGGCCACATTGCGTCCGGATGTCCTACTTGTCGCATTGTTACTCTTATGGAAGATACTGGATCTGAACCTGAAGTATCCCCTGAGCAAGAAGCTTGTCCGTAAGAACCGTTGGAATTGCTAAACCCAACAATTATTCCAACTGATGAAGGGAGCTTGTTGGTCCTTCAACATCTGTTGAATGTTCAGAAGGAGCAAAGACATCACATCTTCAAGACCAGATGCACTGTGAACCGGAAAGTATGCTAGATGATTATAGACGACGACAGCTGCGAGAATGTTGTTTCGACAACTATGGTTGAGAAATTACAACTTCCCACTGAAAATCATACCAAACCTTATAACCTGTCCTGGATTCAAAAGACTAATGAGGTCCAAGTGGCTAAACGTTGCCTTGTCAACTTTTCCATTGGAAGTTTCAAAGATCAAGTTTGTTGTGATGTGGTACCATGGATGCCTATCACCTCCTCCTTGGCAGCCTGTGGCAATATGATCGAAAGACAATTCATAACGGAGAAGCCAATACATACTCCTTCAAACACCAAGGGAAACAGATTGTGTTGATTCCTTTGTCCATTACACAAGATAATATCACAACAGAAACCCCTTGGTTGAAGCAATCCATGTTCTTACGGGCACTGCGTGAATCCAGCACAGGGTATATCCTGTTCCTAATGGAAGTTAATATTACCACTACTCATGAGCTCTCAGCTATAACTGAGCAACTACAAGAATTCCCTGATGTCCGGACCAAGGAGATTCCCCTGGGCCTGCCACCTGAGCGGGAAGTTCAGCTTGCAGTGGAGTTTGTTCCAGGAGCTATTATCCCCAATAAACCTATAAATAGGATGAGACTTGATGAACAAGTAGAATTAAAATGACAAGTGGAAGATCTTCTGTCCAAGGGGTTTGTGTGTCCCAATACAAGTCCATGTGCCGTTCCCGCATTATTAGTCTTAAAAAAAGACGGCACCTACCGAATGTGCATTGATAGCAGAGCGGTAAATAAGATCACCGTTAAATATAGATTTCCCATACCTCGAATTGACGACATCTTCAATCAACTACATGGCGCCACCATATTTTCAAAAATTGACCTTAGAAGCGGCTATCATCAGATTCGTATGAGGCCGGGGGACGAGTGGAAAACTGCGTTCAAAACATATGAAGGGCTTTATGAGTGGACGGTGATGCCCTTCAGACTCACTAACGCCCCAAGCACATTCATGAGTTTGATGAATCATGCCCTTCAACCGTTTTTGAATAAATTTGTGGTGGCTTATTTCGACGACATTCTTATATACAGCTCTGATCTAACTACGCACCAACATCTGCGGCAAGTCCTGAACCTGCTAAGGGAACAACGACTATTTGCTAACTTAAAAAAATGTCAGTTTGCAACAAATCACATCTCCTTTTTAGGCTATCATATTTCGGCAGCAAGACTGAGAGCTGACCCTACCAAGGTAGAGGCCATACAAAGCTGGCCCGTGCTGCAATCATTTACTGGCGTTAGGAGATTCCATGGCCTTGCCTCCTTCTACCAAAGATTTATTCGCAATTTCAGCACAATGGCCACCCCTATGACTGAAATCTTGCGCTCTGACCGGCTCCAATGGAGTAAGGCAGCCCAAGACAGCTTCAACTCTTTGAAACAACAACTATCTATGGCACCAACATTAGTGCTGCCCAACTTCAACCAAGTCTTTGAGGTGGATTGTGATGCCTCCAATATAGGCATCGGGGCGGTACTCAGTCAAGACGGTCATCCGATCGCTTATTTTAGCGAAAAGTTGAATGATGTTCGTCGAAGGTATTCTACTTACGATAAGGAGTTCTATGTTATAGTTCGAGCACTCCATCACTGGAGCCATTATCTCATCGCCAACGAATTCATTCTCTTCTCGGACCACGAAGCTCTTCATTTCCTTAACAATCAAAAGAAACTGCAAGTAAGGCATGCAATGTGGTCTGAATTCTTATCCACCTTCCACTTTGTTCTTAAGCATAAGGCTGGACGAAACAATCAGACTGCGGACGCCCTTAGCCGAAGACATCTCTTATTACAGACTTTGCAAACCAAGCTTGTGGGATTCGAATCAATAAAAGACTTGTATTGTACCGATGCTGACTTCAAGAACACCTGGAGAATTTGTGAATCAAGTCCATCCCGTTTATTCCACATTAAAGAAGGATTTTTGTTCTTCAAGAGGCGGTTTTTTTTGTAGGTTCTTGTTATTAACTCTGAAGTAGCTAGTGTGAAGCAAGATGTCCCTAGTGTAATCTTTGGAGAAGCTCATCAACTGGATGGTTTAAAGGAACCTTCTTATGGTCCTTGGATCCATGTTAATCATAGAAGGAGGAGGAAGCCTGCTGTTAATTTGCAGAAGAAGAATATTGCTAAGGGTGCTGATCCGGTTTATAGGGAGAAGAATCAGTCTAAAAATGTGATCGAGGAAAATCTGGTGGAAATGCATTTGCAAAATGGTAAGGAGAATGTGGACGGTGCGAAGAATCCTTTAGTTCTAAGTCATTCAGATGAGATTCAAGGCTTAGTGGATGGGACTGTGCAAAGTGTAGATGGCAGTTTGCATGACACTTGTGGTGTTAAGGACCACCTGGATCCGGAACAGAGCAGAAATGAGGATGATCAAGTTTTGGTTGTGGATGGCAAAGTGCAGATTGAGAAAGGTATGGAAGTTCCCAATTATGTTCATAAAGATCCTTCTTTGTCCTGCATTGCAATTTCTGTGGAAAATAATATGTTCAAGATGTTGGAAAATATCAGTGGTGAGGAGGAAAATGTAAGTAGTTCAGTATTGACTGAATCAAGGAAGGCTGATTTAGAAGAAGGTGAGTTGGAAAATGCTGTGAATGATATTGTTGAATCTGGAATTACTTTGGAGGGAGATACTTCTGCACCAATGAAGGTTAAACTTCAGAAGGAACTAAAGTCTCTTGGCAAGGTGAATTGGATGTCTCGAAGTAGGAAAGCTGATTTGAGAAAGAAAGATTTTAGTGGGAGCAATCCCACTTTAAATCTTAAATGACATCCATAGCTTTTTGGAATTGTAGGAGGGCTAAGAAGAATGAAGCCTCTCGTTACTTAAAGGAATTTGTGAAAGAATTTGATACGTTTTTTATTGGGCTTGTGGAGACGAAGATCACTTCCTTTAACAGGTTCGAATTTAAGAATTTCATTGGCTGGAGAACTGATATTTGTTCCTGTTTAGTTATTATGGCTTCTGCTCAAGTTGTTATTGGCGAAGTTAATATTGTTAACAAAGGTATGTGGAGGATTGCTACGGTTTATGGTAGCACAGATGTTATTCAAAGAAAATGTTTGTGGAATAGCTTGGAAGCTATGTGGTGTTCTAAGCTCCTTTCCGTGGTTGGTGGTAACTTCAATTACATCTTGTCTCAAGATGATAAAAGAGGAGGTAAAAAATTTATCCTTTCACAAGGTTCTCTTGATATGCTATCCTTTATGAGAAATGGTAACTTTCATGAGGTGGGGGTGATTGGCCCGAGATTCACTTGGTGTAACAACAAAAGTAGTAAAGCTTGTATATGGGAGAGGTTGGATCGTTGCATTTTTAATTCGGCTGCCTTAAATTCTATTCAGCTTACATCTGTGAGGCATTTAGCGAGAATCGCGTCAAATCATTGCCCTATATTGCTGAACCTGTTCTCTGCTGATTTTTGAAAGTGCAAAGCCAGAAAGTTTGAAGATGTATGGATTTCTTATCCGGCTTCCTTTTCTATTGTCTCTCATTCTTGGAAAAAGAGGTGTCAAGGTGATGTGGTTAGTATTCTTTCTTTTAAGTTTCAAAGAGGTTTGAAGTCATTATTTTTCTGGAGTAAGGCAAAACATAAGGATCTTTATGAGTCAAAAGATCGTCTGAAGAAGGAGATTCTTGACTTACAAATGAAGGAAGCTGATAATGGAGGTCTCTCGGTTAGTAAGCTTTCTTTATTAAAATCTAAAGTTAATGAGTTTAATTTTTCTTTGGGTTGTCTATCTACTTGGTAGAAGCAAAGGGCGAAAGTGAAATGGATGGAATCGGGTGATGCCAATTCGAAGTTTTTTCATGTGTATGTTACGGCTAGAAGGAATGGAAACTGGATTCATCAAGTGAAGGATATCAATGGGCTGTTGATAGAAGATCAAGACCGTTTGAAGTCAAATTTTTTTATTTCTTTAAAAATAAGTGGAGAGCAAGGAAGTGTGTTTTGGATGGTTGGCCTACTCCTTTGTCGGTGCTTCAAGAGAGTGACAAGTTATGGTTAGAAAAGGATTTTACTAAAGAGGAGCTGGAGCTTGTGGTTAATCAGTTGGAAACTAATATTTCTCCTGGCTATGATGGGATAACGAATTCTTTCATTAAAGCGTATTGGTCCATTATCAAAGATAATGTTTGGTTAGCTATGAATTCATTCTTTTCGTCTGGAAGGATGTGTCCGAATTGGAAGGAAATGTTAGTTGTGCTTATTCCTAAGGTGAAAAGTCCTACGTTGCCATCTAATTTTCGGCCTATCAGCCTTTTCCTGTCTATTTATAAGTTGGTGGCGAAGATGTTGCTTAATAGGATGAGTAGTTGTATACCTAAAATTATTTCTATAGAGCAATCCGCCTTTGTGAAGGGCAGATCCATGTCTGGCCATATTCTAATTGCTCAAGAGGTTTTTCATAAGTTCAAATTTTCTAAGTCGAAGAAGGGATTTATGGCTATCAAACTAGACATGGAACAGGCTTATGATAGTATGACTTGGTTGACTCTTAAACAGGTGTTGGAACGCCTTGGTTTTCCTTGGAAGTTTGCTTCTCTATTGCTGGAATGTGTGGACAAACTGAAATTCTCTATCAAAGTGAATGGGTAAAATTCTGATTGGAATGAAGCTGGAAGTGGATTTAGACAAGGATGTCCCTTGTCTCCTTATCTTTTCATTATGTGCTCACAGTTGTTGTCGGATGCATTTGCTTGTAAAGTGAGAAATATTGGTGTCAAGGTAGCTCCTAATTCACAAAGGATTTCTCACTTACTTTATGCGGATGATATCATAGTTTTTTTCTGAAGCTAATCTTCGGAATGTAAGGAAGGTGAAGAATATTGTTGGCAATTATTGTAAATGGTCTGGGCAGAAAATCAATTTCCAGAAATCATCCACGTTATTTGGGAAGATGGTTAAGAAGAAAAAGGTGAGAAGTCTTTCTAAAGAAATGGGTGTAAAGGTGGTTAATGAAATGGAATATTTGGGTGTGAAGATTGCATTAAGAAGATTGGTTTTTGCCGATTACCAAAGTATGTTGGAGAAAGCTTCAAGTAGATTAAATGTATGGGGAAATAGATTTATTTCTCATGCAGGGAAACTAATTCTTGCTAACGCTGCTCTTCTTTCTATTCATATTTATTTATCAACTCATTCTCTAGTTCCTTTGGGGGTGTTGGGTGAGTTTGATAAAATGTGTAGGGATTTCTTGTGGAATAAGCTTGATGGTGGTAGAGGACTTCATTATGTTGCTTGGGAGGTGTTGTGTTTGCCCAAGAGGAGAGGTGGTTGTGGGTTGAAGTCTGTTGCTTGCAGGGTTGGCTCATTGAGGGCAAGACTGGCGTGGAACTTTATCTCCAAAACTGATTCTTTGCTCAGAAGTATATTGGTATCCAAATATGGTGAGGATGTATTATATGCTGATCCAAAGAAGGGTGTGTCGCCTACCTGGAAGATTATTTTGGAGGGTGCTAATGCTCTCCGTCCACTTTTCCGTTGGAGGATCAAAGATGGATCTGAGGTAAACATTACAAAAGGCACATGGATCTTGGATAAATGTATTGAAAGATGGCCTACTTTTGTAGTCAATGTGGATGAAGAATTGGAAAGTTGCTTGTTATATCAAAAATGGTAGATGGGATGAATACTAGTTGAAACAGATCTTTGGACAACATTTGGTGGAGCTTGTGTTGTCAATCCCAATTTTTACAGGAGATCAAAGAGACTCTTTGGAATTGCTGTATAAATGTTCTGGGAAGTCTATCTCTGCCTTAGCCTTTGAAAGATTGCATACAAAGGGAAACGAGGTTGATTGTTGGAGGTGGATTAATAAACTCAAGCTAAGGCCTGCGGTGGAGTTGTTCTGGTGGCGGCTGAGGAGGAATGCTATTCCTTCGAATTGTTTTCTTTCTTATAGAAGAATTATGGATTTCGAAAGCTGTCCTAGGGGATGTTGTGAAGTTGAAGATTCTGATCATGTTGTTGCTAGGTGTTTGAAGATTTCTTAAGTAGCTCATGTTCTTAGCAGTTGGGGATTTTCTATTCCTGCTATTGGTTCGCTTGAAGAAGGTATTAATTCTCTAAAGCATCTTGCCAATTCAAATCCCTTTTGTGGAAATTTGTTCTGTTCTGTAGTACATAGATGCTGGAAAAGCAGAAGCAAATTAATTCATGAGAACTCAGAGGATAGTTCTGCATACATAGCAGCTAATTGTGTTAGTCTGGCTATGGCTTCTTTTCGAAAGGGCAAAAATTGTGAGAACTGGGATGCTAATCAGCTTTACCAGCTGTTTCGCCAATCTTGGCATCCCTCACTACCCAATTGGATTAAGGCTAATGTGGATGCTTCTTTGTTGGGTTCGAACAAAGCAAGTGTAGGTGGTATCTTTCGTGATTCGAAAGGGAGATTCTTGGGGGCCTTTGGGTTTAGTTTGCTTCATTGGGATAGCTCACAAGTCGAAGTTCAAGCTATTCTTTCTTTGAAGAGATTCATTCAAGATTGGATGCTAGAATGTAATGGTATTATAATTGAAGGAGATAACTACAATGTTATCAAGTTGTTTCAAAGAGTTATGCTGTACAAAGACGAAGCCAAAGAAGGAATTATTAGCTTTAAGAATTTGGTTTTCCTTAATGATTTTAAACAAGTTTTATTTCTTTGTGTTAATAGAGAATGTAATAAGTTAGCCGACATGTGTGCTAACTATGCTCTTATTTCTGATTTCTTTTGGGATGTAATTAGTGCTAATAATATTCCTCCTTCCTTTATTTCGTTTTAAAGGAGGAATGTGATGATTGTTCTTAGGTTGTATTTGGTTCTTCAATAATTTTTTTGCCTAGTACAACTTTTCAAAAAAAAAAAAAACAGGCCGTTTTGCATTCCTCACTACTCCACCCGTTTAGCTTTGATTCGTGAATGTCATGAAGGCGGGTTGGCTGGACACTTCGGCAGAGACAAAACCATCTTCCATTTGTCCGATAATTGCTATTGGCCTTCCCTTAAGCGTTATGTGGGAGAGTATGTCAGAAGCTGTTGTACCTGCTAACGAGCAAAGACCACCACCACAAATGCTGGATTATATTTGCCTTTACCCGTGCCTTAATTTCCTTGGACTGACCTCAGCCTTGATTTTGTTGTAGGCTTGCCCCGAACACAGAGGAACAAAGACTCCATTATGGTTGTGGTTGATAGATTTTCTAAAATGGCATATTTTGTGACTTGCAATAAAACGTTAGACGCCACCCATATTGCTGACTTATACTTTCGGGAGATTGTCCGGCTCCACGGCATCCCACAAACAATTACCTCCGACAGAGATGCTAAATTCTTGAGTTACTTATGGAGGACGCTTTGGAGAAAATTAGGAACTCAGCTATAGTATTCATCAGCTGCCCATCCTCAAACCGATGGACAAAAGGGAACCGTTAATCGTAGTTTGGGCAACCTGCTGCGTTGTTTTGTAGGCAAAAATATACGTCAATGGGATTTAATTCTAGCACAAATTGAGTTTTCTTTTAACCACTCCGTTAACCAATCTACCAAGAAGAGTCCCTTCAAAATTGTATACGGTTGCAATCCCATCACTCCACTCGATTTAGTCCCGTCTCTACATCCCGTCGCATACTCACCAGATGGGGAACAAAGGAGTATGGAGATCCAACATTTGCACAAACAGGTTCAGAACACTATTGAAAAACAAAATATGAGATATCAACAACAAGCCAACAAATCAAGGAAGAAAGTTGTGTTTAAAGAAGGAGATATCATGTAGATTCGGCTAAGGAAGGAGAGGTTCTCCCCTGGGGCTTTTAGCAAACTTAGAGCCAAAGCCGACGGTCCTTTTAGAATTGTCAAAAAAATTAATGACAATACCTATTAGATTGATCTTCCCGACAATTACAATGTATCTGCCACCTTTAATGTGGCTAATCTTACTCCACTCTATGATCTTGAAGCTCTTCCCACCCCAGGAGAATGACGTCGGAGCTGAACCTATTATTCTCTCCCTAGTTCTTTTCTTCAGTTATTTTGTATATAGCGTTCTCTGTTTATTCCCCTGTTTTTCCTTCCTGTAGCGTTGTTGTATTACAACCTATATAAGCAAAGGAAATAAAGCAGAGAGGAGGCTTTTGTCTTCTGAAATCTAAGAGCCTCTGTTTTGAGATTTGTTATGTATCTTGAGTCTTAATACTCAAGTGGTGGTTCACCAATTAGGAAGATTGGTCTCGCAAGCGGGGCTCACTATAGCTACATATTTCTGCATGACTAGGTCAACCAGTTGTTCATGTCAACTTGCACCTTCGGTCCTCCATTTTGTGGTTGTGGAGACCTTGGAGAAGAGATCTAGGAAAAAGTCTTTGGGTGAAAGACTTACTAGCCGGGAAGGCTAAGTGAGGACATCTCCGCCGTTGTGAGGAACAAAAAGAGAGCAGCATCTCCATCGTGTGAGGAGCAAAAAGAGGGAACGGCATCTCCACCGTGTCTGAAGGCTAAAGGAGAGAGATTCTTCAGGAATAGAAGAGTTTGTAAAGGTCATTCTTCACCTGATAAGGGAGAAGGGCTTCTACGGCTAACTGAGTGCTAAAGGAGCGTGATATAATGCAATACCCAAAGAGGATGACCTTTAGAGAGTGGAACGTAAATCAATTTTGACTCAAACACTATAAAAATATGTTTTGCATTTTCTTTACTTTTCTACATTTACTTTCATGCACTTTGATTTACTTTGCTTATCTTTGAGAACTTTATGCTTGATAAATTTTTGGGAGAACTCTTGCTTGAAATTCCAAAAAACAAAAAAAAAATCTTAAGCTCCCGCATATTACTATGATTTCAAGATAAGTTAAAAAAAAAAAAAAAATCAATTCACCCCCTCCTCTTGGTGTGTCATAGCACTTTCAACACCTAAGATAGCCCTGGTTGATAAGCCCCATCTCGTGTTTATGCTTCTTCTTACAATTCACAAAGGAGGAGAATTGTTCGGATCAAGTTGCCTCCTCACATCTCGATGCACTCACAACTCTCACTTCCTACAAAAAAGGTTTTACCCGTTCAGCTAAGTTCTCTTTGGGTCATTCTAGATCACCAAACTCTACTTCCGCCTAGGTAAGAGAGCTAGGATGAATAATAACCTGAGGCTGCACTAGGTTGAGCAGAAGTTAGCCCCTACCCTAGTAATTCCATCCATAGTTGCATCTATTCCACATCGATTCATCCAATTAGACAACCTTGCAAAAGAGATACTGCAATCCAAAGTGATCAATTCTCTCCATTGGTGGAGAGCTTTGATGAGGAAGGCATTGCTTGCATTATTGTGACAATTTATCTCATTGCTCCATGTTTTCAACAAGTGGCATCCACCGACTACTCTTTGATCCTTGCCTAAAAGATTAGGGCTCTATCTATGTGGATCCAGCCAGGTTAGTAAGCATCGACTTATTTGAGGGATTGCAGCCTCCATTGCCCAAGTATGTAGGACACAAAGCAGCATAGCTAATAACTAAGAATTTTAGCAACGCCCTTCCTGATGACTCCTGACAGCACCTCAACAAATATCCATGATGCCACCCTTGATGTCATACCAATAAGTCATCATGATCAATACTTCCACAACAGCATAGCAACACCCTCTATGTCCAACAAGTGAGCTTCCCTCACAAGTCTACGGAGAGCCAAAAGCTCTTTCAGCTTCTTCCAAGTAGCATTATTTTGAGTATCTCTCTAGGAATACCCCTCACGTAAAGTCAACGAATTAACTCCACATACATGTCAAGAATAATCAACATCAATCCCATTTGCCTCAAATATTACCAATAGCTGTCAAGCCAGAAGACTGGATACGAAAGTTCATGTAGTGCCTAAGCTGCCCTGGCACGCTCATCTAGGTCACCATTCTGAGGGCCATAAACCTTGTTTGCAGTTTATCTCTTTTGAGCATAATCAATCAGGAGATCTCAATAACCCTTCATTACCCAGGGGAGCCTGAGTGAAATGAAGTGGATAAGATTTCGGCCAGTATCAAGCCTATCCCAGTTAGACAAAGTCCCTGTCTGGTCCATGATGCATTCAATATCTATCAACATATGTTTTATGATTCGAATGTTCTTAATTTTACTTTTGGTCTTATGTAATTTGGACTTTTATGTTTTATTTTATTTATCCTATGATGGAAGGCAACCAATGAATATGTTTAGGATTGGTGCTCTTAGGACATTTCACTCCTTTGGTTTGCTAGCTTTCTTTGGTTTTTGGGCATTTATTATTGGGCTGAAATTCTCCTATTGGGCTTGGCCCATTTTCCCTTGGCTGTTGTTTTCTGGCTATTCGGATCCTGGGCTGGCTGTTGGTTTTCTGGTTGTTTGGTTCCTGGGCTGGCCGTGCCTCTCTCTTGAATATTTCCCATGTTCTGGCTGTTGTTTTCTGGCTGTTCAGATCCTGAGCTGGCTGTTAATTGTCTGGCTGTTTGGTTCCTGGACTGGTCGTGCCTCTCTCTTGGGTATTTCCCAAGTTCTGGCTACTCCCATTGGAGGCTTGGGCAGCACCTTTTGGGGGGGCTTTTTGGATTCATTTTCCCTATTTATAGGGGGTTGTTTGCTGCTGTAGGGAGTTTTGAATGATCTGAAATTGTTTCTAAACCTGAGGGTTTTCTCTTCCTAGCCTGAGAGCTACTTCTTTCATACTTATTTATTCTTCTAGTCTTCTATCTATTTCTTCTCTCCACAAGTACCTTTCCATTGTATCTTTCTTCTCTACATAAAGAGTGAGTGGTGTTGTTGGCCGGTTTGTTGGTATTTGTCGCAAGAGTGTCGACGGATGTTGGATCAAGATTGTTGTGGTGGACCCCTAGTTTGAATGTTCTTTAGAGCACCTAATTTTTTCTAATTTAATCGATACATGTGAGGTGACCTTTTAGGTTGTTCTGAGGGTAGTGTTTTTTTATAATTTTGTCTTTTCTTTCCAAGTCCTTTTTTATATATCTTGCATCTGTTTATTTCTTTGTTGGTGGTTTATTTACTTTTTTTGGGTTGAGTTCTATTCCGTTTGTCCCTAGCGTTCTCCTTCGTTTTTAGAATTTAGGAGCCATCAGTTCCTCAACCATCGAGCCATTGAATCTAACAAATGATGATGCATATTTATAGTGGCTTATCATTGAGGAGGATACAAAAAATTGGGATGACCTTGGAGATGACATTACGGATGAGATATAGATGCCCTCATTTGATCCATCATATGTACATCATCGCCCGAAAATGAAGTCCTCCAATTCCAAAAAGTGATGTAGTGCTAGATGACAATATTAGTGAGAATGATCAGCTCGCAACCTCCTCATCATATCTATTTAATGGCTCATGGAGAGAGATGCCCTATAGTTGAAGATCCCAAAATTAGCCTTGAAGGCCCACTGAAGGCGAATTGCATTGTCGATATGAAAGCTACATTGGCGTGAAGTACGTTAAAGAAGACCTTCAAGTTAGCCAAGGAATGAATAGACTCCATGACAAGTCAAATGGCAAGCAAAAGAAGGAGCCCAATATTTACCTCATTAATTAGTAAGAGTGAAAGAAGCCAAAGGAGGAGCCATAATCATAACGGAACATTTGGCCAACAATAGACAACATCATGGTTGATTAGTATAGCAAGCCGATAACGGCAAATTAGTCCCTAGGCGGGAGGTGACAATTGGGCAAAGAAATGAGTCCATTGGATTTCTTTAGAATTTTTTCTTATTATTAATTTTCTAATAACTCCTAAATTTTAGGCTTTTAGATTGGTATTTCCTTGATTTTAGGAAATAATTACTTCAATCTAAGATTAAGAGTATTTAGATTTTGAATTTTAAGGAGATATCTTATCCTTGATTTTATAAGTTAGCGCAGATTTTGAATTCTTATTTGTATTATAAATAGGACTTACTAGAAGCAATGAAAAGCAGAATTTTAGATTAAAGATCTCAAATTTTCCAAGCTCTCTCCTCACCCCATCGTCCCTCTTTCCCTATCCATCGAACTCAAGTCTAAGGTAGCAATTAAACGGATTCTTACTCTCTCTCCTTTGAATTCCCATATAGGTTGAGAGCCTTCGGGTCCGATGGAGGCCAACAAGCAATCAAATCTCACCTTGAAAGTATCTAATTGCAATATTATATCTATAATAGTAAGTTTAATGGGCAGTAGTTACATATTCAAAGAAGAATTCCAAAAATTAAAATAGAATGAAAAGGAAAGAATCATCTATTAACTTTTCTTACAACCTTGCAAACAAGACTATTTAAGCATCCAACCAAATCCTTAGTTAATTGTTCCATTGAGACTTGATGACCCAAAGTCAATTAGTACAAATTAGGTTATTTAGGCTTGACTAGGGATCCAATTGAGGTTGAGCAAGGATCAAGCAAGACCAACTTGGCTGATTAGGATTAATGTGAGGTCAACTAGAACCCTGATAGGTCGATTAGGGCCTATCAGTCAATGAAGAACATTTGGATTTACAGCAAAAACTTCAAGTCAATCACGTCCAAATTAAGAACCATGTTCAGGTCAACTAGGAACATGGTGAAATGGGATTTATATAATTAGTTTAGTCACATTGTGGTGAGTCACCTAGGTCATGCGAGGTGCTACTAAAGTTAAGCTACGTCACCTAGCCCACATTGAATCACCATTATTAGTGAGTCAACCTAGTATCATTGACCAGCTGGTTTAAGAATAATGAGTTAGTTTAGCTTATATTAAAGGCAACAAGCTTGGAACAAGGCAGAGAACTAAATATGAGGGCAACTGAAGGACCAAATCCCTCTTAAAATTTTCAGAGGTAAACTCTTTCCTTCTCTTTCACTTGACTAGTTACTGGCCAGTTTTCAAATTAACAGAGCTCATCAGACAATGATTTAGATTCACTATACAATGTCAGTCTGACAAATTAAATCACATGCATACTTATATATATGCATAAATAAGGTTTTTTTACTACAATTCTCTAAATCTACCAAAACTCAAAGATGAGAAGTTCATGCATGAAACAAAGCCATTGGCAGCCTTGTAGCACACAATCATGATAACATAAACAGATGTCACTTCAATTGCAGGCTATAACTTCTCAGTCATGGAAAACAATCATACTCTTCATTTGTTCCGTGAACAGCAATTGTTGGGTACAAAAGACCTTTGATATCCTTGCAGACGGTTCCAACAAGTTCTCCATTTTTCCTGTAAGAAAAGTTGCAAAGTTCTCAAAAATGTATTGGCAAAATAATAAATTTTACAAGGTACAATGGAACATTAAAAAACTTGGGAAACTATATCAGAGTAAATTATTGATCAATTATTATTTATCACAAGGATTTTAATTTCAAAAACTTAATTTCAGAACATAGAAAAAATTAATTGGACAAAAAATTGTGTTTTGTCTGACTGAAAGAAGCTATGTTGTTGCTCCAAAGAATTCTGTCCTTGTTCCAACATATCCTTAAGAAGTGATATGAAAACTTAATGATACCAACTGAACACCAACTATGAAGAAGTGGTTTAACAAGGTATTAGTTGTCACATGGAATCAAAAGAAATGAATTGGGTTGACAAGACAGCTAAAACAAATTCTTTTTTGCTTAGAGATAAAAAAGGATTGCCAGGTGTTATACATCTTGATATGACTTTCAGCAGCTGGACACATGTGATCATACAATTACTACTAACATAGCCTAACAGGATAAAAAAATTCAAATAAAAAAGAGCAATCATCTTACGTGAAGAAAAATTCCTGTGTAGAGTAATTAATTCCAGCACCTACAGTATCATCAGATGTATATTTTGGGCCAAATGGTTCTCCTTTTTCTTGCCCATGGTAAAGATATCCATCATCCCCATGATACCCACAACTATTAGCTTCCCATCTGCATAAAAAATAAAAATAAAAAAAGGAAACAATTTTTTAGGAAAATGCAATAGCACCAACAAAGAAAAAAAATACATCAATGCAACACAGAGAGTTTGGAAGTGGATCGTGTATGGAGTAAAATACAAGAAGAATAAGATTGATCAAATTATATATATATATATATATATATATATATATATATATATATATATATATATATATATATATTCCCCAAAGATTGAGAACAATAAACCAAGATACAACTATTTCACAAAATTGGTAAAAATTTAACATTATCATCTTATTACTACAAATAGTCTCATTGATTGAATCAAAATCATTGTGGCATATGCAGAAGCTTAAATCCAAGAGAAGTATAAAAATCACTTGATTCTTAAACATCAAAAACTACATTATTGCCAGTTTACTAATTTACCTAAAATAGTGATATGCTTCATCCTACCTCAAACAAATATTATTACATGAATAGTGTTTCATCTCAACCATCATACTAAAGTCAATTTCAAAGATTTAGAAGGTGTAAATTTTTAGTGTATAATATGCAAAGAAGCTGAATTGGGTAAAGTGTGGCTGGAACGCACACTTTTTATTGAGAATAGTTCACTTTTTAATTAAATATGGCTAGTAGCAGAGTTCTCCAAGTTTCAACCAATACAATAATTTTCCTCCAAATAAATTTTATGAAAGGATTCGCTGAAACCTACAAATTCTACGAAGTTTTGAAAGGCTAAGAAAAAAGCCAGTTTTAATTAAATAGCTAAAAGAATAGCAAAGTTGAGATACATATTTCGAGAAATTTAATGTTAAAAACCTAAAACAAAAGCTTAGGAACAATTTTCTCACAAGACAATTGCAGATGACCGCCTAAAAGGTAATATCAAATGAAATCAAGAAATGCGATTTAATTCTTTTTGGCTTACCCAGGTTTCCTTCGGAGGTTGAACTCTTTAGTGGTGAAGCCGATGGCTATTTGGCCCTTTTGCCCGGCGTTCTTGACAGTCATTTCGAAGTAGTAAGCGATCCTCCTGGTTGGTGCCGGGCAGTTGGCCTGCACGGCTCCGACATCATAGAAGTGTTGAGGACTTCCAACATACTGCACCGACATCTTGTCCATGGACACCATTTGGAACATGCCGGAACTGTTAAAGGTATTGAGGTACGACGGCTCCTCCTCGTCCGTCTTCGCTGCCGAAGAGGACTCTGCCCACGCCGAAGCCCATCTAGACGAGAGATTGAACAGGTCAAAGGAACCTTTTCCACCCGCAACCGGATCTTGCTTGCTCTCCATCGTCAAGGGGCAGAATAACCAGAACGCTCCCGCTATAAGTCCAATTCGAACCGAGAACAACACTAGATAATGGAAAAGCTACGAGGAATTTCGATCGAGGAACTGCTCGGAATATCTGCCCCGGCGAGAAACCCTAGCACGGCTGGGGAACCGAAAGATGGGTAAGGTGCGCGAAAGCGACACTTGTGTGAAGTTTTGGACGGAAAATACCCACGCGTGCGAGAAATTATTAGGCGCCGATTCGTTGAAGAAGTGGATATTTTAAAATTTCGATGGATTCAGTCCAAAAAATTTTCCATCAAATTTAGATTTAGGATTGATGCTCTTAAAAATAATCACCAAAGTTTCTCAATATTTAGAATTTCAGTACAATAAATTTTTTATTCATACTCAGAAAAAAAAAAAAATTGATGAAGATGAATATTAATTTTGAGGAGAACGTTCATTCTTCAAGCAAATGATATGTCCATAGGACACAGAGTCTGAAAGGCGGTATGTAATCATCCAGAAAGATGAATTATTGAAGTTGAAAGAATTGTAGACTGAATGAATGACAATTTTTTTGTACACTTAGAGAATATGTCGGGGTCCGAGGAGGCAGAGCCCTTTGACGAGAGTCAAGGGGCAGCGCCCCCGCTTGTTTTTTGGTACCTAATTGTGCCATGTAAATCTCTTGTATTGGTTTAAGTTTTGTAGATCGTGATTGATTTTTTTCTTTGTGCTTAATTTTTCTTTTTTATTTTTTGATGCTTATTATTTTGACATAGTCAATACACAATTAATAAAGCATCAAATGAAAAAAATTGCTTACTATTGACAATTTATCAAAAAAATTATTTCTTATAAGTTTAACTCCAAACGAAAATTCGATGTGCAGTAAATACGCAGCTAATATGCAGTAAATATGCAGTAAAATTATCTTGTTAGTTCATCGAAAACAATTTCCTTACAAGTTCACTTCTGAATGCACATTTGATACGCAATAAATACGGAGCTAATACACAGTAAAGTTTCTTGACAATTTACCAAAAAAATGGCTCCTTACAAGTTAAATTCTTAAGGCACATTCGATACAAAGTAAATACACAGCAAATACGTAATTTTGTGTATATTTTGTATTATCATTTATTTATATTATATTATATTCTTTGATTAATTTTTCCTATAAAATAACAAATCATGTAATTTTCAGTAAAACAATACTACATTCCTTTCATATTTATATTGTTCCTTAAGTTCACACATGCTGAATAACACGAAAAGTGTAGTGGTATGCGATATAGAATAACAAAAAAAGCATAGTAAAAGCACAGCAAACACAGTGAATACTCAGTAAAAGCACAGAAAAAGTGTAACAAAAGTGCAGTAAAAGTATAATGAATATGCAGTAAAAGCATAGTAAAAGAAGAGTCGAAAATGAATGAAAACAACTCAGAAATTTGAAAACTATGTAACCTAATTTTAAAAATTGAAGAAGAAGATACATATTTGATACCATTGATTACGCAGTAAATAAATAGTGAAAACGTAGTAAAAGTACAGTAAAAGTGCACCAAATACATAAGTTATATTGACATTATCAAAAAATTATTCCTAACATATTTAATACATAGTGAGAACATGCTTAGTAACATAATTTGAACTAAAATAACTCATTTAATTACAAGAAATTTAATACAAATATTGAGTTTAATATAAAATTATTTTAAATTTGATAAATAATTATTACAATTAAAAATTAATACAATTGCAACTCTGAAGCAATGATATCCATCATCATCCTCGTGCACTCAGGTCCCGCCTGACTGGTTGGCGCCCCGACTATGAATTTCTCCTTAAAGCATTCATGCATGTTTGAGAAATTGATCTGACTTAAAGGTGGGGGGATTTATGTTGTATTTGCCTCCACGTTAGTTTTCTCTGTTAAGAAATCAATTTCAGCAAAATATACCACTATAGAAAAATTGTGTGTTACCAGCGGCCCAAATCCGCCTAAAATAGCCAAATTCCACTAAAATTTTGATTTTCCGATGGATTTTGGTGGAACAACCTTCAACGATAAAATACGCGTCGGTGGAACTTTTTCATCAAAAATATTTTCGGTGAGCTTATCGGCGGAATATAGCGGTATGATGCATCATTTTTTGGTCATAAATACCAGTGGTGTATCCGCCAGAATTTTTGTTGAAAACTTATCGCCAAAAGTAACCTTCGAACACAAACCGGCGAATTAGTCCGTTGGATTATCTGTTGGAAATATCAATGGTAAGTTTTCGCCAGAAAGTCGATACAATTTGTCGTATCTCTATTTCCGATGGATAATCCACAGAAAACCTGTAGCAAAAATAAAAAATAGCACTCCCTCTAATATTTATAATTTTTACAACACAATAAATCTGCATAAAAATATACAAATACCATATTGATTCAAACATTGAACACAAACAAACATTTTAACAGATTTAACATTCAACAAATAGTTTAATAATAGATTTAAATAACTATACAGATGAAATGTCCAATATATAAATTAGATGTCCATAAATAAGAAAAAAATATCTAATCAAAATCAGTATCCTACTTTGATGATGTTGCATGCTTTCCACTTAATTGCTCTCTTAATTTTAGCAGCTCATCCAAAAACTAAGTTTGATATATCTGCATCTGCATATCAGCTTATGATTTCCTGACTTGCTCTAGCTCGACTGTAAGCAAGGTTGTGAAAACCAGACCAAACAACGAACAGGAGGAAGGAGAGGTTCACGGTTCGACCAGTCGAACCGGGCTCAAACCAGATGATGTAATAAATAATAATATTATTGAAAATTTAAAAAAATTAGCTTCACCTCCATAGCCATAACATCCTATGATTCCTATGGCACTATTTTGACATTCATTAAGCATATGTTACAACTCAAAATAAATTAATAATATAACCACTAACTCTACAAAATATATGAATACATAAAAAAATCATTTCTGACTGTTTAAATAATAGTAAAATAGAAGTTGGAGAAGGCTAATTTAAAAAAAACACACAAAAAGGACATTAATTTGGTTTACAAATACAAACAAACCAAACAGCTATATTTCTGAAATGTATGTTTGCCGTCCTAAAATATCTTTCTACACAAACCTGCAATGAATGAAGGCGATTCTGTGTTTCAACATCGAGAACATCTAGAATAACCACAATGTTCTCTGCCGCAGCTATAAGATATTGACCCAAACATGGTTGAAACCTCATTTGTGTAGTACCGCCCTGAAAAAATATCAAGATAAAACTTTAGGCATTTATGCTCTGCATCGAAGCCCTATATTGAGAATGAAAGCAGAATAGCGTGATCATAGAATATAAGATTTTAGGGTTAAAAAAACTTACATCCTGCGGTTAAAAGGAAGAGAAGAAGCAAGGATGTGCCTGAGACGACCAAGATGATGTCATCATCGAGTTCGCAAATGGTTTGGAGGATATTGCTTGAGACGAAATGTGGGAGATGAACTGCAGAAGACGAATGGGACACGAGCAAACGAAATGAATTTCTGGAGCGAATCGAGCATTATTAGAGTATTTTCTATATTTACTCAATTAGCCGCTGGATCCAAAATCAACAGCTCACATCAGTTTTTTTTTGTTTGAACCCAACAGTTCTTTATAATCGGTGCCGGTTCGCCGGTCTGACCGTCGTTCAGACTATTTTTTGCCTGGTTTGATTCGAAACTGGTTATGAGGGCTGATAGAACTGGCCAACCAACCAGTTCACTGTTCAACTAGTTGCACCGACAGGTTTGGTCTGAGTTTTCAAACCATGGTTGTAAGGGCAGCTACCTATTGGCTATATAACAACTCCTGGCCACTTGCTGAGAAGCTGGAGCCACCAGATGTCTGCCTCTCATAAGCATAGGCTTGTGAGCCTAAACCATAAAATTGGCCTTTCTGCATTCTCCCTACCACTTTCGACCAAATGTGATAGTTAGAATACTCTGTTGATCCCCCAAAAGATTCCTCACCTTCTCCTAGCTGACTCTCTCGAAGTCGTGTATAATCATCCTATAAAAATTAATACAAGATTAAGTAATTTACACGTCACCAAAAATATTAAAATTATGTAGTCACGTAAGCTCTTCTTGCTCACTCATCAACCCATTGCTGGTCCTCTTACCATTTGTGGGTATGACTATGCAACTCAACAGTGATCGGTTCTCTACCCAGCGCCTCTTTCTGCAATATACTTATATTAGTATTCATATCTAAGTAAATTATTAAATTTTTTTAAATTGTTTACTAAATGTCGTCTGTGCTTAGTATGTGGAATTGAGCCCCCACTATGGAGGGAACTACACATGCCCCTAACATTAGAAGCTCAGTTCGGTCTATTCTGGTCCCTCCTCCTGATATAATCTAGGCTACCTTAAGCACTGATAAGCTCAATCTATACACTCTCACCAATCCAGAGTGGTCGCTCGCTTGACTTTCTAATATTAGTAAACATGTCTCACTGCGAGTCAACCTGCGCTTCTCAAAACTCTTTTTGATTTTATTATTGTGCTAGGTCAGCTAATATAAAATCTTTATGTATTAAAAAATATACAACATATAATATTTTTATTGGCTTAATTAAAAAAGATATAATATAGAGCATATTTGTATAATAACTAACCTTAAACTCTCTAAACCACTTGTCATGCACTTCCTTCAGAATTTTCTTCTAAGAAATATAAGGAGCAGCATACCTACTCTGTATGATTTCCTGTATTTTATGCGTCAACTACTTTAACTGATGAAATATGCACAAAATATGTTAAGTGAAAAAATTTTTATTAAATTTTAGTAGCATATTAAAAATATAATAAGTACGTACGTGTCACCCTTAGGTTCAATCAACATGCGCCCCTCTATCATCTGCTCTGCTACAATTGGGTGAAAGATCCACTTGTAACGAGTTGAGGGGTGGTAGGGGATAGTATTGCAGGACATAAGGTGGGTATGGATAAGTGGGAGGGCCTCCATAAAAAGGGGGTTGTAAGGGTAGAAATGAGTACTATGTATGGCACTTGGCAAAGGAAAACGGGAGTCTGATGAGTAGAACTATGGACTACTGGCTACAGGAGTAGATAAAGGTGGGCTAGGGTGACTCTGAGTTGCAAGATGAGAAAACGAGGTTCCCTCAATATGTATAGACCTACTAGCTGAGCCACTAATCACCTTCTTGCGCCTACAAAAAATATTTTTAATCAATCCTTCGGGAGGCTCGTCACCTAAAGCCATTTACAAATAAAAAATAAGAAAGATTAGCAATATAAATTATAATAAATATTTAATATAAAATAGAGCGGCAATTAAATAAATAAAGTAGAACAATAATAAAATAAATAAAGTAACTATTATTATGCTGTTAAAAATAAATCATATTGCTAATATAAATTATTGATTCATAATTGATTGTCAAAAATGATTAAATACATTTACCTTCTATTTATTTATCATTTATTGATTCACTTTTATATGATGAAACATCTACATCACTATTAAATTTCTCATGAATTTTCTCTATATTTAAATCTACTTCCTCTAACTGCAACTCACTCTTATTAGTTACAATTTGATCTTCCACATCATTAATAAGATCTTTTAAGTTTGACATAAATACTTCTTAATGTGCTGGTGGTATTGATGTGCTGGTGCTATTGGTTTTCATAACTACGAGCTAATCATGTTTGTCTC
Organism: Dendrobium chrysotoxum; assembly: GCA_019925795.1. Classification (NCBI taxonomy): domain Eukaryota; kingdom Viridiplantae; phylum Streptophyta; class Magnoliopsida; order Asparagales; family Orchidaceae; genus Dendrobium; species Dendrobium chrysotoxum. Next base: position 72,581,478 of record CM034312.1, on the reverse strand, counting down.
ATAATCTACTCGAATAGTTAACAAAATAGGTTTGGCTTGCTTGGCTAGTAATAATGAATGGGTCAAACTTTACATATCTCCTACCCCACTTTACTTCAGTTATATCATAAAGCGGATGTATTCTTGTACCTCTATTTTACACTAGATCAAACCAGTTATAAGGAATAGATGCATATTATTCCCGTAAACATGATATTATAATTGTAATATTTCTTGTAATACCTGCAGTACTAAGAATCATTATCTATATAGGTGTTTCCTCTTACACAAATACCAAAATTATATGTCTTCATACCTTCACATCAAGATTTAATTTGGAATTTATAACCGTTAGCCAAAAAAATTGGCCAACATTTCACTAATCTATTTAGTCTCCAATAGTCCCTGATACTATAAATCACTATCATGAGTGTGAACCTAATTAATCGATCAAATATCAGTATATTAATATCATATTTATTAACTACTTTGTTAATTAATTAAGATAAATTAGTAGAGATGAATAGTCAAAATATATACCATATTTTTGAAGAAATTAGGGAATTCTGTTTCCACTATCTTTTGGACTTTTACTGTTACTGATATACTTAAACCATTAATGAAACTCTTGCAAATTTTAAATAATTATGATTTATGAGTAACAAATGTATGAACAAGATAACTCATACTTACTCGAGATATGGCTTAAGTTCATCACAATTAAGAAAGACATGCAATGTGGCAGCTCTTATCTCCTTATCCGTCAAATAACACATGGAGCTAGCGTCTGTGGGTTCACCACTTTCGTTGAATACAAATATATTTGAGAATTTATATGAATCTATATGACTCATATTTTGAGGTTTAGTACTCCTAGTTGATTGTGATGCTGTGTTAAAGTAATACAAGCAAAACTAGGTTATCTCGTATATTAGATATGCTTCACAAAGTGAGCCTTCAAGATATCCTTTATTCTTAGCAATCTTCTAAAGTTTATTTAAATACCTATCAAAAGGATACATCCATCGATACTGAATAGGTCCACATATTGTAGCCTTATATGATAAATGCATGGGTAGATGCTCCATAGAGTCAAAAAATGCTAGAAAAAATATCTTCGTAAGTTTACACAGTATAAAATGAATATGTTGTTCCATAAGAATCAAGTGCTCTCTATTTAATTTTGGAGAGCATAAATTCTTAAAGAAGATACTTAGCTCCATCAAGGGCTTTAAAATTAGATCTAGTAGAAAACTAAATACAGTTGGTAGTAGACATTGTATGAAGATATGACAGTTATGACTTTTTAATCCAAATAATCTTCTAGATCTTATGTCAATACATCTACTTAGATTGGAAGAATATCCATCAAGTACCCATAGAGTCTTCACCTATTCACAAACTTCTTACTCTGCTCTAAAGTCAAAGTGAATGGAGCTTTTGGTTTGAGAAGTTTTCTATTTTTATAATCCTTCAACTCTAAAACTTTCCTCCTACAAATCTCATTTAAGTCCATCCTTACTTTTATATTATCTTTGGATTTATCTTTGATGTCCATGACTTTATTGAATATATTATCAAAAATATTTTTCTCTATATACATCATATCTAAGTTATGTCTAATCAGGTTTATCCTCCAATATGACAAGGACCAGAAAATACTTTTCTTGATCTAACTGTGTATGACACCATATCCTGGTAAATTATAATCAGCTAATGTTGGCGAATCCATTATCGTGGGTATGAACATTACTCTTTTAAATATTTTTTTAGTGGTTAATCTAGGAGGAGGCTGAAGCATTACCATTTAATTTTTAGTAAATTCATCCTTATTTTACTTGAAATGATGACCTGTAGGTAAGAAGATACAGTGATAGTCGAACCAAGCCTTCTTCCCTCCATGCTTTAAAGTGAATGATTTTTTAAATTACATATAATACGGATAAGCTAAATTACCGAAAGTATTCCAACCTGAAAGCATATGTACGAAAGAAAGTCACCAATTATCTAAAGTAATGTTGTCCTCATTATAAAATTTTATTTGGTAGAGATATCATATATATTTACTCTTTCTTTCCATAATATATTTAAATTAATGATTAATGGTTATAAGAATACATCGATCTTTACTTTTGGATTATGTGCCCCTCGAATGATCAGCGTCGAAAAAATGTAAGGAGTAGTCATACACAACTCTTGAGGAAGATTGTAAGGAGTGACTATCACGGGCCAACATGAATAAGGTGAAGTAGACTGGTTAAATGGAGTAAAACCATCTGTGCATAAACTTAATATTATATTTCATAATTATATGGTGAAGGCGGGATGTATACAATCAAAGTGTTTTCATACCTCTGCTTCTAACAGATGTGTAATAACATCTTCTTTCGAGATGTGTTTATTATGTCATCTCATATATGCAGCAGATCTCATGGATGTATATAACTATTGTAGTATAAGAATTATGGGTAAGTAAAATATTCTACTAATTGGTACTTCCTTCAACTTTCTTTCATCCCAATCTTTGGTTTAAATCTTAATATATTGCAATGACGGTATGTAATCACTGATAAATCATTTTTATAGTATAACATGCATCTATTGACACAACAATCTATCTTTTTGTATGTCAACCCAAGTTTAAAACCCAACTTCTTAGTCCGATATAAATATGTAGGAATTATGTTATCTGCGGGTTGGTTTTCTTAAGCAGCCCAACGAATTGATTAAAACATTCACATGGGATATTATATTCTGCCTTGATGCTTAACATCTTCACAGCAATGGATAACTATGAGTGAGTGGTACACCCCTTCTATATTAGTTATTGGGCAGCATGCAATAAATTATAAAAATTTTGTACCTCCTTATTAGGTGTCTCTTCGGTATATTGTTCAAATTATGCTCCAATTGTATTATAAACTAAGCCTTCAAAAGTTCTGATATTTTCTTCCTTAACTATATTATAACTTATAAATGGGTCACATTGAGAATCGAAATGTGGCTCGTACTCACCATGAGAAGTCTAATACCAATATTCTGGCATGAACCCTCATGATATAGATTAACAGTTACATCATCTAGTCTTAGGTGCACTTGATTTTCATGTTTAGAACATAGGCATCAAAACTTTTTATCTGAGATGAAACTAGGTAATTGATAAGTTGTCTGAATGAAAAAATTCATCCCATTAATGAACTCATCTATTAATGTCTTTCATCCTTGTGTCAATCTGTTATACATTCAACTTTATTGATTTATAATATCTGTAATATAACCTATATATAATATGAAGATATTAGATTAAAATTTTATCTTTGAAGGAAAATAGATTGAATTTAAATTGATTTATAAATTGGATGGTGTTATTTCACATAGGTTATTGTCAATAAAAAATCTGGCAGCATCCGAGCATCTCCTCCATTTAGGGGATATATAAGGAGTCTTAGCCTGCCCACCACATTAAGAAAGACTTGCATAGTCTATGTATGGAGGCACCGTGGCCGTAGTCTTCAATGCTACCATGCCAAGAAAGACGTGTATAGGTCTTTAGGGGGGTATTTGTGTGAAAATGCAATTTGCGCCAAAGTTATTCTAGTGGATTTATCGATATAAGCCAAATCTAATACCTTTATACCTTTCTTAATATAAGCCAAATCTAATACCTCTACTTTCCTATTTATGTGATTGGGAGGTTGCCATTTTATGTGAGCAAACCATCTAAGACAACTCTCTCATTCATGAGCATTCTCATCTCTACAAACACTTAACTCAATGTTATGCTTCTCATTTAATAACCACTAAAATGCATACAAAACTGACAGAGGTGAACGTCAGTGACAAAATGCATGCACTTAACTCTGCAAACACTTAACTCCCTCTCTAGTCTTATCAACAAAAAGAATATCATTAATAAAATGCGCACACCATGGTACAATGACTTATAAATGTCTACTGAGAACCTTCAAGATAAAGAAAAACTAATGGGGAACTTATGGGAGATTTCTGGCAACAAAGCGAGGAATGACGATGGACCAGTCACATGAAGGGGACGACAATGGTGAATATCCACGACAGAGGTGAATGCCAGCAATGGAGGTGGTGTTCGACGATGAAGGTGAACGTCGGCGATGGAAGCAACCAATAGAGTGAGAGAGTGAAATGGAGTGAAATGAGAAAAGCATGGCCGTGGAAAAGGAAATAGGGCTTTCTCAAGTGGTATTTTTGATGGGTTTTCCTCCGAAAATCTTTCCGGCAAAATTTCTATTGGCAATATTTTGTCAGGTTTAAATAAGCCAAAAGATTTACTGCCAATAGTTATGTTAGTCATTTCCAACGTATTTTGTGCCAGAAGTAACCACCACCTTTAGAAAAATTGATGGTTTTCCAGCTATTTTTTTGCCATAAATTTTTGACAGTTTATCTGCTAGAAAATCCTACGCTAAGTTACCAGCTGAATATCCACCGGTTAGACCACCAGTTATACTGACAAGTACTTCTGCCAGCAAGCAGAGATTTTCCTATAGTGTATTCGCCTTATATACGCCCTGTCAATACGAAGTAAAAGCACACTGAATATAAATTAAAAGAGCAATAAAAGTGCAATAAAGGCACAGTAAAAGCCCAGTAAAAGTGCATTGAAAGTGCAATAAAGTGTTGTGAAAGCACAGTAAAAGTGCATAAAAAATACATTAAATACACCCAATTTTATCCACGCAGCTGCTCAAAGTGCAGTAAATACATACTTTTTACTATGCATTGCTTCGCTTTTATTGGGTATCTCTGTGTATTTACTGCACTTGTACTAAGCTTTAAGGCACTTTTTCTGTGTAGCTAAAGCCCAGTCCAGTATTGCGCTCTATTTTTGCATGGGCATTCTATCCACACAATATAGCCTATATAAAAAATTATACAAACTTAGAAACCCTTATACTAACTTGGGTTAAATTTGAAATTTACCAAAAAGTTTAAACCTGCATTAGCTCCAACTAAATTAACTTCCATTTCCTAGGCGTCTACATACCTCTTTTCAGCCTCCATGTCCTATGAGCATGCCATCTCTACGAAGAATGTAACATTCTCCTAAATCTTAATTGGTTGTTCCTCATTTTTTCTTTCTCAACAGGTATCAAAAGTTCCACAAAAGTCCTAAATATTTGGATTTAGGAGCTTTCACGGGTTTTTTCTTAAAATGAACCACCAACTATTGAGAATAGTGCAAATCTTATTATTCAAGTGAGTTTTTGATGCAAGTTTTTAATGATTACAAATTCTTATTATTTGATCTCATTGCTTGTTTATTGTTTCTCCTAACAAATGTGCAAATTCTATTTTATGTGTACTAACATGTCTTTCGGGAAATTCACACTCTAGACTGCCAAAAACTTCAAGTTATTTTGTTAGGGTTTATTCAAGTTATTTTGTTAGAGTTTATTATAAGTGAAGTCTGTAATTTTTCTTTTTTCTTTCTTCTGAGAGAGAGATTTAATCTATTGTGTGAGGGAGAGAAGTGAGAGTTAGGAATGATTATGAAGGATCTCTTGAGTGGATGTTTAAGAGATTGGGCTCCACGAAGGTTGTTCTTCTTACTTTATGTCCTTTTTTATCGATTGTTGATAGAGTGAGGGCTCTTGGGTGCAAGAGCTCAAGAGAGCCTTGGGAAAAGACTCTTATGCTAGCTGGAGGTTAGTGGTGAGTCTTCTCCATCATGCTGGGTGCAGAAGGAGGGTGTATTCTTGGGAAGAGAAGGGTGTAAGGGTGTTCTCCAATTCTTGTGAAGGAGAAAGACTTCTCCACCTTGCTGAGGGTCGAAGGACTCGTTATTGAAATTCTTGGGGAGTGGACGTAGGTAAGGTTGACCAAACTACTATAAAAATCCTAGTTCGCTTTTTCGCTTCTTTTTGCTCTATTTTACTTATTGTGTATTATGGTTTGCTTCTTTGCTCTATTATGGTTACATGTGATTTTTGGAATAAAAGGGTTCATAAATTATTTTTATAGGACTTCTCTCCAATCATTTTAAGATAATATTTAATCTTAATATTTTGAGTTTGCTAAGTAGTGTTGTTTCTTGTAATTTATTTTTAACACTCTACAAAAGAAATATTTAAATAAGCTAATTTACTCCACCTCCTCCCTCTTAGTTGTGCCTAGTCACTTACAAAATGCCTTGGCTTTAACAAAAATATTTAATATTCTTATATGAAAACCATGACCCATTATCATAGATGACAATTATTTGTAGTTCATATTTATAAATAATATTCATTCACATGATGTTTCAAATAACATTGATAGTGGTTTTTGCTAAGTCTTTTCCAATTTATGAAAGAATGAACCATTATTAGGTTAAACTCTACTTACTTTTTTTGGTGGAAGGGTCAAGTAAGTCAATATCCTAAATAGTGAATGAATAGTTACTAGAGATATATTATAACTTATGGGATGGTTAGAGTTATAATGGTGTGAATGTTGGCAACAAAGGCATTTTTGGGAGAATTTCGTAGCATATTTGCTTATGGTCAGCCAAAAGAATGCTTATCTTTGATTTTTGTTCACCAAGGATCATCCACCAAAATGATTACTATATTATCCCAGTGGACCTCTCCCAAGATTCCTTTAATGATAAAATTTTTGAATACTTTATTGTTAAGGAAATTTTATCTTGTATCTTCTACGATTACCTAATATTGGAAGGGTCTTGTCATTTTTTAAGCATTTTATGAAAAGATCCACCCGGCCTTGGGGTTACTTCCAACTGAACCACCTTGGCTTTAGCTTAGTCAATATTAAATCTCTAAAGGTAGTATACCATTAGAATTACAAATTTTGACAGTATGTCAATATGTTAATTGTATTCTTTGGGAATTTATTTATTCTTTAAAAATTTGAATTTTCCAATCTTTTATTTCATATTGAATATGTGTCTTTGTTGGTTTTCTTTTTGGTCTTTATATTAGCTATTCACCTAGCACATCACACGTTAATAATTTAAGAAGATAATTGTTAATTTAGAAAAAAAATTAACCATGAAAGAATGTATTTTTAAGTAAAAATTCACTTAAGTTCATTATTTTTTAATATAATTTCTTAAAAGAATAAAAAGATAATAAAAATTCATCATAGCACTTTGGTGACAACAACTTAGTGCCACAATGCTCTGTGGAGGAAAATTTGGTACTGAAGCAAAGAACTCAACTCCACGATGCCATCAACCCTGCAACATCACATAGAGAATTATATTATCTGAGACATAAGCCTTGATGTTACAATGCCTGCATCCCAGCATCACAATGCTGTACTTTCAATGCCACAATACTTTGAAGAGAAGATATTTCATGTTCAAGATGGATAGATTGGTGTTGCAGCACCAATATTTCAAAACTGCAACACCAACACTTCAGCACTATAGCGCTAAATTCTCAAGCACTATTGCGATATTAGCATGGATAGTTCCTCATATGAAATGATGCATTGATTCATACATAGCACAACTACATCAAATTTCATTGAACCATAATGCCACAATTATACATTGTGCACTGCAAAACAACATTGCCACACTTTTTACTCTATGACTTTGTGAGCAACTTAGGAAGTTATTTATGCATTGAGTATGAATAGGGGTTGACTTCTTCCTTTATTTTGTTGCACTATTTAGTACATAGAGAGTGTGAGTTAGAGGATTTATAAGGAGAATTGAGAGCAAATATTTGATAGAGAAAAGGAAAAGATTTATAAATGGATGCCCTGGTTTTATCAATTTGGCTTTCTGACTTTTGTAATTTTTATTCTAGATTTAAGTGATATTTGTGATTGTTTCTTTCTTTAATATGCATTTTAGTGGCTAATTGTTTAGCATGAATTTATGATTTGATTGTGGTACTATGTATATTGTTAAATTAGGTATGTGCACCCGCTTTACTAATGATTACTTTATTTCTCCCCTTACTTCATTTAATTATAATTTGGCTTGTCATAATTTAAAATTTAGTGTAAACTAATGTTCTCAATGGAGACTTAGTAGAACAATTAGGGAGACTTGAAATAAATCCTAAGAAATATAGATGTGCATTTTTGGTTTTTAGAATCATTAAGAAGACAATGTTCATACAGTGAAGTGTGGTGGTTAGAGTAGTTAGACTGCTATTCATAACTTTGCTATGATTCTAATGAGATTGATAGACACAATGAATTAGGGTTTCTCTAATTGAATTAAATTTTAAAAGACATAGCTAACATGCACATGTTTACCCAATCAATCATAAATTTATAGTTATTATTACATTAGAAAAACCTTTAAAAAATTTTGTAGTTTGGCTTTATCGTGTTTCCCTAAAAATTTAAGATTTTATAAGATAAATTAAAAATCTATTAAAAATTAGTGCTTAACATAATAAATATATCTTGTGATTCCTCATGAAAATGATGCTCTATTATCACTTTATTACTTCAAAGGATACTTTATCTTGCAAATCACTGTATTAGTTGAACAAGTTTTTTAACGCCATTATTAAGGAATTAAATTGTATCTTTATTAGTTATTACTAATTTTAAAATCATTAATTTATTCTTACTTTTTATTTGCTTTAACATTATTCTATCAATAGTATGTATTCCTTTATAGTTGTTGTGTTTTCTTTTAATTTTCATAGAATATAAAATTATGTTGGAATTATTTATGGTGTATTTATGGAGCAATGCTTTATGGTGTAGAATGTTGACCATTGAAGAAGAAATATAAATTTAAGTTTTATTTTATTGAGATGTGGGTGCTTATGTTAATGAGTGGATTTATACTTTGAGATAGAATGCAAAATGGGAATATACATGAAAAGGTTGGAGTAGCTCCTATGGAAAATATGATTAGAGAGAGTCGCATTTTTGGATTTGGTCACATAAAATATTGATGTTCCAATGACCTGGTTAGGAGAGTGGATGTTCTAGATCTCACATATGTTAAGAAATGTAGATGTTGACATAAAAAAAACTTAGTTAGAAAGTATTGAAGACTTAGTTATATGTCTTAGATATGGCATATGTTAAGTAAGGTCGGGCAATCGGCTAAGTCAGATAGGGACTGGTCAAATTCGGGTTAGTTAGTTGACCCGGACCCAACCCAATTTTTTAAACGGATCAAAATTTTGAACCCAAGCTTGACTCCAATTTGTTAAACGGGTCAACTCAAACACAAATTTTCTAGGTTAGGTTTGGGTCAGGTTATCGAGCTAGGTCAATAATTGACATCCCTAGTATTACTTAAACTAAAAGTTATATGTTTAAATGTAATGGTTCCATAAGAACGTGTGAATGTCACTTTATAGTTATCTGTTAGGGTATTGGGAATCCGATGGTAACTAGAATAACCATCTAAGAAATATTAAAAAAAAATATACCTAACTAATCTATCTAGGATTTAATAAATAAAGGGCAATGATAAATGATTCTTCATAGTGGCTTTGTTAAGCTTTCTATAAACCCTCTATCTAGTCACAATCCTAATAGGAATAAGTTCATTCTTCTCATTTGAAATGATAGTTAACCCTCCTTTCTTTGGAATATAGTGAATTGGGCCCAATCACTATCAGAAATAAGAAAATGATACCTACATCCAACCATTTTAGAATCTCCTTTTTAACCAATTCTTTCTTAGTTGATTAAATCTCTTATGTGGGTTAGCAATATGTTGACATTCTTCCTCTAATAAGATCTTATGCATATAAATGGTTGGGCTAATCCTCTGAATGTTAACAATAGACCATCTAAATGTTCTCTTCAATGTGCTAAAAGCTTTAATCAACTTATCTTTGTGATTCTTTCAAGCTTAGTAGAGATAATATTACGTAAAGTTGACTCCTTTCCTAAAAGTATATACTTTAAATAAGCAAGCAATGCTTTCAATTATAATTAGGAGCCTCAATTACAAAGGGTCTTAATGGTTTCCCTAGAGGTGATGTTTTATAACTTCAAAATTTTCTCTAAAGATCATAGGGGGTTCACTAATAAAATAAATAGAATCTCCCTCTATCACACTTAGATTATCCTATCATAATAACATATCTAACTGAGTACCATCTCACATCTCCTCCATAACATCCTCTACACAATAATTAACATAATCTACTATATAATAATCCTCACCCTAATCTTTAGGAAACTTCATAGATTTCAGAACATTGAAGGTGACTTCCTAATTCTAAACTCTGATGGTTAAGTCTCCCTTCTAAGTATTAATCATGGCCCTACTTTAGGTAAGAAAATTCTACATACAATGATAGGTATTTCCCTATCTTCCTCCACATCTAAAGTAATAAAATCTATAGGGAAATGAAGTTATCAACTTTTACTAAAACATACTCTTTTACCCCCTTAAGATAGATCAATAAATAGTAAGCTAACGATAGCGTTATAGTAGTAGGCTAGATTTCTCCTAGGTCTAATCTCTTAAAGATGGACAAGGGCATAATATTGACATTAGCACCTAATCACATAGCGTTCCCCCATAAAACTTATCCCCTATAACCATCCGAATGGTGGAACTACCAGTGTCATTAAGCTTTTACAAAATTTTCTTTTTAATGATAGCACTATACTCTTCAAAAAGGGTTACAATTTCAAAGTCTCATAATTTTTTCTTTTAGCATAAAATATCTTTCATAAATTTTGCATAGATAGGCATTTGTTCTAAGGCTTCAACAATGGGTATATTAATTGACAAGTTTTAATATCTCTAAAAATTTAGAGAAGTGCCTATCTATTTTTTTTTAATAATCTCTTGTGAAGAGGAGGTGGTGGCCTTTTTCAAATACCTTTCTAATAAGTTTTTTTTTAATTTCCTTAGTGGGTTGAGATGGTTCTTCAGACTTAGTTGGTTCTAATGGGGGTTCCTCCTTAAATTTACAGGCTTCTCCTCCTTGCTAACCACTTCCTCTAGTTCGTTTCCAACAAACTACCTTAATTTATTTTCACTATTCTTATTGAAGCTGCTTGATTTTGCATCTAAGTACCTATTTTTAAAACCAACTCTTCTAATGAAGGCTTTTTATTCTTCAGTTGGTTATTTAAGCTCAAGCAAGGGGATAATTAGGCCTTTTGTTTGCATAATTTTAAGGAAGGTCATTCAAATTTTCTACTTTAATTGGTTATCTAGAGTTCTAATTATTATTCCCAATTTGATTGTTCCTCCAATTAAAGTTTGGGTGATTTCTCCATCCTGGATTAAGAAAGTATTTGGGATAGGGTTGTTAGGTCTATTATTGATGACATTAAGGGATTTTACTCCTGATGTATTTGAGCCACTAAATGATCCAAACACACTTTCCTTTATAGGTAAAGGTGTACTCTGGGGTAAACTAACTAAGATTAATTAGCTTTCCTGATATAGTTGCTACCTGTGTAGTTAATATTGATAGAGCTTTTGATTCATACAAACTAGTTACCTTTCTAGAATTAATTCATTTAGACTGCCTTTAGAGATTATTGGTGGCCATGTCTTTGACCAAAGCGTAAGCTTCATTAAAGGATTTAGACATCAACAATCCATAGACAACCACACTAACAATGGATCTTAGAGGCAAACTAAACCATTATAGAAAGTCTGCATAATGAACGAATCAGGTAATGTGTGGTGGGGACACTTACTAAGTAATTCTTTAAATCTTTCTGAAGCCTCATAAATGGACTCACCATCTAACTGGGTAAATAAGATGATATCATTTCTAAGCTTAACAATTTTGGATGAAGGAAAAAATACTTATCCAAAAATTTGTGAGCTAAGCCATTCTAGGCAGTGATTGAGCTAGGGTGTAATGAATTTTACCACATCATAGCTTAGTCTCTCAACAAAAAAAGGAAATAACCTAAGTTTAATGACATCATCAGATATACTATTTTATTTAAAGGTGGCATATATTTCCAGTAAACTTATTATATGTAGGTTATGATCTTTTATAAATGTTCCTCCAAATTGAGAATTTTTTACCATTTGAATTTTTTAGGTTTGAGCTCAAAATTGTTAGCATGAATATTAGGTCTATTAATACTTTCGTGAATGCCTTCAACAATTGGATTACCATATTCCCAAAGAGGTGTAGGTTGATCATTTTTTTTTGAAATTGTTCGACCTTTCTAAATAATTTTATAATTTTTAACTTTTTTATTTTTTAAGAGTCTTTTCAAAACATCAAAAAAAATCTACTAGTTGTTTATTACTATGCATGCAATAGTAAGCAACACAATTGGAAACTAATAAATTACTGGACATTTAATAATTATAAAATTAGCAATTCAACTTTTTTAGCAAAATAAAAATAGTGGCAACATAGAGCAAGTAAAATTAAGAATAGCAACATGATTAAATTAGCTGTTCATTTAGCAATATAAAATCCAAGAAAGGATAGTTAATTTCAATCCCCAATAAAAATGCCATAACTCTATAAGGAAATTCACACACTACATGGTCAATTAATTATTATTTTATATTATAAGTTGTAATTCCGCCTCTTCGTAAGTGCATGTATTGCGTCAAGTAATAAAGTGAAGACATGAGTATCATTCCCATGAGGATTTGGAATTATTTTAAGCCAACTATAGTATTGCTTAATAAAAGCACTATGTTTATCTTATTAAAAAATAAAAAAAGGGTGATGCAACAAAAAGTAAGAAAGTTGCCATTACAAAAGAGAAAAGTAATAATTTTTAGAACTCTGAACCTATGATGTTTAGAAGACATATACTTGCAATAAAGAGTTTTCTTCCTATTGTTGTTATACTTAGAGCACAAGTACTCCTCATCTCTATCAAGCTTGTTGAAGTATTAGCTAGGATTCCTCCTGACTATAATTTTACTATCTCCATAAGATCTCATAACCCTATCCACCACGTGTCTATGCATGGTAAGATTATGTTTGAAATCCACTATTTGTTCTTCTACTCCTCCATTACAGCTATAAATCATATTAGGTTTTAAGTTTAATCATGGCTATATAAAAACAAAATTAAGCTTGAAGGAACTAAAAATAACATTGAATATTTTACCAAATCACAATTCTACTCTATGCAAATGAATGGTTCTTAAATTATTATAAATTCATATAAAAGTGTCTAGCCACACATAGAGATAAAATTAAACACAACAAATAATTTTATTTCATTGAACAAAATAAAAGTACACGATAGAGAAAATGATAGAAATGACCTAGCAAAGCAATATAGACTGTTGCACTACTTCCTTCTCTCCGCACTAGTACAACACTCACACAACAGGTACAAAAGAGCTAACTTCCACCAAAAGTAGCCTCACACTCACTTCACTCTTCTCTCTCCTAGTTGCAAATTATTTAACATGAACACTAAGCCTCATATTTATAGAAATACAAAATAACTTAACTGGCACCACGACGGTGGTTTGGTGGCACCGCAGAACTATTGAACCATCATGTTGGTTCACCACTTGTTGTATCAGTTCGCTGATTCAACCATATCCTATTATCTTCTACCCACTATGACACTCAATATGCTGTTGTGGCACTCCCTGGGTAGCACCTGGTGCTATGCTCTTTTGTAATCTTTTAAGACTTTACTACTATGGTTCCAAACTTATGATGTTAGGTGAAATTATGGCACTACGATGTTGTATTTTTAGCACCAGGCCAATTTTGATAGTTTTGACCTATTCCTGCATCATAAGATAGATTTAGCTAGCACTTTTATAATAATGTATGCAATTTTTCTACTTATCACTAATCAAGCCTAATGATGAAGATCAACCTAATCCACTTTGAGATTTTTTAAATCCTTTGTTGATGTTGTTCATCATTGTACTAATAGAACTTAAACTAGCTTTTATCAAAATGGTCTAAAATTCTTAGTTTGAGGGATCACCTATAGAGGATACTAATTTATACATAGTTTGTTTAAAATTTATGTAACCTTTAAGTATAATGGAGTCTTTGATGGTACCATTAGACTTAGGTTGTATCCAATTTCTTTGAGAGACAAAGCTCAAATGTTGTTAAATTCTCTATCCCATAGCTCTATTACCACTTAGAATGAGTTAGCCTATAAATTTTTAGCCAAATACTTTCCTCTTTCAATGAATGCTAAGCTTAGGAATGATAAAAGCTCAATCACCCAATTGGATACTTTGTCAATATATGAAGGTTGAGAGAGGTTTAAGGAACTGTTGAGGAAATATCCCCACCATACTTGATTGACTTGGTTAATTACTCAAATTTTTTATGATGGGCCGATGGGATCATAAAGTTTGATCATAGATGATGTATTAGGAGGATCTCTGATGTCAAAACCATTTGATTAGGCATATGCTTTGATTGGGGGAATGGCTTCAAATAATTTTCAATGGCCTTTAGAAAGGATTCACCCTTAGAAAGTAGGTAATGTTCATGATTTTGATGTTCTATCCATTTTAACTTCACAATAGCAATGATTTTGAGGAAATTATATAGCTTAGGTGTTAATTCAAGAAAAGGAGCACCTATAAGTTTAGAGGATAATAAGTATGAATCAATAGGTGAACCTTGTCTTTCTAGTGTAGAATCCTTTACCATTGTCAATAATAGGCAGAATAACCTCAACTTAAACACTTATAATTGAGGATGGATAGAACATCTTAACTTTAATTTGAGTAATAATCAACAAGTTGGGAATAATAATTGGCCTAGCAATCAACCTAGCCTAGTATGAAATTGGAATAATAAATACTCTAGTTTTGCTAATCTAAGACCAATCTTTTCTCGTAGTTTCACCTCAAACAATCAATTTAAAGAAGAGAAGCCCTCTTTGGAAGATTTCTTATTGTAGATGGGAACCTAGTTATAGAACCAAACTATATCAATTAGAAATATTATAAATTAATTAGGATAATTGGCTAATTCCTTTATGAATAAACCCAAGTGATTTTGCCCATCAACGATAAAGTGAATCCAAATTATAAGGGGTAAGGATCAATGTAATGCAGTTAAATTAAGGAGTGGAGAAGAGTTAGAAGATAGTGTTGGAGAAGAAAAGAATGACAAGGACACAAAAGTTAACATTGGCCAAACAAGTGAGCAACCTGCATAGAATTTGGAAGCAGAGAAGATAATATGGTAGGTTGTAGAGAGATCACCACCACCTTTTCCTCAAATACTTCAAAAACAAAATTTAGATAAATAATTTTCTATATTTTTAGTGGTGCTTAAGAAGCTTAGCATTAGTATTTCATTTGTTGAATCTCTTGAACAAATGTCCAATTATGTGAAGTTTATGAAAGATGTTTCGAGTAAGAAGAGAAGTTTGGTGATTTTGAGACAATGGCATTTCCTGAGGAGTTTTTTCTTATTAATAAGAAGAAACTCCCTCAAAAATTAAAATATTTTGGTAGTTTTACCATTCCTTGTATGATATGGGGTAGAATTTTTTGAAAAGAATTATATGACCTAGGAGCTTGTATAAACTTATTGCCTTTATCCATGTTTAGGAGCTTAGATCTTGGGAAGGTTTAACCTACCACATTGACTCTTAAATTAGCTAATAGACCTCTTACTATTCTTAAAGGGGTTATAAAGGTTATTTTGGTGTAGGTAGATAGATTCATCTTTCCTATGGACTTCGTAGTTTTAGATTTGAAGGAAGATTAGAAGATCCCAATCTTCTTAGGTAGAAATTTCTTAGCAACTAGTAGAGCTATGATTGATATCCAATAGAGAGAATAGATAATAAGAGTGCAAGATAAGAAAATGAATATCAATTTATTTAAATCTATGAAATTTTTTAAGGACTATAGTAATGACTAGTGCTTTAGGGTAGATTTGGTTGATAGGCATGTTAAGGAATTTTTTTTTTCAGAATGTTGGATATGAACCTAATAAAGGAAGATTTGATTGAGGAAGAGATAGAAGAGGCTAGGAGTTATAATGCTATATATATATATATATATATATAGATTTTGGAAAATATTTGAAACCTTCAACCATAGAGGCACTTGTATTGGAGTAAAAGGTTTTACCTATACACCTTATGTCACAACCTGACTCAATATGACTTGAACCTACACAGGTCATACCATGTCTAATTGTAGCAAGACACAAATCTTAAGATCTAGTTGGAGAAGTACTGAAAACTAAACTTCTAATTTATATACAACATAGAGCTACTACTGAATATAAATAAAGCAGAAGACTGTTGAATCTCAAATATAATTTTTCTTTATATCATCCAAAAATACATGTACACTATGATGTATCTACAATAATGCTTGGTAAAAGTGAAAACAAAAAGATTAAAGCCAAGTCTATCAAAAATAAAACTAACCAAATATACCTACATCACAGATCAGAGCCTACTATTAAAACTACTCAGCTCACTCCTTACCCTTTTCCTGGCCTTAAAATATAAGTAAAAGTAGGAGCGAGCTAACACGGCTTAGTAGGCCTTCACAGCCAAAAATAGAAATCAATACTGAAACTGAAAGAACAGAAAAATAATTTGTTGTAATAGTAAACTGAAGTACTATACAAAAAGCTAAAATTAAAATAAGTATTGAAACTAAATGCGCTAGAACAAATATTGAAACTAATTAAATTACGAGTAAACTTTTCTTAGTGATTATCTAAGTGACTATCAGAATGGCTCTCAAGCCCATATTTTCCTATATATCTTCATTACAAGAATCTCACCTCAACAACTCACTGGCTTTGACATAATATAATCCCATCTTGATCCCTCACTGTGTTGGCATAACATAATCCTACCTTTGTCACCCACTAGTGATGGCATAAAAGACTACTACATTGGTCGCCCACTCGCGCCGATATACTATTACATAAAATTTTTTTATATTTTTGATGCATTTCATTAATTAAAGCATTATTAAATTAAATTTAGAAATTGCCAAAATGCCTCAATGTTAGGCAACAAAAACACTACTGAGCAAAAGCTGACTATTTTAAAATATAATCAAATTATAAGATAGTGTGTATAATGATATTCTGAAGTTTTAATTAAATTAAAGCACTATTTTTCGATGTTAAAATAAAATTTTGAGTTGGTTAACATTATTGCTTTTTGAAATCATTAAACAAAAATTTTTAGAATATACTCAAAATATTTATAATCTCAATCTAAATAGCATTTAAAAATTACACGGTGAAGGTTT
Organism: Dendrobium chrysotoxum; assembly: GCA_019925795.1. Classification (NCBI taxonomy): domain Eukaryota; kingdom Viridiplantae; phylum Streptophyta; class Magnoliopsida; order Asparagales; family Orchidaceae; genus Dendrobium; species Dendrobium chrysotoxum. The sequence goes on along the minus strand of CM034312.1, from coordinate 72,564,344 downwards.
TACGAAAATAAAGTTATCATCATTTTTGGGTAATAGAAATAAAAATTAGATCGAAAAAAAATCCAAAAATATTATATTATTGAAAACTTAAATATGCAAAACATAACCTACCTCGAGACGAATAAATTTTCCAACTGGGCAGATGAAAAAAAGTGGCCCTACGACCTCAAAAACTGAAATTTCTTCTCTCCTTTGCTCTCTTTTTCTTCACATTTCTTTTTCGTTTCTTTGTTAATGGAAATGGGGAAATAGAAATGGCTTAATGGAAATTATGTGAGTGAAAAAAGTTTTTTTATAATGAGATATATAAAATATATTAAGGGTAAAATGGTAATTATGTTATTTAAATGAAGAAATCATATAAATCCCTTTATATCTTCAAATTCAAAGATCCAAAAATTATGAAAAAAATATTCAAAAGTTAGCGAGATACGTCTAAAATGCTTGGGTGAAATTGATTTGTAAACAGACACCTAATGGTCTCCATTATACTTGTTTCGATATATGCCAATTTTGTAAAGAGTTGCGACAATGAACAAAAATTATGGAAACATTATTATAACTAAACCACAATAATACCTATGTTTTGGTGAAGATGGTTTGTAATTTGGAGTTATAATAACTCCTGAAATATTTTTTAACTGTTATAGGTAAATATAAAATTTTAATTTTTTTAATTTATAAGAATCCACTTACCTTAAAAAAATATCATCCTCAATATTTCTAAACCAAAATAAGTTAGAATAAACCTGGATATATTTATCTTATCACAAATTCCTCCTCCTAAGTAACTTCTCTGGCAGTCATGTGCTTCCACTACACCTTGACCATCGAAATCTGTTTGCTCATCAATTTTCTCACATCATATGCCAGAATTCTATCAGGCTCTTCACTATAATGCACTCAGATAAATCTCCAAATCATCCGTAGATAATCTCTTTCTAGAATTAGATACTCACTTACTTAGAGAAGATACATAAAATATATAATTTATATCTGACATATAATCAGGCAACAATGACCTATAAGCAAAACTAAAAATCCTCTCAATAATTTTAAAAGGTTAAATGTACCTTGGACTCAGCTTAACGATTCTTCCAAATCTGCTGACACCTTTCATAGGACTGATTTTGACATATACAAATTGCTAACATAAAATTTAACCATCTTGTGCTTCTGATCATACTAATTCTTCTACCTATTCTATATAGCTTTCAATCTTTCTCTGATTAGATGAATCTTTACTATAGTGTCACGCAAAAAGTAAACCCTATCACCTGTTTATCCCCCACCTCTATTAAAGTTAAAGGGGTTCTTCACTTTCTATTATAAAGGGCTTCATAAGGTGCCATACCTATGCTTGACTAATAATTATTTTTATATGAAAACTCTATCAGTGGGATATGATCCTCCTAACTACTGCCAAAGTCCAAAATACAGAGTTTTTAAAGATCCTCCAGAACTTGAATAGTCCTTTTGGACTGTTTATCTATTTGCATATGAAAAACTATAATGAAGTATGATTTTATACCCTATCGCTGCTGAAAATCTCTCCTTAACCTAGAGGTAAATTAATCATCACGATGAAAATTAATTAGCTTCGGCACACTATGTGATCTGATAATATCTCTAACATATATCTATATTAACCTGTCAACCAGATCAGTCTGTTCAATCAAAATGAAATACACTAATTTTGTCAGTTTATCAACAACAATACATATAGCATTATGCCTTTGTCTTAATTTGAGAAAACCCATAGCAAAGTTCATCATCAACTCTTTCCACTTCCACTTTAGAATAGGCAACGATTGCATAAGACCACTCAATCATTAATGCTCTGCCTTTACTAACTAACATGCCTCACATTTTGAAGTAAATTTTATTATATCATTGTTCAATCTAGACCACCAAAAAATACCTTTCAAATCTCCATACATCTGACTCCTTCCTGGATGAATAATATAGCTTGAATAATATGCCTCATATATAATCTTAGTTCTCAGATCACTAATAAAAGAAACACACAATCTTCATTTATAGAAAATGACACCAGAATCAAATAGAGAAAGTTTAGGTCTGTTATCAGGCTTAGTCTGATTACTTAACTTTAGATACTCCATATTTAATTTTTGAACTTCCTGAATTCTTTCCTGTATTATAGGCTGAATAATCATTTGAGCTAATAAATTCACACCTTTATCAACTGATACTACCTTTATCTTTATCTTCTACAATTCTCGAATAAGGAAGTCTATGGAAGTAAGTAATGAAAGAGAACTGCCTGAAGACTTTCTACTCAATGCATCTGCCATAATATTTGCTTTACCAAGCTAATACTGAATAGACAGATGATAATCCTTAATCAACTAAAGCCATCTCCTCTATCTCATATTCAGATCCTTTGAGTGAAGATGTACTTCAAACTATGGTGATTTGTTAAGTCTCACATCTGACTACGTACAAATAATTTGTCCAAATTTTCAATGCACTTATAATAGTTGCTAACTCTAAATCATGTGTTTGGTAGTTCTTCTGATGTGGTTTCAACTATCAAGATGTATAAGTAATGACTTTATCATGCTACAGTAGTATGCATCTTAATATTTTTAGTAAAGCATCACTAAAAACCTAAAATCTATCCATGCCTAAAGGAATAGTCAGAATCAAGGTAGAAGTCAAACAATCCTTCAACATCTAAAAACTCTCCACACATTCTAGAGTCCATTGAAAAGCCACTAACTTCTGAGTTAGTCTCATAATTGGTGAAAAAATCTAACGAAACTCTTGAACAAACTTCAAATAATAACCAACCAAGCCTAAGAAAATGTGAACCTCAAAAACTGTAGTAGGCATTAGTCAATCAAAAATAGCATGAATCTTTTGGGGATCGACTGTAATACCCATACTACTTACTATATACCCTAGAAATGAAATGTTCCTCAGCTAAAACTCACACTTTAAGAATTTAGCATCAACTGATGCTACCTCATAATCTCTAAAGCTGTCCTCAAGTGTGTGGCATTCTCCACCTCAAATCTAAAATAAATCATAATATCATCTTTAAGGATGATAAAAAATGGTCCAAATACTTCCTTAAGACTCTATTAATCAAATCCATGAAGGCCACTAAGCATTAGTCACTCCAAATGGCATGAAAATCTCATAATGCCATACCTTATGCTAAATACAGTCTTTGCCACATTCTCCTCTCTCACCTTCAGTTGATGATAACTAGATTATAGATCAATCTTAAAAATTCTAAAATCCAACTAGCTGATCAAATAAGTCATCAATCCTAGGTAAAAGATACTTATTATTGATAATGATGATAATGACTTTATTCAACTCATTGTAATCAATGCACATGCACATCATATTATCCTTTTTCTTCATAAAAAGTGTAGATGCTCCCCATGAAGATGCATTAGAATGGATAAATCCCTTATCAACTTACTCCTGAAGTTGAACCTTTAACTCTTGAAGCTCCTTAGGTGCCATCCTTTATGGAGCTTTTAAAATTGGGGTTGTTCCCAAAAAAGTATATATGCAAAACTCTACCTCTCTGTTTGATGGTAAAGTCACTAACTCCTCAAGGAAGACATTCAAAAATTCCTAAGCCATGGGAACACTACTTATAATTGCAGAAGAGATGTGAGGATCTCTAGTAGATGCTAAAATTATTGGGCTACCTTCTTCCAAAGTCTATCAACTTCTAGAGAAAAATTTAGACATTTTAAAACACCTCTAATTTTTTGAAATATATAGCTCTCACTGCCCATAAATAAGGTGACTCACTTTTTTAAATAATTAGTTTGAGCCTCATACTGACTCAACTAGTTCATACCCATTAGAACATTGAATATAAAAATAGGTAGTAAAATAAAATTGGACTTTTAGTTCCTATTAAAAATCTCAATGTCATAGAAATTGACTCTACTGGCTATCAAACCATCTCTAGTAGGTAAAATAACAAACAAATAAAAGGATAATAAAATTGAAGGCATGTGTAGTATATTGAAGAAATACTTAGAAATACATTAACGACTAGCTCTACAATCAAATAAAATATGATGTGGCTGATAAAAAATGTAAGCTATACTTGTGACCACATCTAGAGCATCTCATGCCTCTTGTTGAGTTAACCTGAAAACTCATGGATGTACTAGGGTCAAACAACAAAACTACTAGCACTACGTGAACCTCTAGATTTTTGACCTCATAACACTAGACCAAATCTTGGCTACCAGAAACCTCAAAATATGGTTGAGGTGGTATTTTCCTCACCCTACCCATTATCGATTACATGGAACTATCACCTCTCAAGTCAAATTTTTTGCCAGAGTCATCCTGTGGACACTCAATAATCCTGTGTCTGAATTGACCATAGTGAAAATACCTATTCGATGCTCTATAATACTGGCTGTTGTACCTCCTACTACACAGCTGACATAATGGGGCCTCACTCACTAAACCCTCAGAACTGGTAACACATCTTCTATGTTATTCAGAAGAAATTGCTATTGACCATCCCCTCCTTTTGAACTCAGCAGGTCCAAACCTACTCTTCTTCCCAGAATGGCTACTGCTAGATGTCTCACTACCAAATCTTTTCCTTCTCATGGCTTATTGCTACTAAGCTGCAACCATACCAGCCTCTATACTCTTGGCCCTCTTGACCAATTGAGCAAAATTTATAATGCCCTATGCCAATAGTGGCTTCCTAAAAGCATCTTGGAGTCCCTTCCAAAATTTATAATAGCTTTCCCCATAAGTACTAAACAACTGTAGAATCTTCTTTGTCCTTATCAGCTTATCTTTAACTACTCTAGGCTTAATGATACCTAAAAGTCTAGGAGGCTATAATCTCATAAAAGTATATAAATATCTATCCATATTATTAGATAAGGTACTAGAAACTTGAGTATATGCCTCACCTACCAACTGTATTACAAAACCAATAATATGAGAAACTACATCAGAACTAATCAGAGGAGCTGTACCCCAAATTAGAGCTGCTTGATTATAGTTCTTACCATTGGTCATATCTGGATCTTACTAAGGTGGATAAGTCATCATAAAAACACTAAACGAAGCTGCATGTGACAAATACATTAAAACATAAGTAAATTGAGCACCCAAAACTTTCCAGAATCCTATAGCTCTATTAGAATTGACTTTCCCAACTGATGCTCTGATATTAAAAAAGCTTGTCACAACCTGAACCAATATAACACAAAATTGTAGAGGTCTTACTTTGTCCGATTAACTCAAATACTAAGATCCAGTTGGAGAAGTATTATAAACTAAACTTTCAATTTATATACAACATAGAGCCATTACTGAATATAAATAAAGTGGAAGATTACTAAATCTCAAATATAATTATTCATTTTATATTATCCAAAAATACATGTCTACTATGATGTATCTATAACAGCGCTTAGCAATAGAGAAAACAATAAAAATAAAAGCCATGCTTGTCAAAAATAAAACTAACCAAACATACCTACACCATAAATTAGAGATTTCTATCAAAATTATTCAGCTCCCTCCTTACCCTTTTCCTGGACTAAAAATATAAGTAAGAATAGGACTGAGCTCACACGGCTTAGGAAGCTATCACAGCATAAAATAGAAATGAATATTAAAACCAAAAGAACTATAAATAAAGTGCTATAATAGTAAACTAAAGTACTGTATAGAAAGCTAAAGCTGAAATAAGTACTAAAATTGGATGCATTTAAATAAATACTGAAATAACTTAATTACAAGTAAAAATTTTATAGTGTTTATCCAAGTGATTTTTAGGATGGCTCACAAGGCCATATTTTCCTATATATTTTAGTTACCAGAATCCCACTTCGACAGCTTACTAGCTCTAACCTTAAAAAATCTCACCTCGGTTGCCCATTAGCACCGGCATAATAGAATCCCACCCTGGTTGCCCACTGGCACTGGTAAAATATTATCCCACTTCTATTGCCCACTAGCTCCAGCATAACAGAATCCTATCTCGATTACTTGCTGGCACTGAAATAATATCACAAAACTCTTCTTATATATTTTTTGATGCATTTTATTAATTAAAGCATAATTAAACTAATTTTAGAAATTTCCAAAATTTCTTAATTGTAGGCAACAAAAAATACTACTAAGCAAAATTCGCTTTTTCAAAATATAACCAAATTACCAAAGAGCATGTGTAATAATATTCTGAAGTTTTAATTGAACTAAAACACTATTTCTAGATGTCAAAATAAATTTTTTTAATTGGTAAAAATTATTGCTTTTTGAAAATCACTCGATAAGATTTTTTTTGAATATTCTCAAAATATTCATAATTTTAATCTCTAAACCATATAAAAAGTTATACTGTGAAACGTTTACTAAAACAAAGTTATCCTTATTTTTAGTAATAAAAATGCAAATTTAATAAAAAATATCCCAAAAATATTAAATTATTGAAAAATAATATAGTAAAAATGTGACCTACCTCAAGAAGAACAAAAGTTTCAACTGGGTCGACAATTAAAAAAGGTTATACAGCCTCCAAAATCCTGCTTTCCTCTCTCATTCTGTCTCTTTTTATTCACATTTATTTTTTATTTTTCTGTCAACAAAAATGGACTAAGTGAAATTATGTGAGTGGAAGAAGATATTTTATAATAAAATATATGAAATATATTAAGGATAAAAATGGTAATTATGTTATTTAAATACAAAAAATTTATAAATCCCTTTATATCTTCAAATTTGGAGATCTAAAATTATGAAGAAATATTTAATAGTTAGCTAAGCATGTCTAGAATGCTCGGGTTAAATTAGTTTACAAAATGGATTCCTAACAGTCCTAAGAAACCCACTTGTATTGACATATGCCAATTTTTTAGAGAATTAAGACAATGCAAAAAAATTAATGAAAAATTATTATAACTAGAGCACAATTTTACCTATGTTATGAGAAAGACGGTTTGTAATTTAGACTTATATTGAACCCCAAAATAATTTTATCTGTTATAGGTAAAAATATCTTCATAAAATTTTTGAGTTATAACACCTTAAGTAAGCCTTCTTAAGTGAATCCTCAACTTTTATCATATTCATATTTTTTGAATTGGATGACATACATGGGGAAAGGTTAATGAAAATTTTGAGCAAATATAGGAAAGATTTTAGTTGGAGTTTAATAGTTATTAAAGGAATTCATCCATCATTGTGCATGCATAAAATTTTGATAGAATTTTGTCATACAAAAGGTAGATATGTAGAGAAGATTAAACCCTATGATGTAATAGGTAGTGAAAAGTTGATTGGTACAAAAGTTATGGTATATACAGATCATTCAGCTATAAAATATCTTGTATCTAAAAGGATGATAAACCTAGTCTCATTAGGAGGATCATACTTTTGCAAGAGTTTGATATTGAAATCCTTGATAAATAATGTAGTTAAATATCAAACAACTGATCACATATGTAGATTAGATGTAGAAAAACTGGGTTAAAAGAAGTTAAATTTAAAGACTTTTTCCATGATGAATAATTTCATATATGAGTCATCAGATTGCAACTTGGTATGTTGATAATGTTAATTACATTGTGAGTGGTATTTTGCCATATAACATGTCATATTACCAAAAGAAGTTCAAGCTAATGGAAAAATCTTATTTTTAGGATTTTTTATCTCATTTTTTGATGAGTTTAATATTTTTTCTTCCCTTAAATAGATCGTTAGAGCATACGTTTTCCTATCTTCATCTAAAACTTACGTTTTTGGAAGCCATAAGGTCTCATCTTGTAAATAGATTACATCATTGTGTTCAACTTGTTAAGATGGTTTGATATATCACATTCATGCTTAAATTTGACTTTGTGTATTTGAACAATTTAACAAATAAAATTAAAAAATAAATTCATATAATACTTTAACACTAAGTGACATTTTAAACACAGTGATTTATATACCTAAAACTTTAAGATTTACACAGAACCAAAATAGGTGTGCTATAGACATGTGCAAGATTAATTATAGGATAGCCTAAAAAGTCTCGTTAGACTCTAAAAAAAAAATTCTTAAATTCAAAATAAATGATTTTTTTAAAATAACATAGAAAGTTAATCAATTTAGAATAGTAAACTAGGATTTGGCCAGTGTCCATTACTTTTATTTGTTGTTTAGGCACCTCGATCCCTTCTTGCAAGTTTGGATAAGCCATCTGACCTATTAGAGTGCTTGTTGTATCTCAAGGGAGGTCTATTCTTATAGAAGAAAACTCTATTTTTTAAGCCTTTCTAAAATTTCATAATCATGTTGATTATTATGTCCAACTAGAATGTATTGGATTAACATCCAACCAAAGATTAATATTTTAATTGCATTTTTTCTAAAGAGTATTGACACCATTTATAAGTTTAGAACTAATTTGGATTTTCTTAGATGTCTCTCCCAATTCTAAAATTAAAAAATAACTTATTGCATCTTGCATTTTGTAAGACTATATGTCATCATTTTAGAAGATTAGGTGGGTTTAGCTAGCAGTTCTATCCCAACCAAATTGTAAGTCCAAAAGAGTCAGACTTTTTTAGACCATTTCTAGAGTAAGATATATGTCTCACTACATTTCTTTAGATTAGGTCTAAGCAACTACTTTATAGTGCTTACATTAGTTTTAAGGTATGAGGTTGATTTTTCTTATCTCAAGGCCTCACTTTTTGGACATTTTTGATATTATGATTGAGAAATATAAGCCAAAATTCATTAATAAAACTATAACTCAAATAATAAACATAAATTTAAAAGCTTTAAGCCTAACATAGGTTAGGCTTGAGTTACTTTGAGTTTCTTAGAATCCAGTGCTCCCTACTCTCTTCTTTTAAACTATAGAAAGAATTATTCCACCTTAAGCCAATCCCTTTTGAAATTATAAAATCAATCCATATCTTAAACTTTTGAATCATAAAAATATTTACCACTACTTTAATCAAGAGTAATATCAGGGGCCTCACCTCATCTGGGATATAATTAACCATAAGGGCTTACTCTGACGGGAATCTTTTACCCCAAAATAAAATAAATACCACGTTATTTCTATAAAGTAGGGAAATGTTTTTTGGGAATGCTAATATTTTTCCAAAACCTAATTTTTTTATTTTTGAATAACATTATAAAATATCATCTATAGGATTGTAATTGAGTCAAATTGATTCATAAGCCAGCTTTGGCATGGCTCGATAAATGTCTCATGAGCCAAGCTCAATGAGCTACTAAGCCAAGCTTAAGCTAGCCTTGACTCAACTCATTAGCTCAGGAGCTGGCTCATTTTAAAAAATATTAATATAAAATATACCTAAAATATATTAGAGTGTAATAATTTAAGTATCAAGTTTTCAAAAATTTTTAAAAATTATATCTCACTTTTTTATATTAAGTTCTTCTTTAATTTTTATAATTTATCATTCTTTTTATCAATTTATTAGAATAATTACTTAAATCATAATTATTTTCTCTCTTTCATAACAAATGTGCCTACTCATGAGCTGGGTTGAACTAGTAGAATAAATCTGAAGCTCGAGCTGGAACTTGATTAATTAATCAACCTCAAGCTCAAGCGAGGGGTGACCTGAGCTTAGTTTGACTCTTTTACACTCCTAATAATCGTTATCTTTGTTGTATTTGGTTTTAAAGATAGCTATTTTTTCAAAAAAAATCTTTTTTTTTTTTAATTTTTGAATCCATTATAAAATATCATTTTTATCTTTCACGATGATATATTATTCTCAATGTAATATTCAATCAAAAAAATAGGAGCATCCATGCTTAATCCATATTTGTTTGTGGATGAAACCAGACTTTACTAGTATACCTACCTGAAGGTAGAAGAACATATGAGTGAGAATAAAGAGTGTAAAGGAATAGTATTGGAAAGCTAGATATCTCAAATATGTAGAATTGTTTCTATTAATCAAATAAATCTTTCAAAATTTTTTTTTTCTAAAAATTGTTTTTGTGTCCTTAACTATTACCATCATCCATTCTTATAAGATTATTTGGGCTATTTGAAAGCTACAAAAAATAAGTACAAATACAATGCTACATCAATTATATGTACATTGCTAGACCATAGGCTATATATGTGTCATTCCTGATTGTTAGAATAATTGAGATGGAGGATTGATCTATGGAAATTGAGGTAGTACTGAGTATGCACTAGGCAAGTAAGGTGGCCAGTAAGCTCTATGGCATGTGGTATGTATCCAAGCTATTACAGAGCTGGAAAGACTTTATAGTGTGAGGTTAGGAGTTACAATTAACCTGTGCTATGACTTAGATCATTGTGATGGAACGAGCGAGTGTACTGAGGTAACTGAGGTAAGATTTAATGGTAGACATTGGTTAGGTCTGTAAAGAACTGTTAGTGAGAGCCTTCCTATATATTAGCTTGGATGAGGGGATGATAGCTTTAAGATGAGATGTAATAATAATGGTAATAGTGAGTGGTGATCTACTTTTCTGATGACAATCCTTAACTCTCCCTATATATGGAAAACTCCTTAGTTGGTTAAGGAGAATGTCCTAAGGGTGAGTGTCTTTCTTCTGGTTGAACCACTACCTACTAAAACACTTATGAAGGCATTTATGCATATACCTTTAATTCACTGATCCACTAGGCCCTTTAATAGATAAGTAGAAGAGAAGAATGTGAAAGTTCGAGTAGGTTGTTAGACCGTATAGAACTATTCCAAGGCTAACCAAGAGGTAGGTGGGGGGGGGGGGGGGGGGGGGGTGAATTGGTTATTTAGAATTTCTTGGATTAAAAAAAACCTTTTTATATTAAAAAAAAATCAAATTACTAATTCTGAAATATGCGGTTGCTTATAGAAATGATTGTCACAGATAATTTTTCAACCACTAAAATTTTAAAAGTAAAAAATAAAAATGCGAAAAAAGTAAAAGCAACAGAAGAGCACCAAATTTTATAGTAGTTTGGTCCAACTTGACCTAAGTCCACTCCCTGGAGACTCCTTCTCTAGGTATTGCACTAAATGATAGTGACTCTCCTTTTTCCCTCACAGCAACGCGGAGAAGCCCTTACAAACTCTCCTCCACCAACCCGGTGTGGCATAGAACCATCGTCCTTTTTCACCCTTCTGGTGAACGCAGAGAACCGTCATTCTTTTTCACCCTCTTGGTGAAGGCAAAGAACCGCCATTCTTTTTCACCCTCCTGGTGAAGGCAGAGAACCTAGTTGTCCTTTCTCACCCTCTTGGTGAAGGTAGAGAACCTAGACACAATGTTGAAGATCTTCTCTCAAGAGCTTACAGAGGAGATTGGCATAAACTTGAAGAAGACAAAGAGATCCTCGCTTTGGGCAAGCTTGTGAATCCCTCACAACTCCCTCTCACTTGATCTCTCACACTTCACTTTCACAATTTCTCCCAAACACTCATACTCAATGGCCACTCTCGAGAGAAATTCACAGCATAGGTCTTTAGTGATAGCTTTTAGGGCTTCTTATGTAGAAAACAAATGAAAAACTATCCAAAAACTGAAAATTGCAAGAGAACCATCCTATAATCATACTGTATAATCATGGATCATCCCATATGAATAGTTAAAAAAATAAGGCTTCGTATGGTATGACCTGGTACGAACCCATTTTTGTACCCTGTCAATCATCTATACATATTTAGATCGTACTATATGAACTATTAAAAAATAAATGGTGTTTATTTGGTACGATCTAGTATGAACTACATTTCATACTCTATCAGTTATCTGTATGACCTGCATCGTATAGTACAATAATTCAATAAATCAGGGCTTCATTTAATACGACCTTGGACCAACCCAATTTTGTACACTATCAGTCGTCTATATGACTTGCATCGTACTATACAAACAGTTAAGAAAATTAAAGCCCAAATTTGAGAAAATACATTCGGGAGGAAATCTAAGTCAAATCGTATAGTACAATTAGCTTTAAAATTTTTAGGTTATAACTCTCTCCCCCTGTGTGTGTGCACGGTTACCCAATTACAATCACACTTGCTCAGACTCAAGAAATAAAAAATAGAGATGTACAGACTCTTATTACATGAAATCCTATTCTAACTTGTCTTGAAGTGTTCAGCAAGCTGGATTTGTATATGATTTTCCTGAAAGGTTAGTACACACAAAAAACACATAGACATATCCAATATATGCCAGAAGAAATAATAAAATGAGAAATATAATATTTTATAATCACAAAAAATCATAATTTTAATTCCTGATTTGCAACAATCTCCCCCTTTTTTATGATGACAAAAACTATTATTGTTTGAATTACAATTTAAAGTTCTTTTCTTCTAAACTCTCCCTTAATGAATGATAAAATAAAAACTATGGCTAGACTTGAGTAAAACATTTTCAATCAAAAAATTCTCCTTTTTTTAAAATTAATGAAATACACATGACAAAAAAAAAAAAAAAGACACCAAAACACAAAACACAAAACCAAGAATACTTCAAACAAAGACACTTCAAATAAATACAATTCAAACATAGAAAAACACAATTCAAACAAAAACAAACATAAATGTCCTCCCCCTTTGACATCAACAAAAAGAGAGGTTAAAACAAAAATAAGAAATATAGAAATCCAAAAAAAAAATGTAAGATGCTATGGAAGAATCTAAAGTTGATAAAAAAATGTTTATATTTTGGAAAAAATAACATTAAATTCCTAATGCAAGAACTTATAGTTTAAATCAAAAAACAAATAAGATAAGAAAAGTTGACCAGGTTCAATGTTTGCTCTAGAAAGCAAAATAATCAAACAGAATAATTATCGCAAAATTAATTATATAAAATCAAATAGTTTCAAATTCAATAGTTGAAATTATCGTTTAATGTATGGATTTTTCTAATAATTAGAGATATAGAGGAAAGAACTAAATGAAGTGTGGGTTCATTTTATGCCTCTTTATCAACAATAATTTTTGCTTGGCAAATATTATGCATCTTTTAATTTTAAACTTTATTTGGCGAACATTGCACATCTTTTTAAGTTGGCTTATTTTGTGCCTCTTTTCAAATTTGGCATATTTTGTGCATCTTTTGATATTTTTTCTTTCCACAACCTAAATCAACAAATATTAGCTTGTGTGATTATCTTCCAAACAAAAGAGAAAAAAACTTTCTCGTATAAGAAATATTAACCCACGAAACAAAACCCAATTGATAAGAATAAAATCATCACATTGAACAAGAAAATAAAAGAAAAACAAGTCACTCTCTTTGGAGCAATTATGACTATAAGATAAAGATCTATTAGAATATGAATATGATCTTCTTATCTAAATCTAATTTATAATTTGATTTAAAGTTTGATTAAAAAAAATTCTAAGGAAATAACATTGTATTGCAAAAAATAAAAATTTTCATCACTTAGATCAACATTTTAAGATTAGCCAAAAGAAAAACATATATATATTATTAAAAAGAGAGACTTACACAGAAAACAAATATAATTGATCCATAACAGAAACCTCTAAATGTAACAAAATAAATAAAAACTAAAAATATTGAAAGATACAATAATAATAAATAATCTAATACTCTGGGGTATCCTGATCGGGAGGAGGTTGTGGAGGACAGAATTGAGTAAAGTAGCTATTGATGGTAGCTACTTGAGTGTTGAGTGTATCAAATTCTCCTCTAACCCAGCCCATATCTTCGCTATATTGATAGTCTTGCTGGTCTAAACGAGTCTCAATGTGATCAAATCGTTAATCAAAATGAGACTCAAGACGATGAAATCTTTGGACCATTTCTTGGTTGAAATGATGCTCATGTCCAGTATCAGAAGCAGGTGCAGGTGCTGGTGCAGGTCCTCCTTCTTCATTAAATTCTTCTCCCTCATCCCCTTAATCCCGGTGAGAAATAATACGAAATGAAGCATTAGTAAAATAGCAAGGCAAATTATTTGGAGGATCAGGATGAGTAAGATTGTATTTCTTTTCCATAATATAGGCAATGAAATATCCTAAAGCCAAATTCTTCTTCTTTATAATGGCAGGGAGTCTAATGTCAGTAAGATTATGAATGTAGTCAAAATCAACTGGGCTTCATCAAATAGAGTGTTTGACATGATATAGTATGTGACTATACTAAGCAAAAGAGTGATATTGATTCGATCACCAGTTTTAGGGATAATAGAGGTTCTTACTACATGCTGGATGATCCTTGTATTTTGATTCAAAGTTTAAACAAGGGGTAAGTGTTGGATTGAAGGTATTACCATAAGAGTTTGATTAGCAGCAGACCAATCAAAATCACTTCTAGAAGCCATAGAATGAGCCCTAATTCCTTTAGTTTTAAGATTTAAAAAGGTCCCAAAATCTTCTTTAGTGATTTCAACACGTTGATGAAAGACATAAGAGGAAATAATGGTGTTGTTTTCTCTCATTCGCAAATTGGCGAGAAAATAGTAAAAGGTGTCAGAATGAAAAGCGTAGATCAAAGTGAGAATGAATGAAAATTGAGTGGAGTTAAAAAGGTGTCATAATAAGATAATTTATTTCTTCTTGAATAAGAAGACGAGAAGGAGTAATCTTAGCTTGAACAAACCGATATAAGATTGCTCATTTTCCCATGAAAGAAAATTGTCATCTCATTCAGAACGAGATGAACTTCCCTTGGAAGGACACGATCGTTTACTGCTACTTGCCATTTGAGAAGGCTAAACACAAGGATTTAAAGGGAGTGAATGTGGAATAGATTGTGAAGAAAATTTGAAGAAAGACTTTCAATTTATAGAAATCGGGCTTGATCGTACAGTATGATATTGCGTTCGCACGTACGATCCTAATCATCTTACGGTACGAACTTGAGTTCGTACATACGAACAAAAATGGTCAACAGAAGTTATTGTAGTGAAACATCTTTTCGTAAAGTTGCCTTTACGATGTTTCATTTCGTATGGAATTTAACCAAACTTGATTGTATACATGAATTGGGGTTTATTCAGGATGATTTATGAATATTGATCGTACAATGTGTTTCAACTCATCCACAAGATAACTGACAACACGATCGTACAGATGATGACGTGTTTGTCCGAGATGATTTTTGGAAATTGCTGTCCTAAATCATAATAAATTCATTCTCAAAAAACCCTCCATGCTTATACAGACGAATAAAAAAACTTTGTACAAATGAACAGGTGTTTGCACAGTATGATTACATAAAAAATTTTTGCCTTTTCAGATCAGAAAAGAAATCATGCACAATGTGGACAATTCCTATAGTACAAAAATTGATTCATATAATATTATTATAAATGAATTTTTAGATATTGTGTATGATGATCATGATATATATATATATATATATATATATATATATATATATATATATATATATATATATATATTAAACAAATCAAACAAGATTGAAGAAACACAAAAATAAAAATAATAAAAGAAAAATTAAAAACAAAAATAGAAAAGTACAAACAGAATAAACTAAAAATATATACCAAAACACAAACAGAAACACTAAAGAAATACAACACAATTTCATCTTTCAGAATTACAATTTTCAAGCATGAATATTAAAAGTTTGTAACGGTTGTTTGGCCGTATGGATCTGTCCTAAGGCTAACGATGAGGGGGGTGAATTGGTTATTTTATAAAATTTTCTTAGTATGATTGTAGATCGTACAATACGACTAGTTTCAAAAAAGTTAAGTTCAAAATCTCTCCCCTTGAGTGTGTGTGCACGATTACCCAATTACAATCACACTCTCTCAGACTTAAGAAAATAAAAAATAGAGATTTATAGACTTTATTACATGACATCCTATTCTAACTTTTCTTGAAGTCTTCATCAATATGGGATAGTTTATGATTTCCCTGAAATATTAGTACATACAATAACAAATAGAAATTTCTAGTATGTGCTAGGAGAAACAATACAAAAATTAGTGTAATAATTAGTTTTGTTATCATCAAAAATCACATGCTCAATCTTGATTTCAAAGTTGCAACAATCTCCCCCTTTTTTATGATGGCAAAATAATTATTGTTTGAACTACTAATTAACATTCTTTTCTCCTAAGCTCTCCCTCAATCAATCAAATAAAAAAATAAAAAAATTATCTTACAAATCAAAACAAAAACACAAGAGAAGACAAAACACAAAAAAAAAACTAAAATATAAAATTCAAACAAGACTTCAAACAATCACACTTGATACAAGACTTCACTTTAAATAATCACACTTGATACAAAACTTCAAAGAATCACACTTGATTCCTCCCCCTTTTGACATCAATAAAAAGAGGAGAATTCCATGATTTTGTAAGATGCTATGAACTAATCTAATAGTTGATAGAATTTTAAAAATTTGCAAAAACAACATTAAATTTTTGTCATGAAAACCTCGTATTTTAAATCAAAAAATAAACTAAGACAAGAGAAGTTGATCAGGGTCAATGCTCATTCAAGAAAGCATGAATATAGGATTGAATAATTATTGCAAAATAAGAATTTAATAAAAATAAATTAGTGTCAAATTCTTGAGTTAAATGTTAAGTGCATGGGTTTTTCTATCTAGAGGAAAGAACTAGATGTAGTGTGGGCGCATTTTATTTTTTCTTTCCAAATTTGGCGATCATTACACATCTTTTGATTTTGAATTTTATTTGGAGAACATTGTACATCTTTTCAGGTTGGGCTTATTTTATGCCTCTTTTCAATTTTGGCACACTTTGTGCATCTTTTGACATTTTGTTCTTTTCACTATCTAAAGCAATAATAAACCCAATAGATAATAATAAAACCAACATAGTGAATCAAGAAAGTAAAAGAAAATTGAGAAATATTTTTTACAATAATTATAGCTATAAGGTATATGTCTATTAGAACACTGAAGATGATCTCCATGCCTAAGCCTAATTATAATTTGATTTAAAAAAACTTAAGATGAACTAAATTTTGATAAAGGAAATAATATTGTAATGCAAAATCTTTTAAAATTTTTAGTCTTTAGTTCAACATTTATAAGTTAGTCGATAGTAGCTTATAAGCAATTTGAGAGAATTAAGAATATCACAAGTTAATCATTGCAATCAATTCCCAACAACAACATAACATAGATTCAAATAAACAACAACTGATTTAAAAAAAAAGTTGATCCAAAATAAAACACCTGAGTACATAAACATAAAAAGAAAATAAAAACATACAACAATAATAACTAAACTAACTAATCTAATACGCTGGTGGTGGATGATCTAGACCTGAAGGTGGCTAAGGAAGATACCACATTGTAAAGTAGCTATTGATGGTAGCTACTTGAGTGTTAATTGAATCTACCTGTCCTCTAACCCAGCACATGTTTTCATTGTATCTAGCATTATGTTGGTCTAGGCAAGTCTTGATATAATCAAAGCATTGATCAAATTGAGTATCGAGGTGATCAAATCTTTGAAACATTTCTTGATAGAAGTTGTGCTCTGGTCCAAAAGTAGAAGCAGGTGCAGGTGCTGGTGCTGGTCCTCCTTCTTCATCAAATTCTTCTCCCTCTTCCCCTTAATCCCGATGAGAAAGAATACGAAATGAAGTATCAGTAAAATAGCAAGGCAGATTATTTGGAGGATCAGGATAGATAAGATTATATTTTTTGTTAAGAATATATGCAATTAAAAACCCTAAAGTCATAATCCTTTTCCTCATAGTGGAAGGGTTTCTAATGTCAGTGAGATTTTGAATGTAGTCTAGAATCAACTGGGCTTCATCAAATGAAGTGTTTTACATGATATAATATGTGACTATGCTAAGTAATGGAATGATATTGAATTGATCTCCAGCTTTAGGGATAATAGAGGTCCTTAAAATATACTGGATAATCCTTGCATTTTGATTTAAAGACTGAACTCGGGGTAAATATTAAACAGAAGGAATGCCCCTAAGTGTTTGATTAATAGCAGTCCAATCAAAATCACCTCTAGAAGCCATAGAATGAGCCATAATGCCCTCAGTCCTAAGATGTAGGAAGGTCCCCAAATCCTCTTTAGTGATTTTAACATGTTGATGAAGGACATAAGAGGACATAATATTATTATTTTCTATCATTCTAAAGTTGGCAAGAAAATAATAGAAGGTGTCAGAATGAAAAGCGTAGATCAAAGTGAGAATAAATGAAAACTGAGCTGAGTCAAAAAGATGCAAGATCGGATAGTTTATATCTTCTTGAATAAGAAGTCAAGAGGGAGTAATCTTAGCTTCAATGAACCGATTATAAGCTTGTTCATTTTCCTTTGATAAAAAGTTGTCATCTCATTCAGAACAAGATGAACCACCCTTAGAAGTTCGTGGATGCCTGCTACTGCTTGTCATATGGAATGACGTTCGAATACAAGAGTTGAAAGGGATAGGAGATGAATAAGATTGGAAAAATTCAAAGAACAAACTCTAATTTAAGGAATTCGAAATTGATCATACAATACGATTTGGGTTAGTACGTACGATCCAAAATTTTGTACGGTACGAACTTTAGTTTCGTACATATGAATAGAAAAGGTTAAAAATAGTTTTTGCCACAAAACATCTTTTCATAAACATAATTTTTGAGGAGTCGTATCGTACAACTTTTTAACCAAACTAATCATACAGACGAACAGGTGTTCTTCTAGGATGATCAGGCTAGCTATAATGATCGTACCAACCTGATGAATTCGTTCGAATGCAATTTGACAACACGATCATACAAACGAATAAGTATTCGTACAGATGATCTTTAAAAATAACATTTCGTACAGAAAAAAAAGCACTGATTATATAGATGATGGCATCATCGTACAGTACGATATGTTCAAGAAAATTATATTTTTTCATCTCACCCATTAAAAAATAACCATGTAAAATTTATGGAATTTGTACAGTACAAAAGTGGTTCGTATAGTACGAATGGAAAAGAAACTTAAGATATGATAAATAAAAATATTTTCCAAGAACAAATCAACCAGTATCTGTGAGACTCAAAAATGAAAATAAAAATTATACTAATAAGAAAACATGCCCAAACTAGAGTAAAAATAAAATAATAACAAAATACAAACAAAGAACAAACCATAAATATCAACATACATGAAATACATTACACATGCAATTTACGGAATTTTAATTTGTTAAACATGAATATGAATAAAACCCAATCTGATTCTTAAGGTGCTAAAAGTTTCAAAAGCCAGTGGTTTTGTGAAAATATCTGGAAGTTGATTTTCTATTGCTACTTGATGTAGCTCAATTTCTCCTTTGGTGACATGATCCCTAATGAAGTGATGCCTAAGGTCTATATACTTAGTCTTGGAGTGTTGGATAAGATTCTTTGAAATGTAAATGGCACTTGTATTATCACAGAAAATTGGAATAGTGCCAATTGAAAAACTTAAGTCCACTAGTTATTATTTTAACCATAGAACTTGTGCCACACAATTTCTTAAGGCAATGTATTTGCTTCAGTAGTAGAAAGAGCTACTAAATTTTATTTTTTGCTAGACCAAGAGACTAAGGAGTTCCCTATGAATTGTTAAGTCCCAAAAGTACTCTTTCTATCAACCCTACACCCTACAAAATCTGAATCAGAATATCTAATGATTTCAAAAGAGGTGCTGTGCCTAGGATACCAAATCCTTAAGTTTTGAGTTCCTAAAAGATATCTCATAATTCTTTTAACAGCAGTCAGGTGAGATTCTTTTGGATCATCTTGAAATCTAGCACACAAACAAACACTAAACATAATATCAGGTCTGCTTGTAGTTAAATAAAGCAATGATCCAATCATCCCTTTAAATTTCTTTTGATCAATAGATTTGCCTTTAGAGTCCTTATCTAATTGTACTAAGGAACTCATAAGTGTACTTATTAATTTAGCTTTATTTGTTTCATATTTCTTAAGGATATCTTTAATATATTTTGACTGGCTAAGAAAAGTGCCATTCTCTTTCTGCTTTATGCTAAAACTAAGGAAGTAACTCAAGTCTCCCATCAAACTCATTTTAAATTCACTACTCATTATTTTTAAAAAATTATGACAAAGATTTTTATTAGTGGATCCAAACAAAATATCATCAATATATATTTGAATAATGAGTATTTCATCTCCTACTTTTTTCAAGAAGAGAGTGGTTTCCACACTCCCTTTAATAAAATATCTTTCTAGTAGGATCGTGCTTAGCCTTTCATACCTGGCCTAGGTGCTTTTTTAAGTCCTTATAATGCCTTTTTCAATTTAAACACATGACTAGGGAATTGTGAATTTTAAAAACCTGGAGGTTGCTTAACATAAACATCCTCTTTAATCACCCCGTTAAGAAAGGCACTTTTAATATCCATTTGATATAATTTAAAACCCTTAAAACAGGCAGAGGCTGAAAGCACCATTATTGCTTCAAGTCTGGCTACAGGGGCAAAAGTCTCCTCAAAATTAATTTCTTCTACTTGATTGTACTCCTTGGCCACCAATCTTGCCTTATTTCTAACCACTACACTTGAATCATTCATTTTATTTTTGAAAACCCACTTACTTCCAGCAATACTTTGATCTTCTGGTCTCTTTACCAATTCCCAAACATCATTTCTAACAAATTGATTCAACTCTTCTTGTATAGCTAAAATCCAAAATTTATTAGAAAGTTCTTGATTTATATTAGTGGGTTCAATCATTGAAATAAAAGCTGAGTGATTCACTTCTTTGCTAAGGCCATACCTAGTCCTAACACCTTCGCTTGGTTCTCCTAAATATAGTTCTTTAGGATGACTTTTAGAATATTCCCATTCTCTAGGAAATACATTTTCTATTTCAACCCTTTCCTTAAGATTTATATTTTTTATTTCTTGGGTTACTTGATCAACATCTTCATCTTCCAACTTAGACCCTCCATAAATATCAAATTCATCAAAAACTATATGAGTGGTCTCCTCAACTACCAAAGTCCTTCTATTAAAGTCTCTATAAGAATATCATAGAAAAATTTCTTCATCTAATTTAGGATAAAATTTTCCTAAAGGAGTTTTATCTTTTGTTACGAATAAACACATTATATCTAAAGACATGTAGATGTGAGTGGTTAGGTGTTCTTCCTTTAAGATGTTCATAGGGTGTCTTGTTCAACTTAGATCTAATGCTCACCCTATTCAGAACATAACAAGCTGTACTAACCGCTTCAGCCCAAAAATATTTAGGAAGTGAATATTCAACTAACATGGCTCTAACAGCTTCTGTCAATGTTCTATTTTTTCTTTCAACAACCTCATTCTATTGAGGGGTCCTAGGACCTGAAAAGTTATGAACTATTCCTTACTCTTTACAGAAAACTTCAAAAATTTCATTTTCAAATTCTCCTCTATGATCACTTTGAATTGTAAGAATTTCACAACCTAGCTTCCTTTAAATCCAAGTAGAAAAATTTCTAAACTCATCAAATGATTCACTCTTATGTGAAAAGAATCTAATCCAAGTAAATCTTGAATAATCATAAACAATTACATACCCATAAACTTTTCCTCCTAGACTTACAGTGCTAATTGGTCTAAAAAGATTCATGTGAAGGACTTCTAATGGTTTGCTAGTTCTAAGATCCTTAATTGAATGAAAGGAGAATTTGCCTTATTTTCTTAATTGACATGCATCACAATGCGATCCTTAGTGAAGTCTAATTTGGGTATACCTCTAACCAATCCTTTCTGGGTAATCTTCCTAAGATTTTTCATGCTTGCATGACAAAGTCTTCTATGCCATAACCAAGATTCATCTTAGATAGTTTTGAGACAAAAAGTATTAGAAGATATAAGATAATTTAAATTAAGCATGTAAACATTATTTACCCTATTTCCATGCAACAAATAAATTCCATTTTAGGTTATAATGCAGCTTGTAGGTAAAAATTTAATGTTAAAACCCCTATCACAAAGCTGACTAATACTTAACAAGTTGTGTTTTAAGCCTTCAACCAATAAAATATTTTTAATAAAGAAATTATTCTTGTTGCCAATCATACATGCACCAACCACTCTCCTAGTGGTATTATCTCCGAGTGTTACCTTGCCTCCATTCTTGGCTTCTAGCATTAAAAATTGATTCGTATCTCCAGTCATATGTTTCAAACATCCGCTGTCCAAGTACCAAATGCTCTCATGAGGTCTTATATAAGAGCATTTTTATAAAAATATCAAACGTTAGACTTGGGAACTCAAATAAGTTTGGGTTTACCTCTTGGCAATGATAAACAAGATGCATGCTTGATATATTGTGTTTGATGCATCTTAGGTCTCCACACTAAATGTATTCTATTATGAATAATACAAGTGTGAGATATATTTCCTAACATTCCACATGAAAAATATTTCACACCAAGAAAAGGATTGATTAATCTATATGAGTTATAATATCTCTTACTAGGTTTTGAACTTGTGTGCTTTTATTTAGACTTATAAAATTGTTCAAGTGTAGGAGATGGTCTATTTTCCATAATAGCCTTCATTTTTATTTTTGGATATGACTTTATATTTTTCAAAATTGAATTTTCAATTTTCAATCAATTTCCCTATGTTTAGCTTCACCCATGAAAACTTTAAAATCATTTTCAAGCTCACTATAAGATGTTTCAAAAGTTCATGCTTCTTATTCAAATCATCAAATTTATCAAGTAAGGCCATGTGATTGCTATCTATGTCTGCATGATCTTTTCTCAAATTTTCATGCTCTTTTTATAAATTCAAATATTTGATATTAAGATTGGCATGCAATTTTTTGAGTTTCTTATATGCATTATGGATTTTTTTAGAAACATTAAATAGTTCATCATAGGATAGGACACATACCTCATCTTTATCTGAATGATCAAGGCATTAAGCACAAATTTGTAACATCATCTTTAGCTTCTATTTCTGAGGAGTCTGATGTTGAGTCAGCTTAGAAAGCCCTCTGCAGTCTTTTCTTGCCCTTTCTAACTTTAGTTTTCTCCTCAACTTTCTCCATGCTAGGATTAGCTTTGAGATTTGGGCTATCGGTCTTAATATGTCCAGGCTTCCTACATTCATAATAAATGATGTCATTAGAAATTTTTATATTCTTGTTGAACTTACCCTTGTTCCAATGCTGTCATCTCCATTGATTTTTATTAGGAAACTTTTGAACTGCCTTGTCATGAGTGCGATATCTTCTTCATCCTTAGGCATTGATTAATCACTTTTTTGGATCATCCACTTTCAATGCATTATTCTTATCCTTTCGCTTGTCACCTGCATCAATCTGTCTTTAATTCACTCCTTGCTCTTAAGCAATCAGTGATCCAAAAAGATTATCAATAGAATATACATTCAGATCTTATGACTCAGCTATGGTAGTTATCTTTGCATCATAACCAGTAGGTAAACAATGTAGGATTTTATTTACTTTTTTAGAATTAGTTAGTTCTCTACCTAAAGCATGTAATGAGGTAACAATCTAAATTTTGGAGTTTGGCCCGTCTAGAGAGAGAAGGTCCCGTCTAGACAGAGAAACCCCCCCATTTCAAATTTTCCACTCACGATTTTTTCCACTTTTTTCGGTAGATTATTAGGGGATGGTGGTAGATGGCCATCGGCCATCATCAATGGTCTCATCAGCTAATGCACACTGTAATGGTGGATTGGGTGTTCATAAAAGAGGAGTGTCAATCGTCGTCAAGATGGCGTGGTTCATGAGGTGGTGGATATGATTAAGAAGATTTCAACAGGTATAGTGATAAAGGATAATGGTGGTAATGCTCCAAAAAAGATTGCTTTTGTTGATGGTAAGGGTAAAGGTATTTCACAGATTTCTGAATGTAATACACCTCCGAAGTTGAGATCTCCTGTATTGTCGCCATTGAATGATCTTGAAGGTTCAGGTATGAAAATTTTTGTCAACAAATTTGGCAATTCAAATGCAATCCCTGGCAACAGTGTGATAAATGCGAATTCGTTGAAGTCAGTTAATAAAAATTTTCATCAAAATGACAATAAGCTTTTCGAAGGCAATTTGTTGGATTCTTCTATTAAGGAGCATTCAACAGTTGGAGTCCCAATTCAGGAATTTGACAATACAAATGCCTCTGAAGGACCGGTGAATGCTGGCCCTAAAGAGAATTTCATTACTGCTTGGAAGAAACCACAACACATCAAACTTAACTATAAGATGGAATCAACACAGATGTCTGAAGATGGAGTGGCAGTCAAGCTAAATTCCGATTTGGAGCGTGCTAACTCCCAAATTCTTAAGAATTCTCTTGTGGTTAAAATTCTAGGTAATAATATTCCATTTTTGGTTTGTAGTATGGAGCTCCGAAGGCAATTGAGTAAATTTGGGAATTTTCATTTAGCAACACTTAGTATGGATTGAATTCTTTGCTCATTTAAAAATTCTAAAGCAATGGAGGAAGTTTTGAGTGGTGGCCCATGGTATATTGGAGGACATATTATTGGCATAGATAAATGGTCTCCTTCATTTTCTCTAGAGTCTTTAAGAGGTCTCATAGCGCCGATTTGGATTTACCTTCCATGTCTATTGTTGCACTGTTGGGATAAAGAGAATATTGCTAGAATTGCATCAATGGTTACAATACCAATGTACCTTGATGGGAATTCCTTCAAATGGGGTAAAAGAGTATTTTCTCGAGTATGTGTGATTTGGATAATAAGTTACCAAATGGAGTTTGGATGGAAGGTTTACATGGTAGAGCATTTAAAAAAGTTGAATATGAAAAGATTTCTTCTCTGTGTTTCCATTTTGGTAAAGTGGGTCATCTGAGAGCACTGTGCCCTAAAGATAAAACTATTCATACTAAGATGAACACTATCTTGCCTTCTGAAGTAATGGCGGGCAAGATTCAGGATAAGCCTGAAGATAATCCATTGCAGCCTGATGAATATGGTTTATGGATTCATGTCAAGTTCAAGAATAATAGATTCAAAAATGTAAAAAAAGATGGACTAGCGGTGCATAGGAATAAAAAAACTGCTGAATATCAAGCGATTGGTTATGGTGTCCAGAAATAATCAAACAAGGAAATCAGTGAGAATGATGAAGATATTGCAACTAAATGTCCTAACAAGAATGGTGAAAGATGTGATGATTCCAATAAAAACATTCTTGATGTTCAAGGTCCTAGAGGTACAAAGGTTATGATACAATCTTCCAATTTCTCTGATGTATGTTTAAAAAACAAATTTAGTATTTTGGATAAGGCAAATAAAGGTCCAGAATCAGATGAAGTTGTTGCAGCCGAATGTCCTAACAAAATTGTGGAAGATAATATATTGTCTTATGATGGAATAGCTTATGAGGATGTAGGCGTCTCACCGGCAGGTTCTGCCAAAACTTCTGAAGGAAAGGCAGGTGATGGAGATCGAGCAAGTTCTGACAATGTAAATACAAGTTCATGTAAACATAAGCTGGCTAAGGAACTGAAGTCATTGGGTCCTGTGGAAGCTGCACATAGGAAGAGAAGAGGGGATGTGAAAGGTAGTAAGATAGGTGGGGACTCTTCCCCTTTGGGTTATTAATGTCTTCCTTTGTGTTATGGAATTGTAGGGGGGCTAGAAAGAGAGAGGCCTCTCTTTCTCTTAGAGAAATTATGAAGGATCATGGTGGGTTTTTTGTTGGTCTTACTGAGACTAAGTTATCCAAAATTGATAGGAGGGATGTTGACGGTTTTATTGGGAGTGAGTGGGATTTCTTTCATCATCTTGCTGAGGGTACCTCAATTGGGATTTTGGTGATGTGGAATAGGAATATGGTGTCTTTTGAGGTTGTTAAACACTCTTCTCATGTTGTGATTGGGATTATGAATGCTCCTTTGATGGGTTCCTGGAATGTGGCCATTGTGTATGGTTACAAGAATTTTCATGTGAGGAGAAGTTTATGGGAGATGCTTGAAAAGTTTGTGGTGGATAATAGACCTTCTATTGTTGGTGGTGATTTCAACTGGGCAAGAGGTTCCTTTTTTCCCAAGGACCTAAGAAGATGAAGTTTTTTATGACTAACAATGATTTTCATGATGTAGGTTTTGTTGGACCAAGATTCACTTGGTGCAACAACAAAGAAGGAGCTATGAGAATTTGAGAAAGGCTAGTTAGGTGTCTGCTGAATTCGGCTGCTCTACTGAAGGCACCTATGGAAATGGTCAGACATTTAGCCAAGGTGGCATCCGATCATAGTCCAATAGCTTTCAAATTATTTGAGGCTCATTACAACTACTCTAGAATCATCAGATTTGAAGATACTTGGAAATCTTATCCGGCGGCTTAGAATATTATATTAAATTCTTGGATAAAATTAGATTTTGGTAGTGATGTGGATGTCTTGCAAAGGAAGCTTAGAAGAACAATGAAGGTCTTATTCTTCTGGAATAAGAACAAGTGTAAGAGTTTGTGCTTGTTGAAGGAAGACTTAAAGAAAGAAATTATAGAACTTCAGTTCGAGGAAGCTTCAGAGTGTGGCTTGATGCTGGAGATGTTAAAATTACTTAGAAGTAATGTACATGATCTAAATGTTACTTTAGTAAGATTATCCACTTGGTGGAATCAAAGATCAAAGGCTAGATGGCATGAAGAAGGTGATAATAATTCCAGTTTCTTCCATAATTATGCTTCAGCAAAGAAGAATAGGAACCTCATAAGACAAGTTAAAGATGAAATAAACAATCTGTTGGAAGAATTTTAATAGATTGAATATGTTTTTCGTAAATTCTTTGTGAAGAAATGGAGATCTAGAGAATGTAATCTGGCGGGTTGGCTTGAGTTTGCTGAAAACCAGAAGTTAACTCCATCAGAGATTGATTTAATGAATGAAGAATTTACACAAGAAGAATTAATAACTGCTATTTTTCAACAAGGTAATAATAAATCTCCTGGTTTGGATGAGATTACAACTTCCTTCTTTAAATTTTACTGGAATATTGTGAAAGAAGAAACGTGGAAAGCTGTTGATTTTTTTTTTAAAACTGGTTCTATTCATGATGAGTGGAAAAAAACTTTGATTGTTTTAATCCCCAAGGTGAAAAATCCAATTGTTCCAGCCAACTACAGACCTATAAGCTTATGTCAATCCACTTATAAGTTGGTGACAACTATGATAGTTAATATATTGAAATTATGTATTTCAAAAATTATTTTTGAAGAACAAGTAGCGTTTATTCCAGGTAGATCGATGTTTGAGCATTGTTTGCTAGCCCATGAGATCTTCAACAAATTTAGGATCTCAAAAAATAAGAAGGGTTTGATGGCGGTGAAACTAGACATGGAGCATGCTTATAGTAGCATGGGTTGGGCTACATTAAATCAGGTGTTGAAAGTGTTTCGGTTTCCTTCAAAGTTCTCCAAGTGGATCATGGAATGTGTGATGAATGTTAGGTTCTCTTTATTTTTGAATGGAAAATTTTCAAAGTGGATCAAGGCATAGAGTGGATTTCGCCAAGGATGCCCGCTATCACCGTATCTATTAATCATGTGTTCCCAAGTTTTATCAAGTGCAATAATACAAAGAGGACAAGAATTGGGAGTTTAGATTTCACCCAATGCTCAAAAGGTGACACATCTTTTATATGTAGATGATGTATTAGTATTTGCTCAAGCATCTGCAATATTAGCCCAAGTTGTGAAGTGCATTGTTGCAGATTTTTATGGGTGGATGGGGCAAAGGGTAAATAACTCCAAGTCTCAGATTTTATTTGGCAAAGTAGTGAAACGTCCAATGAAGAATCAAATTATGAGGAAGTTGGGTTTCAAGGTGGTTAAGGAGCTGCATTACTTGGGAGTTAAAATTGCTCTAAGAAGATTGAGAAGAGCTAATTTTAAATGTGTGCTAGATCATATATTGGAAAGACTAAATGCTTGGGGAAGTAAACTTTTATCTATGGCTGGTAAGATCACTCTTGTAAAGTTCTCTCTTTTATCATTGCCAAGTTTTTTATCAACAACTCAATGGTTCCAAAGAAGGTTTTATATGAAGTGGATAAATGTTGCAAAGAGTTCATTTGGTGCAAAGGCAATGGAAGGAAAGGTTTACATTATGTAGCGTGGGATGAATTATGTAAACCAAAATCTGATGGAGGTCTAGGATTGCATTCGGCTATTCTAAGAGTGGGGCCACTTAGATCGAGGTTGGCATGGAGATTTTTTCAATATCCGGATACTTTGCTTCATAGGAATATTATTAATAAGTGTGGTGATAATATTTTGAATGGTGAAAGCAAGAGAGGAGCTTCAATGGCCTGGCAAATTCTGCTGGATGGCAAAAAATTCCTTAAACCAATAGTTAGATGGAATGTGAGAGATGGAAGGAAAATAAATGTTCTAAAAGATGTTTGGTTGTTAGATTAATGTTTTAGTACATGGGTAACTCTTGGTGATTGTGTGGGGTTAGAAGATGTGATACTCTACCAATTCATTTCGACTGATGACAGCTGAAATCTAGAGAAGCTTCAGCAATTTTTTCATGATGATCTTATTGTCTTGATTTTATAAGTTCTGGTTTATACTTATGTTGATGCTGATTACGTGGAAGCTAGGTACCACCATACTGGGAGATCAATTGCTGCAATTTTGTATGAAGAATCATTGAAGCTGTGTCCTAAGGAGGAAGACTTTGGATTTTCATAGTGGTTAAGGAATCTTAAGCTTAACCCGAGAGTTGAGTTATTCTGGTGGAAAATGAGTAAGTTTGCCATTCCAACAAATGAATTTCTTAAACATAGAAAGCTAAGTCACAATGATTTATGTGTAAGAGGATGTCAAGAAGTGGAAAGTTATTCTCACATTGTGGTTCATTGTAAATTCTTGATTGAAACCATTCTAAAGTTAAGAGAATGGGGTTTTGGCATTCCTACATTTCAATCTCTAGAAAGTTGTTTGAGAGAACTTAGAAGCCTTTCCACTTGTTTTTCTAATGTGGTCAAACTGTATTGTACTGCAATTTTCCTATCCTGGAGGAACATAAATGGATTGTACATGGAAAGCCTACTCTTCCAAGTGCGATAGTTGCAGCAAATGTTCTGTTTATAGCAAGGGTGTAGTCATATCCAATGCTAGATAGCTGGGGTGTTAATCTCCTTAGAGAGTTTACTAATGTTTGGCACCCTCCACCTCTAGGTTGGATGAAGATAGCGAAGGAGTAATAATTGAAGGTGATAATCTCAATATTATCAATTTTGTTTAAGATTCATTGAATAAATCAAAGTGGCAACTAGATACTTGGAGTACAAAGGAGTTATTTTTTTTGAATGATTTCAATAAGGTGATTTTCCATTATGTTCATAGAGAATGTAACAAAGTAGCTGATTTATGTGATACTTTGGCTTTAGTAGATAGTTTCTTTTTGGATAATTTCTCTTTTGGTGACATTCCTTCTCCTTTGTCTAGTTTGTTAAAGAAGGAATGTGAGCCTTTCATTTCCTTGTAATTAGTTCTTCTATTTAATGCAATTTGCATTTCTTAAAAAAAAAGAGTAAAATGTGTATACATATCAGAAATTGACTCATTAGGTTTCATGCAAAATAGTTCATAGTTGTGTAATAAAATATTTAACTTGGATTATTTCACGTCATTTATCCCTTCATAAGTTATGCAAAGTCTATCTCAGATTTCTTTTCTAGTTTTGCAAGTTGAAACACGTATATAGTCTTCTAATTTCAATGCATAAAAAAACTATTTAAATATTTAAAATTGAACTATGTTAATTCCCTTTCTTCTATAGTCCAATCAGCAAATGGTGTTTCAATTCTAATGCCATCTATAAGTCTAGTAGGTGCAGTATAGCCTTTCTGTACTAACATCCATATATGACAATCAAGTGATTGCAAAAAAGTAGACATGCGGGTTTTCCAGAAATTAAATGGAATGCTTTTGAATAAAGGTGGTCTAGTTATCTAATATCCTTCAGCAGTACTTTAGTTTCCAAAATTAGTCATGACCAATTTTCAAAAAGTAGTCTAAACTTCAATTTTTGAAATAGGCTCTAATACCACTTAAAAGTTTGTGAATTTTATTAGATCGTATGGATCTGTCCCAAGGCTAACCAAGAGGGGGGTGAATTAGTTATTTAAAAAAAATTTCTTGGATATATGAAAACCTTTTTGAATTTCTTGGATAATTAAATCACTAATCTTAAAATATGTTGTTGCTTATAGAAGTGATAAAAAAATAATTTTTCAACCACAAAAACTTTAAGTGCGAAAAATTAAAAATGGGGAAAAAATTAAAAGCAAAAAGAAGAACACCAATATTTATAGTGGTTTGATCTAATAAGACCTACATCCACTCCCTGAAGACTCCTTCTCCAGGTATTGCACTAAACAATAGTGTCTCTTTTTTTGCCCCCACAGCAAGGTGGAGAAGCCTTTACAAACACTCTTCCACCAACCCAGTGCAGCAGAGAACCGATGCCTTTTACACCCTTCAAGTGATGTCAGCATACCAACTCATCCTTTTTCACCCACGTGGTGAAGGCAGAGAACCATCATCCTTTTCACCTTTCTTATGAAGGTATAGAACCGTCGTCTTTTTTCACCCTTCTGGTGAAGGCAGAGAACCCTCATCCTTTTTCACCCTCTTCGTGAAGGCAGAGAACCTAGACTCAATGTTGAAGATCTTCTCTTAAGAGCCTTCAGAGGGGATGGGCAGAAACTTAAAGAAGATAAAGAGATCCTCGCTTTGGGCAATCTTGTGAATCCTTCACAACTCGCCCTCACTAGATCTTCCACACTTCACTCTCATAATTTCTCCCAAACACTCACACCCAATGGCCACTCTCAGGAGAAATTCATAGCGAAGGTCTAGAGTGACAGTTTTCAGGACTCCTTATATAGCAAAAGTATGAAAAACCATCCAAAAACTAAAAAAATTCAAGTGAACTGACATCAGATCATACAGTACGATCATGGATCATATGACTTAACATCGTACAGTATAATTAGTTCAATAAATCAGGGCTTCGTCTGTTATGATTTGAACGATCCCAATTTCATACCCTATTAGTCATCTGTACGAAATTGTATTATATAATATGAACAATTCAAAATTTAAGCCCAAATTTGAAAATAGTAATTCGGAGAAAAATACTATGTCAAATCGTACAGTATGATTATAGATCATACAATATGATTAGTTTTAAAAAAGTTAAGTTCAGTCTCTCTCCCCGTGTGTGTGTGTGCACAATTACCCAATTACAATCACACTCTCTCAAACTCAAGAAAATAAAAAATAGAGATTTATAGACTCTTTTACATGGCATCCTATTCTAACTTTTCTTAAAGTCTTCATCAATCTGGGGTAGTTTATGATTTCCTTGAAATGTTAGTATACACAAAAATAAATAGAAATTTCCAATATGTGCTAGGAGAAACAATATAAAAATTAGCATAATAATTAGTTTTGTTATCATCAAAACTCACAAGCTCAATCTTTATTTCAGAGTTGTAACAAATATCAATCACACCCAATCTAGTTCGTAAGGTATTGAAATTTTGAAAAGCCAATGGTTTTATGAAAATGTCTGCAAGTTGATTTTTAGTAGACACATAATTTAGCTCAATTTCTCCTTTGGTGACATGATCTCTAATGAAGTGTTACCTTATATCTATATGCTTGGTTCTTGAGTGTTGGATTGAATTCTTTGAAATGTAAATAACATTTGTATTATCACAGAAGATTAGAATAGTGCCAATTAAAGAACCTAAATCCATAAGTTATTGTTTTAACCAAAGAACCTATGCCATATAACTTCTTAAGGCTATATATTCTACTTTAGTAGTAGAAAAGGCTATTCAATTCTATTTTCTGCTAGACTAGGAAACTAATGAGTTTTCTATGAATTGAAAAGTACCAGAAGTACTTTTTCTATCAACCCTACACCCTATAAAATCTAAATCAGAATATCCTATGATTTTAAAAGATGTACTGTGCCTAGGATACTATATCCCTAAGTTTTGAGTTCCTAACAGATATCCCAGAATTCTTTTAATAGCAGTTAGATGGGATTCTTTTAGATTAGCTTGAAATCTAGCACAAAGGCAAACAGTAAATAAGATATTAGGTCTGCTAACAATTAAATAAAGTAATGATCCAATTATCAATCTAAATTTCTTTTGATCAACAAATTTACCTTTAGAGTCCTTATCCAACTGAACTGCAAAACTCATGGGAGTACTTATTGGTTTAACTTTCATACTTGTTAAGGATATCCTTAAGGTATTTTGACTGACTAAGAAAGGAGCCATACTCTTTCTGCTTTATGCTAAAACCAAGAAAGAAACTCAAGTCTCCCATCAAACTCATTTTAAATTTCTTACTCATTATTTTGGAAAAGTCATTACAAAGATTTTTATTTGAGGATCCAAACAAGATGTCATCAACATAAATATGAATATTGAGAAGGTCATCTCCTACTCTTTTTATGAAAAAGAGTGGTGTCCACACTCCCTTTAATAAAAGCTCTTTCTAGTAGGAATGTGCTTAGCCTTTCATACCATGCCTTAGGTGCCTGTTTTAGTCCATACAATGCCTTCTTCAATTTAAACACATGATTAGGAAATTGTGAATTTTCAAAATCTAAAGGTTGCTCAACATAAACATCCTCTTTAATCACCCCATTATGTAAGACACTTTTAACATCCATTTGAAATAATTTAAATCCTTCAAAACAAGTAAAGGTTAGTAACACCCTTCAATCATTGAAATAAATGTTGAGTGGTTCACTTCTTTGCTTAGTCTATGCCTAGTTCGAACACCTTCACTTGGGTATCCTAAAATTAGTTCTTTAGGATGACTTGTAGAATATTTCCATTCTCTAGACAAACTATTTTCTGTTCCAACCCTTTCTTCAAGATTTGCATTTTTAATTCCTTGGGTAATTTCTTCAACATCTTCATCTTCCAACCTAGACCCTCCAGAATTATCAGATTCATTAAAAACTATATGAGTGGTCTCCTATACTACCAATGTCTTTTTGTTAAAAATTTGATAGGATTTGACAACACTTGAATATCCTAGAAAATTTCCTTCATTAGATTTAGGATCAAATTATCCTGAAAGAGTTTTACCATTGTTATAAATGAACACTTTACATCCAAAGACATGTAGATGTGAGAGGATGGGTGTCCTACCCTTTAGAAGTTCATAGGGTGTCTTATTCAACTTAGATCTAATGTTCACCCTATTCAGAATATAACATGCTGTATTACCCACTTCAGCCCAAAATTATTTTAGAAGTGAATATTCAGCCAACATGGCTCCAGCTGGTTCTATCAAAGTTATGTTCTTTCTTTCAACAACCCCATTCTATTGTGGGGTCCTAAGAGCTAAAAAATTGTGATATATCCCTTATTCTTTATAGAAAAATTCAAAATTTTTATTTTTAAATTCTCCCCTATGGTCACTATGAATTGCAAGAATTTTACAACCTAGCTTCCTTTGAATCCAAGTAAAAAAAAATTATAAACTCATCAAATGATTCACTCTTATTTGATAATAATCTTATCCAAGTGAATCTCGAATAATCATCAACAATCACATACCCATAAACTTTTCCTCCTAAACTTATAGTGCTAACACGTCCAAAAAGATCCATATGAAGGACTTCTAAGGGTTTGCAGGTTCTAAGATATTTAATTGAATGAATGAAGGACTTGACTTGTTTCCCTAATTGACAAACATCACAGAAGTGATCCTTAGTGAAGTCTAATTTGGGTATGCCTCTAACCAATTCCTTTTGGGTAATCTTCCATAGATTTTTCATGCTTGCATGACAAAGTCTTCTATGCTATAACCAAGATTCATTAGCAATAGTTTTTAGATAAAAATATTAGAAGATTTAACACAATTTAAATTAAGCATATAAAAATTATTTACCCTTTTTTCATGCAACACATCAATTCCATTTTTGCTTATAATATAGCTTGTAGGCAAAAATTTTATGTTAAAATCCTTATCACAAAGCTGGCTAATACTTAGCAAGTTATTTTTTAAGTCTTCTACTAATAAAATATTTTCAATCAGAAAATTCTTTGTGTTACCAATCATACATGTACCAACCACTCTCCTAGTGGTGTTATCTCCAAGTGTCAATTTGCCTCCAGTCATGGCCTTCAGTGTTATAAATTGATTTATATCTCCAATCATATGTTTTAAACATCCACTGTGCAAATACCAAATACTCTCATGAGGGCTTGTATGAGAGCATTTCTACAAAATTATCAAATATTAGACTTAGCAACCCAAATAAATCTGGGTTCAACTCTTGGCAATGATAATCAAGATGCATGCTTAATATGCTGTGATTGATGCATCTTAGATCTCCACACTAAATGTGTTCTATAATGAATAGTGCAAGTGTGGGAAATATGGCCCAATATTCCACATAAAAAATATTTAACACCAGGAAAAGGGTTTACTAGTTTATATGAGTTATAATATCTTTTCTTAGGTTTTGAACTTGTATGCTTTTTGTTAGGATTGTAAAATTGTTCAAGTGTGGGAGATGATTTATTTTCCTCAAAAGCATTTACTTTTATTTGAAGATATGAGTTTGCACTTTCCAAAATTGAATTTTCAATCTTCAAATCATGCTCGCTTTGATAAGATTCATTGATGAATACTTTAAAATCATTTTCAAGCTCACTATAAGATGTTTTCAAAAGTTCATGCTTCTTATTCAAATCATTAAATTCATCTAGTAAGGACATGTGATTGCTATCTATATCTGCATGGTCTTTCCTAAGATTTTCATGCCCTTTTTGGAAATTCAAATATTCAATACTAAGATTATCATGTAATTTTTTAAGTTTCCTATATGTATTAAGAATTTTCTCAGAAACTTTAAATAGTTCATCGTAGGATAGGTCATATACCTCCTCTTAATCTGAATGATCAAATTTATCTGTCATTAAGCACAAATTTGTAACATCTTCTTCTACTTCTATTTCTAAAGAGTCTAAAGCCGAGTTAGCCTAGAAAGCTCTTTGCATTCTTTTCCTGCCCATTCTATTGTTAGTTTTCTCCTCAACTTTCTCTCTGCTAGGATTAGCTTTGAGATTTAGGTACTCAGTCTTTATATGTCCAGGCTTTCTACATTCATAGCAAATGACTTCATTAGAAACTTTAGGATTCTTATTAAACTTACCTTTGTTCCAATGTTGATGTCACTGTTGCTTTCTCTTATGAAAACTTTTGAATTGCCTAGTCATAAACACAATATCTTCTTCATCCTCTAGCATTCATTGATCACTCTCTAAATCATTAACTTTTAAAGCTACATATCTCTCTTTTTTGTCACCTATATCGTTCTATCTTTGATTCACTCCTTACTCATAAGTAATAAGTGATCCAAGCAGATTGTCAATGGAATATATGTTTAGATCTTTAGACTCAGTTATAGTAGTTAGCTTTGCATCATAAATAGTAGGTAAATAACATAAAATTTTATTAACTTTCTTTGAATTTATAAGTTCTCTACCTAAAGCATGCAATAAGGTAACAGTTTGAGTAAACCTTATTTACATATAAGAAATTAACTTATTTGATTTCATGCGAAATAGTTCATAGTCATGTAGTAAATTGTTTAACCTAGATTATTTTACCTAATTTGTTCCTTCATAAGTTATGCAAAATCTATCCCAGCTTTCTTTTCCAATTTTGCAAGTAGAAACACGTATATAATCCTCATATTTAAAAGTACAGAAGAAACTGTTTAAACATTTTGAATTTAACTGTGCTAATTCTTTTTCTTCTAAAGTCCAATCAGTAAATGGTGTTTCAACTCTAATGCCATCAACAATTCTAGTAGGTCCAGTATAGCCTTCCTGTACTAACATTCATATGAGATAGTCAAGTGATTGCCCAGAAGTAGACATACGAGTTTTCTAAAATTCAAAGGAAATTTATCGAAATAAAGGTGGTCTAGTGATCGAATATCCTTCAATAGTATTTTGGTTTCCAAAATTAGCCATGATCATTTTTCAAAAAGTAGTCTAAACCTTAATTTTGAAATTAGCTCTGATACCAGTTGAAAGTTTGAGTTAGTTGTTATACCGTATAGAACTTTCTCAAGGTTAAGCAAGAGGGAGGGAGGGGGGTTGAATTGATTATTTAAAATATCTTAGATTTTTGAAAACCTTTTTAGATTTTTTTTAAAAAAAATCAAATTACTAATACTAAAATATGCGGTTACTTATAAAAATGATTTTCACAGAGAATTTTTCAACCACTAAAATTTTAAAAGCAGAAAATAAAAATGCAGAAAAGTAAAAGAAATAGAAGAACACCAAATTTTATAGTGGTTCGGTCTAACTTAACCTACGTTCACTTCCTAGAGACTCCTTCTCCAGGTATTGCACTAAACAATAGTGACTCTTCTTTTACCCCCACAATAAGGTAGAGAAGCCCTTACAAACTCTCTTCCACCAACCCGGTGCGGTAGAGAATTATCATCCTTTTTCACCCTCCTGGTGAAGGCAAAGAATCGTTATCCTTTTTCACCCTCCTGGTGAATGTAGAGAACTGTCATCCTTTTTCATCCTCCTGGTGAAGGTAGAGAACCTAGACACAATATTGTAGATCTTCTCTCAAGAGCCTCCAGAGGAGATGGGAAGAAACTTGAAGAAGACAAAGAGATCCTCAGTTTGGGAAATGTTATAAATCCCTCTCAACTCCCTCTCACTTTATCTCTCACACTTCACTCTTATAATTTCTCCCAAACACTCACACTCAATGGTCACTCTCGAGAGAAATTCACAGCAAAGGTCTTTAGTGATAGTTTTTAGGACTTTTTTTATAGAAAACACATAAAAAGCTATCCAAACACTAAAAATTGCAAGAGAACCATCCTATGATCGTACTATATGATTATGGATCATCTCGTATGAATAGTTAAAAAAATAGGGCTTTATCTGGTATGACTGGTTTGAAGCCATTTTTGTACCCTATTTGTCATTTGTATGAATTTAGATCGTACTGTACAAACTATTAAAAAATAAACGGTGTTCATTTGCTACGATTTAGTATGAACTACATTTCATGCTCTGTTAGTCATCTGTACGACCTACATCGTACAGTATGAACAATTCAACAAATCAGGGCTTCATTTGGTACGAGCATGGATAAACCCAATTTCGTATACTATTAGTCGTATATATGACTTGCATCGTACTGTATGAACAGTTAAGAAAATTCAAGCCCAGTTTTGAGAAACTACATTCAAGAGGAAATCTAAGTCAAATAGTATAGTATGATTAGCTTTAAAATTTTTAAGTTTTAACTTTCTCCCCCTGTATGTGTGTGCATGGTTACCCAATTACAATTACACTTGGTCAGGCTCAAGAAATAAAAAAATAGAGATATATAGACTCTTATTACATGAAATCCTATTCTAACTTATCTTGAAGTTTTCAGCAAGCTAGAATAGTATATGATTTCCCTAAAATGTTAGTACACACAAAAAACACATAGATATATCCAATATATGCTCACAGAAACAATAAAATGAGAAACATAATATTTTGTTATCATAAAAAATCATAATCTTAATTCCTGAGTTGCAATAAAATGATTGAATTAAATTAAATACAACTGAATAGAGAAATAAACATATATTTACTGCCACATTTTATAGTAGACTTGGATATTACATTTTCCTCGCAATATTGACATGACAGATGTGATGCTATCATGTCTTAAGCCTCCATAAGTTGCCATTTATGCACTGTGAGGGTCACCTTCTATTTCAAAGATTTTGAGGTACAAACCAATGTAGCAAAAGGAGACACAATCCAATCTATAAATGTCTCTTTACCTTATCTTTGTGAGAGGTGAAACCCTAAATCAAAATTTTAGTCATGGTATTTAAATCTTTGAATTCCATTTCAAATCCTAAATCTTGATTGCTATTGTGTTTTGACATAATACTCAATCATTAAACTTTAAATCAGTTATTCTAAATGATAAATAATTAAATCATTTGACAATCACTCAATGATTGTCATTTTTCAATTCTTAAAGCATTCAATCATTTGACAATTATATAATGATTATTAAATAGTTCAATAAACTTATATACCTTTAATCATCAATCAATCAAAATTTCCAATCATTTAATTATCTTAAATCCTTCAATAATTCATAAATTTAAAAAATTAATCAATCAATAATTCATTCAATTCAAATTTAGTTCAAATTCTAAGGTTAAAAATCCAGTGTAAACTTCAAACCCTAAATCACTTTAGATTTTTCTCTTTTCTAGGGGAATTTTAAATTGATTCAAAACTCTAGGTTAGGCTCTTCTATTTTTGCTTGATCATTCACATCTTGATTATACATGTCTTAAGAGCTTACCTATTAATTTTGGAGGCATCCATGTCCTTCGAACCCTTAAACCAAAAGCAAATTCTAAGCTTTCGAAACCTTCAAATATTTATACCCCATTTCACTGAATATGGCTTCTTAGTGTATATTCCTTTAGAAGCATTTTGAAACTCATCAAACTTTTTCATAATCAATATGACATGGGTTTGAACCTACTTGTATCCATGGTTGACATAGGTTGGCCTAGTTTGATCTTTAAGATCCTTTAAAACCTTAAATCCTTTATATGTATGCATCATATTGGAAATTCAAGCCAAGGCCTAGGTTTGGCCCCAAGGCATTTGATAATCATTCTTGATCATGTATAGACCCCATTGAACCCTTGAATGAGCTAGGTTAACCAAAAATTGTCACTTTGACCATTTAGAGTCATATTGAACCTTAAACCTTAAATCATATATGGGAGCCCCTTTAAACCTCACCAAAGCTCCTAAAAATTTAAATAAACCACACATGCCTAATCAAGTTTGAGCCATTGTTAAGCCATGGATGACCAATATTCTATATAACCCTAAACCTCCTTAAATGAACCATTGAATAAACTCTACATACTTGACCTTGCCATGCCCCAAAACTACTTCTAACAAACATTAAATACCATTTGGAGTGGATTTGACCCAACCACATTCCTTGATTAAGCTTGGTTGACATGTTAACGTAACCAAATCAACCCTAAAGCACCTAAAATTTAATTTCAAATATCTACACCAATTCAAGGCACCTAATCCCATTGGAACTGTCCATAGGATGGCTAAGGATAAACCCAAGCCAACCTAACCCTTGGGCCTCCTTGGGATAGCCCATTAGGATAACCCAAGTGGCCAAAAGGGGGGTTACCTTGAGCCCACTCTTAACCTAAACAAATTTAAATTACCTAAACCCTGCATTTGGTACCCCTAGAGTATATGCACTAAACCTAGCTAGCCCTACCCCTAGGTTGACCTAGGTCAACACATTGGGTTGACCCAAAGTTTCAAATTACATAAATTAGTGAACCATATTGAAACCCAAACTAGACTAGACCAAACCATTTCTTTCATTCCATTCCCCATAACTCTAGATAGCTAGCCCCATAAACTCAGGCAAGGTAGTGGTCTTAGGTGGCTCAAAAATCAAGAAATAGTGGCTAATTACATTGGTTCAATCTTAACTCATTGCATAACTAACCACATGACCTTAATTCTTCTAGAACCGCTGCCCAACTCCCATTAGACCATCCAAAATGGTTTTGGTTGCTTGAGCTGGAAGAATGAGGCTATAATTAAGGTTACATTTGGTCAGCTATCCATTATAAATACACAAAATTTTTATAAAGAGGGGTTATGTTCTTTGCTTCCTAAACACTCCCCAGAGTCCCAGCTTTCATTCACTTGATTCCCACAACCTCTAGTGAGCTTTCATGATGAGTTTGAGTTGGCTCCAGTGAGTCTCTTCTAGCTAAATTAAATTCCCAATGAACTATTTAGCTAAAATTAAATTCCTAATCCACCTCTTCTTAGCATGTACAACCTGAAGAGGAGTTGGTCTTTAAGGCAAGGTGAAGTTGAAGAAATCAAATCCAACCCTAATTCTTCACTAGATTGAGTTATTCTTCATTCATATGCCTCTAATCCTTAGGTGTTGGTCAAGTGTGAAAGAAATATTAAATCTAAGGGAATCTAACCATTGGATTGAATGTTCACATCTAGATGAAACTCTCTAATCATTTTGGTCATGATCCATAGAGATGATCTCTTAGATCTTGTTGAAATCTTCCTATGACTTAGAAACCGAGTGGGAGGAGGAAGAAAAAATTTAGGCCCTTCATTTATTTTAAATCGAACGGGTGACTCAGATGCCGTCGGATACCAATCCATTTGATTGCCCATGGTTTCAAGCAGATTAATCCAGAGTTTTCTGATCTTGAATCAGATGACTAAGAGTTGAAACACGTGTTCCAGTGGTCTCCTCCAATGATTGCTTAGCCAATAGTAGGTCTCCATGTGGAAAGCGTTGGATGACTGTGTAATTGGATTTAAATAAATCAAAGAATCCTCCTAAATCTTCAGAAAATCATAACTCCTCACACACTTAACCAAATTAGGCATGCTTAGGCCCAATAGATTTATCTTGAGGGGTAGAACAAAAGCCTTATGGTTTGGAGGTTCAATTTTAAATGGATTAAAATTACTTTTAAAATGCTCTTAGGGGTATTTTTGGGATTATTAATTAACATATTCATCTCAAGCTCAAATTTGAATGGCTGAATCTTGGGTATGT
Organism: Dendrobium chrysotoxum; assembly: GCA_019925795.1. Lineage (NCBI taxonomy): Eukaryota > Viridiplantae > Streptophyta > Magnoliopsida > Asparagales > Orchidaceae > Dendrobium > Dendrobium chrysotoxum. Next base: position 72,523,665 of record CM034312.1, on the reverse strand, counting down.
TTACTACATGTCCAAAATTTCCTAAGTCAATTTGAATTTGAGAATTGCTTCAATAAGAATCTTGAAAGTCTATGTCATGTAAATAACATAGAAGTTGAAATTCTCATAAACACAAATATATAAGGCATATTGATTTTTACTTGATTGGTGTGTTAGATTAATGTGTAAGGGTTAGATTGCCACTCATTTGATCTTAATCCAAGGTCTACGTAGCCTAAATCTTAATTTCCAAAGTATAGTTATACTTAAGAAATTGATTAAAACCCATAGGAGGACTTTGTTGGGCCCTTTTTGCTATGGTTTGAACTTGGGTCTTAATTGACATAGGGTTTAAATTTCAAAACATCTAGAGCACATTTGGTTTATCAAATAGTGAAGCCAAATTCACTTTGCATAAATGACCTAAAATTTAAAGAAAATTATTAAAAAAAATTTATTAATTCCTAAAAATTTAGAGTAAAGCTCAATGAAATTTAAATTCATAAACCTTTAAAGAAAAAATAAAAGCCCCATCAAAAAATTTATCTTTCAAGATGAATTTTACATTTCCTATGCTAAGTTTAATTATGAAATTAAATTTTATTTCTATTTTCAAATCAATAGTAAAGCGTTATTTTATCTTTCTAGCTAGTATAATATTAACTATACAAATTTGATTAAAGAAAAATAAAGCGAATCACTGGGTACAATTTATTTATCTACAAGATTTTTCTGGCCACTCAACTTGGGAATAGATTCTTCTCTTCATCTTTTGTGGAGACTAGACTTTTTAGATCTGTAAAGATTTGATCAAGGATTTGAGTTTATTAGATTTTTATTTGTTAGACTGGGATTTAATTCTTGAGGTTAAATTAACTAAATTTGCCTTATAATTGTAAAACCCAGATTCTATTCTTGAGGTCCAATATACTAAATTAGTTCTTTACTTGTAAAATCTAGATTCCATTCTTGAGGTACAATATATTGAATTGGTTTTTATTTTTAAAACATAGGCTTAATTCTTAGGTCCAATATACTGAATTGGACCTTTACCTATAAAACCCATATTCAATTCTCCAGTCCAATATACTGCATTGGTATTAGGTTCAGATCTTAGATCTTTCATCTTAAATCTTCAAATTCAAATCTAGATTCAAATCACTTCAAATTAAAATCTAATTCTAGTATTTATCACTTCCCTAGTTTGAAGTCTTTTGGACTGGGTCCAAATTCAAATAACTTCAAATTAAAATCTAAATTCAAATTTTAATCACTTCCCTAGTCTGAAGTCTTTTAGATTGGGTTTAGATTAAAATCACTTCAATATCTAAACTAAATTCAAGTTTTATTTCAATCTAAACTTACTCTTGGGAATTAATTAATTCAGTTCAATATTTTCACCAAACCAATATTCCTTGTTTAAAGCTATGAGTTCAAAACTGATTTAGAATTTTTGTTCAATTTTAGAAATGACAGGAAAAGTATTATTTTGCTTTATCAACTAACTCAAAATCTCTCACTATAAAAAAATCATCAAATACCAGCATATTTTTGGCGGGTCTCGGGTTGCCAAAAAGTATGGTAGTTAAGCCTGCAGATTGACCACTAGTGTTAACTAGCGGTTTGTCTGCCATATATTCTAGCAGTTCTAGAGCTGTTGGAAAATTCGTAGGTTCTACGTAAGTTAGACACCATGTCCGACTGTTTGGATTCATCTTTTGGTGACTATGGCTGCCAAAAATTCTGTCGGCAGTAGCCCTATTTCACCAGACCCATTCTTTCTTCCTCTTTTCAATGCATCTCGTTCCTTTCATCCCAAAGAAAATTGAGACCCCTCTCGTCGCCTATAGATCCAGCTGACCTTCTGCCCTAATCAATGCCGGCCTTGAGCCTCATCTCCCCAGCCGCAGGTGATCTCCTCTCCTTCCTTGCTCTTCTTCCTTTCGCTCCGTAGGTGATCTCATCACTGTACATACATATTTTCTTACTTAGGGCTTGACTTGAGATGGTAGGGAGAAAGCTCCATTTCTTTTTCTTAGGGCTTGACTTGAATTAATTATTTACTTTATTTTTACAATATGGCATGAATTTATAAATAGTATTTAGTCAATATGATGATCATTAATTATATACCACTTTATTTTGTTAGTGTTATTGATGTATTGATAGCTATTAAACTAATTTATAGGAAAGATTATGATTATATTGTTCCTTTTGCTTTACAAGTTGATTTTGAGAAATCTTGAAGTAATAATCTTAGGAATAGACTAATGGGCTAATGAATTTGATAAGGAAATCATAATAGTCAATGATGATTGAAATGAATTTTTGGCTTTTTTTTTATTTGAATGTATGCAAAGATTTTGTTATAAGTTATACTTTTCACTAGTTAGATGATAACATAGAAGAGAAGTTCTAGTAATTTGTGCTTCATAATAGTTAAATTATCCTGAAATTTGTCACATGGTGACTGGGTTGAGAACTGAATATACAGAGTGTAATATATGAATTAATTATTTATGCTTCAGATTTTAGGGCTTAGGTCCTATAGAGTACTGATTCACTTGTATGCCTATATAATTTTTTAAAATAAAAATAGAACTAGGGTTAAAGTTGCCTAAGATTTAGGCCTTTATCCTTATAAGAAGAAAGCTGTACTTCATAAATTATTGTCAAAACTGCAACATGCTTGTAGAATCTTCATCCAAAAATGTTCACACATACTTGAGAGGAATGTGAAATTTTATTAAATCCAATTTTGAATATTATGTGTAGCGACTTATTTATATTCAAAATTAGAACACAATTGGAAGTAAAAAAAATCTTAATCAAGTCTAAAATGGTTAGAAATAATAGCTCTAGTGGGAGGATTGTGACTTTGGGCGATCAAGTTTTTAATAAGAGCACATGTTTTAGATATCTTAGGTCTAATGTTTAAAGTGATCATGAAATAGATGGGGATATTCTTAGTAGAATTCAAGTTGGATGGTTGAAGTGGAGGAATGCATTGGGCTTGTTATGTGATAGAAAAATCCCTCTCAAACTTAAGGAAAAATTCTTTAAGATGGTAGTAAGACTTGCAATGCTTTATGGTTCATAATGTTGGCCATTGAATGAGAAGCATAATATTAAGTTAATTGTTTCAGAGATGTGGATTCTTAGGTGGATGAGTGGCTTTACTAGATTTAGATGAGAATTTGACCCTTAACAGGGCTTAATGGAGAAAAAGGATTCATGTAGTCGACCCCACATAGTGGGATAAAGGCTTGTTGTTATTTTTATGTTACTGTACGTGAAATCCTTTCATCTCAAGTTCTGATTGCTTTCCTTCATTCTTGGAAATCTTTTTAGGATATGATGAATGATAAAATATTGTTGAATGCATTGCAATCATGCCTCATTTCAACCATACAATAGAGTTATAGGACTTTGAAGGTCTTATTTATCAAAATTTTTTGAATTAACTGGTTTTATAATACTAATTTTTTATTTTAGGATTATTAATCCAACATCCATATGACTATTCAAGAATAGTGAAATTGGATGTATAAGGGATTTTTATTAGAATGAAAAGGATTGACACAAGAATTTGTTGAGGGAGTTTAGACTTTCATTCAAGTCGCATGTCAACTACCTTCATTTAAGTCTTATGGAATGTTTAGATGTCCATGCTCGAAGCACAAAAATTAAGCTTTTCTTTTGCTTGATGATGTTAAGGTTGGTTTATATCATAGGGGATTTGTTCTAAGATATTGATTATGTATCTCACATGGCAAGTACGAGCCACATAGAAATACTCATGTCGGCCCATATATAGCTTCTAGAATAATAAATTAAGATCAAATGAATAGACCATTTGGAGAACTTATTTTTGATACAGTAGGTCTAAATTTAAGAGCAAAACTAGGAAAAACCACCAAACCAGAAATAATCTTTTTTTAAATTACGATATGGTACTCAAAAACTAATTTGGGATGGTTGCATAGCTTATTTAGAATTATTTGATGCTATTATGATGTTCAATATAAAAACTAAATATAATATTCCTCAGGAGTGCTTCAATAATTTCATTTTACTTCTCAAGAAAATAAATCTATAGATAATTTAATCCCCACAAATTAGTATCGAACAAAGAAATTAGTATTTAAGGTGGATCTTATTGCTATAAAAATTGATTGTTATATAAATAGTTATATGTTATACTACAAGGATGATGTGATAGAAGTTTATTATCGTATATATAATATACCTCAGTTCAAACCCAACTTAGGAAAATAATGTCATCATAATAGAGGTGTTCCATATTCTTGCTTGTTTTATTTACATATTATTCTAAGACTTCAGTGCCTCTACGCATCAATGAATTCAACAGGTCATATGAGATGATGTAAGGAGAAATTAGCTCATAGTGGTGTTATTTCTTATCCATCTGATCATAAAGAATGGAAACATTTTGATCGGACACATGCTTCAGTTGCTGCTGAGCCACATAATATAAGATTGAATTATGTGTTGATGGTTTCACTCCATAAAGTTAGGCAGCTTTACCATATTCTTATTGGCCAGTCATACTAACACCATATAACCTTCCACTAGAGATGTACATGACTACCCCATACATGTTCTTAACACTTATAATACTAGGACCACATAATATTAAAGAAAAGATTGATATTTTTTTGCAACAATTAATCAGTGACCTCATGTCCTTATAGGAAGAAGTTGTCCTCATATATGACATCTCAACCAAATAGAAAATTTTCCTTAAAGCTGATTTGCTTTGGACCATTGGTGATTTTCTAGCTTATGGTATATTATCAATTTAGAGCACAGTAGGAAAGTTAGCTTTCCCTTACTGCATGGAGAATACCAAATCTTTCATACTAAAATATGGAGGAAAAAAAATACTTTATTTGATTATAATCATATGTTCCTACCTTCTGTTCATCCGTTTAGAAGAAATATGGATGCATTATTCAGAAATAGAGTTGAGATGTCACCTCCTCCACCCAAATAAAGTGGTCATGACTTACTAAAGAGACTTTATAGCATTTTATCAATTATTGATTTTCCAACATTATTAGAGTGTAAATTTCCTGGCTATGGTGTTCAACATAATTAGATTAACAAAATATTCTTTAGACATTACTATATTAGAGTATAATTTTGATAAGACATAATCTGAATGTTATGCACATTGAGAGAACATTCTTGACAACATTTTTAATACAATCATGGATGTTAAAGGCAAGAGTAAGGATAATGTGAAAGCGAGAATGGATATTAAAGATTACTGTAGGTGAAAAAATCTAGAGCTAGTAACAAATAATGATGACAGAATAATGAATCCCAAAGCACCACTCTTATTCACGTTAAAATAAAAAAAGATCAATATTTAAGTGGTTTTAAGGTTAAGAAATGCCTGATGGCTTTTAACCATGAAAGTTCGTGATGGGTGTTAAAACCTATAAAACTAGCCCGAAGCTAACCAAGAGGGGGGGGAGAATTGGTATTTTAAAAATTCTTTAAGCAAAAAGAAATATCTTTTTGAATATTTTAAACACAAATAATTTAAGCGAAAGAAGATAACCAAATACAAAGATTTTAACACAGATCATATCATAGAAATAAGTAAAAATAAATATGAAAAGATAAATTAAAAGAACATAGTAGATTTATACTAGTTCGGTCAAATATGACCTATGTCCACTCCCTAGATCCTTCTGTTCTAGGTATTGCACTAATTAGATAGTGTCTCTCCTTTTGCCGTCACAGCATGGCGGAGAAGCCCTTATAAAATCTTTCCGATGACCCAGTGAGGCAGAGAACCTTGAATCCTTTTTCATCCTCCTAATGAAGGCAGAGAACCCAAAATCCTTTTACTCCCTCCTGGAGTAGGCAGAGAACCTGACAATCTTTTTACTCACTCATGGAGTAGGCATAAAACCTAGATTTGATACTGATAATCGTCTCCCCATAGCCACCAAGGAACCAAGGACGAAAAAGGAAGAAGATGATTGAATTCTTTCTTGGAGTAACCTTTATGAATCCCCTCGCAAACCCCCCCCCCCCCCCCCCCTCACAAGATCCTATCTCTCTCTCCCAAACTCTCCCTCTCCTCTAAGCTCTCTTGGATTAGAAAAATAGCAAAAGACTTGCTTATCAATAATTAGGAGAGCTTAAGTAAGAGGCTTCAAAAATAACCCTAATTTATAATTTGGCAGCAAAGATCATCCAGGATGATTCAAATATCATCCTGTACTATTAGTATAAAATAGCCCTTTCATCCAGTACGATCAGCATTGCACTAGACGATCAGTTCAAGTATTTGAACGAATCGTCCAATATGATATTTCTATCATTCTGTATGATTAATTCAACAGTGTCTATTGATCATCCAGTAGATGGCTGGCTATTTATTATCATCCCATACAGAGCTATGATCATCCCGTATGATGTAGGGGTATCATCTTGGATAATTAGTTGAAAAGTTAAAGCTTTTATCCTATACGATAGGTGGCGATTAATTAACATACCATGTAGAGCTCTGATCATCCTGGATGATGGTTTTCAATCATTCTATACGATATGATCGATCAATTTAACCCCAATTAATCCTCTAATCAAGGGATTATTTTAGGCATAATTATCATGGATCATCCAGGATGATATGTATCATCTTGTACGATTAGAACAAAATTTGAATTATGAAATTTTGCCTAAATATGATTGGCAGCTATTTGTTCCAATTTATACTGATGGTCCTATACGATCAAACTCATCCAAGATGATTAGTTAAGCTAACTAATAAATAAGGATGCCTTACTCAGGGTTTTTATTTTTAACTGATCGTCTAGGATGATTTAGAATTATCCTGTATGATATGATCAAAAACTAGAAAGCTCTCTAACTCATTAAATTTTTCCCTTGAGTGTGTGTGCGCAAGGTTACTTAGCTTCAGGATCCATCACAGTACATTTGACTCAAGAAAAGGTAAAAGATGCATTGGAATAGAAATTACAGACTGACTCAATCCTAGTCTACCTGATTTTGAGCTAATTGATGTTCCAAAATAACCCGTAGACCTGACATGTTAGTAAGCAAGGAAAACAAAAGCAGATATCCAAGAATAGCATAAGTAAAGAAATAATAATGTTTGTTATCATCAAAATCACTGAACTTGGGCCCAGTTTTGCAATAATTTCTTCCTTTTTGATTATGGGAAACATTGCAGTAAAAAGTTTTAAAGCTAGGAGAATTTTTGTTTTTGTTTTTTTTTTTTCCTTTTTTATGAGATAATAAAGAAGAATAGAAATATAACAATAATATGTTTCACTAAAAACACAAGCAAACGACAAATTAGGTAATAATCTAAGCAAAACCAATATATTACTCCCCCTTTTGACATCATAAAAAGAGAGAAGAAAGAAAAACACTAAAATAGAAGAAAGTTAGAACCAGAGACTAGTACGCACATAGAAATAAAAAGATAACACTGATAGACTAGAAAGAATAACTCTGATCAGGTGGAGGTGGCTGGAAGTATGGGGAAAGAGAGGCAAACTGCTTCCCAAACCAGGCCATATCCTGGTCATGCTGTTACTACTGCTGAGTATGTAGGAATCAAACTTTACTTCCCACTGGTCAAACCTTTGAACTAGTGCATCATACTAAGTATGTTGGTATATCAATTCAGGTGTTGGCATTGGTGCTGGACCTCCCTCCTATTCTTCTAGCTCACAGTCACGATGGCAACCTTGGCATCGAGTGGTACTTTGAAGAACATGTAAAGAGCTATTGGAGTAGACACAGGAAAGTAATTTGGTGGCACAGGGTATTGAAAGTTGTACTTAGATTCTAAGACAAAGGAAATGATGTGTCTTAATACTAGATTGGTCTGTCTCTTATGGCGGGGATCTCTAATGATAGTCATATTTTCAATATAGTGAATGAGAAGGTCAGCAGCATTGAAATCAATATGGGCTATAATGTAGCATGTTGTAAGGGAAAGACTAGAAGTAATGTTTATCCTATCACTAGCTTTGGGAATTATGGAGTTCCTAAGAATATGTTGGATGATACGGGCATCCGAAACTAAGGTGCTGACATGGGCTATGTTGTAGTTCACATTGGATTCCCTAAGGATAGTATTCTCTTGTGACCAGTTATACTCAATGTAAGACGCGACATGGTGGACTTTCTCGCCAGTTGTGGAAAGGTGGAGGAATTTGTGAAAGTCTTGATACATGATTTTGGTAGGTCATCTATTTACATAGGACTAGAGGGTAGTGTCCTAATTATTAATGCGAAGGCTGGAAAAAATTTCAAGAAGGAGTTCTGAATTATAAGGATAGGCAAGTGTAAGGATGAAGCCAGGGATGGTGTGTGCAAACATACTTAGTACCTGGAAGGTTAGGACGTCCTGGTTGATAATTTTGGAATCAGTAATCCCTTCAGCTTTGTACTGCTGATAAGCTTCCTCTTCAGCAGCTTCAGTGAAATGAGGGTCAATATTTTTGTGAGAGGAACTCCCAACCAGTTCCTGAGATTGTTTACCCCCATCCATTTGGAGAAGGAAGGGCTCAAGAGACTTAGTTGAAGATTGAGAAGGATGGGATGGTGTGAAGATTTCAAATAGTTTGGCTGGTTTAAATAGAATTGGGCAAATCGTCCAAGATGATCATGATATCATCCAAGATGATCAGGTGCAATAATGTCGTCAAAACAATCGATCAAAAAAGTTAGTCTTATCATTCAGGATGATCAGATATCATTCAGGATGATTAGACACAGGATAATGTCCCCGAGGAGTCAGCTGGACGATCATTGGCTCGATATATTATCCAGGATAAATAGGTGGATCATCCAGGATGATGAGCAATAATGGATCGGTTTAACAGCATTCAAATCATCCAGTGACTTCTGTCATATGGATCATCCAGGACGAACATGTGTATCATCCAGGATGATGAGCAATAATGGATCGGCCTAACAACATTCAAATCATCTAGCGACTTCTGCCACGTGGATCGTCTTTGATGAATAGGTGTATCATCTAGGACGATGAATAATGATGGATTCAGATCAACTGTTGGATGTAGATTATACCGTAATTTGATCAAATCGTCCATGATGATAAGGATCATCCAGGATGATGTGAACAAAAATTGGAAGAATTGTATGATGGAGAGAGATGATCAAAGAGGATCCAAAACATCAAAAATCAACCAAAAATCCTAGAACATAATAACAAAGCAAAACAAAAAATACGATAACCAATAATTGTCAAAACGAAAATAATGTTTTTTTAACTCGATCAGCTCCAACAAATGATAATTTTTACCTGAAATTTAAATTTGAAAAACTTGAAAGAAATGAATCAACAATGCTGATATCCAGAAAAAAATGGAAAATTGATTTTTGTAAACCCTACCTCGGACACCTTACAGGTTCAAATTCCTTTTAAACAAAAATCTAATTAAAAAGAAAAGAAATTAGATAAGAAAAAGTGATCCTTTCAAGCTTCGTTCTAGAAAAATATCTGATAAAGTAGTATTGTAAAGTAAAGAATCAGAAATCATGAATTTCAATCTCAAGTGTTTGAATATATTAAGTGGCATAAAGATTCTTCTAAGAAATTTAAAGATTTGAAAGGGAAGGAAGCTTATTTCTTTGTAGGCTCATTTTGTACTTCTTTTTTAGTTTATTGGGCGCACTTTATGCATTTTTTAATTTTTAATACAATTTGTGTATCTTGTAATTAATTGGCAAGCATTGTGGATCGTTTTAGTATTGGGCTCATTTTGTGCCTCTTTTTCAGTTGATTGGCGCACTTTACACATCTTTTCTGAGCTTTCTTTTTTTCTAAACCTCTAAAAGACTCTCAGTTGTAAGATTATATTCTAAATATAAGAGAAGAAAAACTCACTCTCTAAGATAAGGAAAATTATACCACAAAATAGAATCATTCTCATATGATAAATGCAACCACCTGATTAAGAAAATATGAAAGTGATTCAATGATTTGGAACACTACTCATATGAGATAGATTACTGTAGGAAGATGAAATAGATCTCTATTTCAAAATCCAACTTTTTAATTTTGAAAAAGATTTTGATTCAAAAAGAAAAATATACCATTAAAGAAGTTAGAGGAAGTGAAACAATCATCAATGTTTCTTCGTTTAACTGATATAGAGGAGTCAATCACTACTAACAAGCTTCTAAATAAAAATAAGGCCAAAATCTCATTTAAAAAGCAAGTTCATCAGCAAAAGTGAGCACTAATCTGATATTAAAATTGAAAACAATAACAGGAAATCAAAAACATAAAGCGAAAATTCAAAAACGGAGATCAATAGACAAATAAAGCCTAGCAAGAAAGACACATATAATAAAACTTATAGAAGGAAATAAACAGATAAACAAAAAAATAAGAAAAATAAAAATGTAGATAAAAAGTATCATTTTCAAGCATGAATATCTATCACACCTAATCTAGTTCTTAAGGCGCTAAAGGTTTCAAATGCCAGTGGTTTTGTGAAGATATCTGCAAGTTAGTTTTTAGTGGCTACATGGTGTAGCTCTGTCTCCTTTGGTAACTTGGTCCTTAATGAAGTGGTGTATAATGTCTATGTGTTTGGTCTTAGAGTGTTGGATTGGGTTCTTAGAAATACAAATGGCACTAGTGTTATCACATGGGACTAGAATTGTGCCTACAGGAAGTCCTAAATCTAAAATTTTTTGCTTTAGCTAAAGGACCTGGGCCACACTACTTCCTAAGGCTATGTACTCAACTTCAGCAGTGGGCAGGGCAACTGAGTTCTATTTTTTACTAGACCAGGAGACTAAGGATTGTCCTATAAATTGACATGTCTTAGAAGTACTTTTTCTATCAACTTGACATCCTACAAAATTTGAATTAAAATATCCTAAGATTTTAAAAGAAGTGCTATGCCTAGGATATCAAATTTCTAAGTCTTGGGTCCTTAAGAGATATCTAAGGATTCTCTTAATAGTAGTCAGGTGGGACTCTTTTGGATCACCCTGAAATCTACTATAGAGATAAACACTAAATATAATATCAGGTCTGCTAGCAGTCAAGTAAAACATTGATCCAATTATTCTTTTGTATTTCTTTTGATCAACTGATTTTCCATTTGAGTCTTTATCTAGTTGAACACTAGAGCTTATGGGAGTGTTCATTGGTTTAGCTTTATCCATTTCATATTTCTTCATGATGTCTTTAATGTACTTTGATTGATTAAGAAAGGTTCCATCATCCATTTGCCTTATGCTAAACCCCAAAAAGTAGGATAATTCTTTCATCATACTCATCTCAAATTCCTTACTCAATATTTTTGAAAAATCATAACATAAATCTTTATTAGAAGATCCAAAAAGTATATCATCAACATAGATCTGAATAATGAGCAATTCATCTCCTACTTTTCTCATAAAAAGGGTGGTGTCTACACTCCCCTTAACAAACTCTCTTGTCAGTAGGAATGTACTAAGCCTCTCATACCATGCTTGGAGTGCCCGCTTTAATCCATAAAAAGCCTTTTTAATTTGAAAACATGATTTGAAAATTGGAAAATCTCAAAGCCTGGGGGTTGCTCTACAAACACATCTTCTTTTATTACCCCATTTAAAAAGGAATTCTTGACGTCTATTTGAAAAAGCTCAAATCTCTTATAACAGGCAAAGGCTAGTAGCACTCTAATGGCTTCTAATTGAGCTACAGAGGAAAAAGTTTCCTCAAAATCAATCCCTTATATTTGGTTGTATCCCTTAGCCACTAATCTTTCCTTATTCCTAACCACCACACTAGAATCATTCATTTTATTCTTAAAGATAAATTTTATTCTACTACACTATGGTTCTTAGGTCTTTCTACTAGCTCCCAGACATCATTCCTAACAAATTGATTTAATTCCTCTAGCATGGCTAGGATCCAGAATTCATCAGAAAAGACTTGATTGATATTGGTGGATTTAATCATTGAAATAAAGGCAGAGTGGTTTACTTCTTTTCTAAATTTATGCCTAGTTCTAACACCTTTAGAGGATCTCCCAAGATCAGTTCTTTAGAATGACTCGAAGAACATCTCCATTCTCTAGGTAGTGCAACTTTAAGTTCTACCCTTCCTCCAGATTGGCAGATTCTACTCCTTGGGTGAATTCTACAACCTCCTCTTCTTCTACCCTAGACCCTCCAGAATTATCAGATTCATCAAACACAATATGAGTGGTCTCCTCAATAATTAGGGTTCTTTTATTGAAGACTCTATAGGATTTCCCAACACCTGAGTAACCTAGGAACACTCCTTCATCAGATTTTGGGTCAAACTTTCCTAGTTGAGACTTCCTATTATTTAGAATGAACACTTTATATCCATAGACATGAAGGTAAGAGAGGTTGGGTGTCCTATCCTTAAGAATTTCATAGGGTGTTTTATTCAGCTTAGATCTAAGATTTATCCTATTTAGAATATAATAAGCTGTATTCATCACTTCTACCCAAAAGTATTAAGGAAGTGAGTATTCAGCTAATATGGCTCTAGCAGCTTCTACCAGGGTCCTGTTCTTTCTTTCAGCTACCTCGTTCTGCTCAGGAGTCCTAGGAGCTAAAAAATTATGATCTATCCCTTGCTCCTTACAGTAGGTTTCAAATTTCTCATTTTTAAACTCTACACCATGATCACTATGAATAGTCAAAATTTTACAACCTAATTTCCTCTGAATCTAAGTGGAGAAAGATCTAAATTCCTTGAATGATTCACTTTTATGAGATAGAAATCTAACGCAGGTGTACCTCGAATAATCATCAACAATCACATACCCAAAGACTTTCCCTCCTAAGTTTGAAGTGCTCATAGGTACAAAGAGATCCATATGAAGGACTTCTAAGGGTTTGCTAGTGTTAATATCTTTGATTGAGTGGAAGGAGGATTTGACTTGCTTCCCTAACTTAGTGAACTCTAGTTTGGGGACACCTCTCAGTAAGTCTTTTTGGGTGATCTTCCAAAGGGTTTTCATTCTTGCATGACATAATCTCTTATGTCACAGCCATGATTCATCAGCAATTGATTTTAAGCAAATAGTAATATCAAGTTTAAAGTAATTTAGATCCAGCATATAGACATTATTGATCCTTTTTCCCTACAAAATAATTTTATCATTTAAGCTTATAATGCAGCAAGTTGGCAAAAATTTTATGCTGAAGCCTTTATCACAGAGCTGGTTGATGCTGAGAAGATTATGTTTTAGTCCATCTATAAGCAAAATATTATCAATGATAAATTTTTTTGAATCACATATTATACCTAATCCCACCACTCTCCTGGTGGTGTTGTCTCTAAGTGTTACCTTGGCTCCTGCCCTGGCCTCCAGTGAAATGAATTGATTTGCATCTCGAGTCATACACCTTGAACATTTGCTAGCCAGGTACCATATACTCTCTTAAGGTCTTTTATGAGAGAACACATACAAAATCATCAAATGTCAAATTTGGGAACCCAAATAGGTTTGGGTCCCTTGTGAAGGAAAGAAGAGAGAGATGCTTGCATGCTATGCTGTGAATTTTGCAACAATTTTGGTCTCCACACCAAATGTATTCTATGATGAATGGTGCAAGTGTGGGAGATATGTCCTAGCATGCTACAAGAAAAACATCTAACACCAGTAAAAAGGTTTACTAATCTATTTGGGTTATAGTGCATCTTCCTAGGTTTGAATGATACATGCTTTGTTGATGTTTTATAAAGCCTTACAAGCGAAGGTGGTGTTTCATTTTTCTCTAATGCAATAATCTTTTCTCTTAGAAACTCATTTGCCTTTTCATAGCTTGCCACTTAATGTTTTAATATATGCTCATTACTATCTAGATCACATGCAATAGTGTCTAATTTTTTGAAAGTCTTTTCTAAATCAACATGTGATGTTTTCAAGGAATCATGCTCAGTAATTAAATTAAGATGATTTTTGTTTAAGGATTCAAATTCATCTAGTAAAGCCATGTGATTGCTATCTAGAGTTCAATGAACTTTCCTTAGAATTTCATGCTCTTTCTGTAGATTTAAAAATTCAATTGTTAGGGTAGCATATGTTTTCTTGAGCTTCCTATATGAAGAATAAATTCTTTCAGAAACTTTAAATAATTAATCATATGTAAGCTCACATACTTTTTCTTGATCAGAATGATCAAGATGATCATCATCCATTATACATAGGTTTGTTACCTCCTCTTCTGCTTCAGTTTCAGAGTAGTCTGATGCTGAGTCTACCAAGAACGCCTTTTGGATCTTTTTCTTGTCCTTCTTGAAGTTAGGTTTTTCCTCATTTTTCTCCTTGCTTGGGTGAGCCTTCAGAGTTGGTCAATCAGACTTCAGATGCCCTAGCTTCCTGCATTCAAAACAAATAATATCAAATAAAACTTTAGAATGCTTATTATTCTTACCTTTATTCTATTTCTGATGATGCTTTTATTTTTTCTTTAATAAGCTCTTAAATTTCCCTATTATTAAAGCCATGTCCTCATCATGAGAACTAGAAACTTCAGTGTCAGAATCATTAGCCTTCAAGGCTATAGTTTTCTCCTTTTTCTTTTCTCCTGTATCAATCTGTCTTTGGTTCACTCCTTGCTCGTAAGCAATGAGTGATCTAAGTAAGTTATCAATTGAATAAGAATTCAGATCCTTAGATTTAGTAATGGCAATAATTTTTGCATCAAAGGAAGAAGATAAACATCTCAAAATTTTGTTCACTTTTTCATAGTTTGTAAGTTTTCTTCTTAAGACATACAAAGAAGTAACAATCTGAGTAAACCTAGTATACATTTCAGAAATTGATTCACTAGATTTCATGTGAAAGAGTTTGTAGTCATGAAGCATAATGTTCAACCTAGATTGTTTAACTTCGGTTGTTCCTTCATAAGTTGTACATAATCTATCCTAAATTTCTTTTCCAGTAGAACAAGTAGAGATACACATATAATCTTTAGATTTTAAGGCACAAAAAAATAGTTTAAATATTTAGCATTCAGTTGTGCAAGATCTTTATCATTAGTTGTCAATTCAGCAAAAGGGATTTCAACTTTTTACACCATTGACTAATCTATAAGGTACATAATATCCTTCTTTGACAAATATCCATATGCGATAATCAATAGATTGTAAAATGGTGGATATACAAGTTTTCCAAAAATTAAAAGGAAATTATCAAATAGAGATGGTCAAGTAATTTAATATCCTTCTATGGTGTTACAATTACTAAAGTTAGCTATTGATCAAAATTCAAGTGTTTTCGAAAACTTGATTTTATGAATCTCGCTCTGATACCACTTGAAAGTTTGTGAGGGATGTTAAACCCTATAGAACTAGCCTGAAGCTAACCAAGATGGGGAGGGGGGGTGAATTGGTATTTTAAAAATTCTTTAAGTAAAAAGAAAAATCTTTTTGAATATTTTAAATACAAATAATTTAAGTGGAAGCAGATAACCAAATATAAAGATTTCAACACAGGTCATATCACAGAAATAAGTAAAAATAAATGCAGAAAGATAAGTAGAAAGAATACAGTAGATTTATAGTGGTTCGGTCAAATTTAACCTACATCCATTCCCCAGAACCTTCCGTTCTATGTATTGTACAAATCAGTTAGTGTCTCTCCTTTTGTCCCCATAGTAAGACGAAGAAGCCCTTACAAAATCTTTCTGTCGACCCGATGAAGTAGAGAACCTTAAATCCTTTTTTACCCTCTTGGTGAAGGTAGAGAACCTAAAATTCTTTTACTCTCTCCTGGAGTAGGCAGAGAACCTGACAATCCTTTTACTCCCTCATGGATAGGCAAAGAACCTAGATCTGATGATGATGATCGTCTCCCCAAAGCCACCAAAGAACAAAGGATGAAGAAGAAAGAAGATGATCGAATCCTTGCTTGGAGAAACCTTTGTGAATCCTATCAAAAACTCCCCTCACAAGTTCCTCTCTCTCTCTTCCAAACTCTCCCTCTCCTCTAAGCTCTCTTGGATTAGAAAAATAGCAAAAGACTTGCTTAGCAGTAATTAGGAGAGCTTAAATAGGAGGCTTCAAAAATAGCCCTAATTTATAATTTGGTGACAAAGATCGTCCAGGACAATTCAAATATCATCCTCTATGATTAGTGCAAAATAGTCCTTTCAGCCAGTATGATCAGCATTGCCCTGTACGATCAGTTCAAGTATTTGAACGAATCATCTAGTATGATATTTCTATCATCCTGTATAATTAGTTCACCAGTGTCTATTGATCATCTAGTATGATGGATGATGATTAATTATTATCTCGTACAATGTAGGGGTGTCATCCAGGATGATTAGTTAGAAAGTTAAAGCTTTCGTCCTGTGTGATAGGTGGCGATTAATTATCGTACTATACAGAGCTCTGATCATCCAGGATGATGGTTTCTAATCATCCACGATGATATGATTGATCAATTTAACACTAATTAATCCCCTAATCAAGGGATTATTTTAGGCATCATTGTTATGGATCGTCTAGGATGATATGTATCATCTTGTATAATTAGAATAAAATTTGAGTTATGAAATCTTGCCTAAATTATGATTGGCGGCTGTTTGTTCCAATTTGTACCGATCGTCTTATACGATCCAACTTGTCCAAGATGATTAGTTAAGCTAACTAATAAACAGGGATGCCCTTATCAGGGTTTCTATTTTTAATTGATCTTCCAGGACGATTTAGAATCGTCCTGTACGATATGATTAAAAATTAGAAATCTCTTTAACTCACAAAATTTTTCCCTTGAGTGTATGTGTGCATGATTACTTAGCTTCAGGATACATTATAGTACATTTGACTCAAGAAAAGGTAAAAGATGCATTGGAATAGAAATTACAGACTGACTCAATCCTAGTTTACCTAATTTTGAGCTGATTGACATTCCAAGTAAACATGTGGACCTGAAAGGTTAGTAAGCAAGGAAAATAAAAGCAGATATCTAAGAATAGTAGAAGTAAAGAAATAGTAATATTTGTTAACATCAAAATCATTGAAATTAGGCCCAATTTTGCAACAGATGAAACTTTAGCCAATGTGTAGACATTACATTTATGAGATTATTTAGGCTAAAAAATTATGACTATGATATATTTATAGAGGTGCCCCTTCAAGTTATACTATATTTGTGACGAGATTACATATTGAATCCATTAACAGAGCTTAGCCTTCTCTTCAAAGACATGATACGGAGTAAATATAGTGCACCTTATTTATAGTGGAAGAAAATTTTAAAGGGAGTTAGGGATATGTGGTTCAAGGAATTTTATGTATATTTATTTAACATTACTTAACATTTATGATTACATATTATTTATTATGCCAATATTTTACAGAAAGATTTTAGGTGGTTGCCTGAGCATAGTTCGAGGATCAAAACCAATTTTGAGAAAAGAGACTCTACTCATCTTAGGGATATGTTCACAAACATTAGAAAGTCTGGATAGTGTTCATTATGGATTTGTGAGGGAGTGTGGGCTAATTTGACTAGAGCTTGGGCATGCCCTGAGTTCACCAAATTAAGAGAGAAGAAAAAGAGAAATAGAGCATCTGACTATGGGGGCCTAGGAAGTTGTATTCATTCAAGTGGTTTAGTGCCTCATACTAAGCATAGACAATGACTGGTAAAAAGTTATTTTAATTAGTTTCATAGATATATGTACATTATTTTAACTATGCTCTCTATTTGCAGAAAGAGTATCTTGGTTAGGAGTCGACACCATTAGAGCCGCCTGCAAGGACTCACCAACATCAAGTTGATCATTTGTGGGTTGATGAGAAGGAAAGAAAAGTTCAGGTGAGTATCATTTTTGAGTAATAAAAAAAAAATAAATAGAAATGTGTTTTTATGGATTTATTCTCGTAGGATGATTTTATATTACTTCGAGAGGGTCAGCCGTCTACTAGTGAGGGATCATCTTCAGAATCAATTTAGTACTCTTAGTACCACACGTGGTTCAAAGCTATTGGAGGAAGATAGAAAGGGAGGGTTTATGGATTAGGTTCGTAGAGTTATGTATTTAGAGAAGTACATCCACCTTAGCATTTTATGATGCTAGTGTAGTTGATGAAATTGTCAGTCAGAGAGTTACTACTATGACAAAAGAGATAGAGGGATGAAACATATTTAGGCTGAGATTAAGGCAGAGCTACGATCATATCGAGCTAAAATTAGAAGAAAATGGATCAGGAACCTGTATATGAATCACAGGGTAGTGAGAAGACGAAAGATGATTAGATTAATTTAATGTTGAAATTGTTGGACTATGAAGAACAAGCTTTTATTTTGAGAACATATTGATGTGAACTCTCTGTTGCATTTGAAGTTTATGTTTTAAAGTTTGTTTATGTTGAACTTTATGTTTTATTATGTTTCAAAATTTATTTATTTTGAATTTTATGTTTTCAACTCTTTTAGTATGTGTTAATTGTGAATATTGTGTGTAAGTGCATGTTACTTTGTTTGTATTATGCATTTGCTGCATGTATCAAATGTGGAATTTTTTGTGGACAAGCAAGAGGATGCCATTTTTATTTAATTTTTATAGGTTTCTAGCAGCCTAATGGTGGCCTAACAACCAAAAACTTCAATATCGGATGAAATTAGAAGTCGCTGGAATAATTAATAAACCTACAAAAATTTTTAGCAGTTTACCAACGGCCCATTCACTAAAAATTATCGAAGGTTAAACTACTGAAAAATACCAATGGTCAAACCGTCAGTAATGCCACAAGAAATCTCTGACAGTTTTTAGCTGCCCGTACGATAGAAATTACCAGTAGTCAAACAACCAAAAATTTTTGGTGGTTAAATTGATGGAAATGCCACTAAAAATCTTTGACTGGTATTTCACGGATTCCTCCACTCCAATCGCCACCACAACCAAAATAGAAAATTGCTGGAAAGCTGCCAGAAATAATTTCCAGCAGAAAAAAATCTGATAGAATGTGTTTCCTATGTGGCTTATACCAGCAACAAAATCCACCAAAAAATCATTAGAACACTAAAATTCAGCCAAAAAGTGCCCATTTTTGTTAGAAAAATCTGTCGGTAATGGATGATTTTCCTGTAGTATCTTTTAGCTAGGCCTAGTTGGTTAAGGGCACTATAATAAAATTCATCTCAAGATTTGATAATCTCTACCTAATACTCCCCTGTCGATAGTTTGAACTGGTAAAAACTATTGAAGTCCCAGTAGAGAAGTCCACTATTAAGATTACTGTGCAGGATGGGTCTATAGTTACTCCCGTAGTTGTTAAACCCTCGATCTTCTCCAGGCTAAAATTCCCTTAGTTTGCATTAGACTAGAAGGGAAAATCTATGGTTCAGTTTGATATGCCAATATACAATAACGTCAAGATTGGGTCATCTTTAGAAGTAAAAGAGATGAATAAATCTTATAGAACAAGCAAGAACAATCATCTAAGGTGGAGGGTTAAGAAAGATAAACTCTTAAATGAAGAATTTGATCAATGATACAACTAAGGTAGTAGTAAAAGAAGTTTCTAAAGTACTAATAAATTCTCCATAGGTTGGTGGAGGTTATTTCCATCTACTATCTGCCACTACTGGAGAGGAAATTATCATCAGGATAGCTAAATCTTCACCCCCTACCTATTATAAAACACATGTCATGCTTTCCTTATCTGAAAGGATGAGAAAGTTCAAATCTTTGTTGGAAAGATTAATCTAAGATTGTGTGACTAATTTTGGAAACTCAAAGACTGGATTTCTAAGAAGTGTAAAGAGTGTGATCACCAATAAAGTAGAATCAGAGCATCTTAAGGAAAAGGTATCTCCACCACTAGTTAAAAGAAGGGTAACCTTCAAAAGTCAGAAGCCAAATATCACTACATGTTATCATCAAGGACCAAAGAATTTCTTAGCTATCAAATATCGTGTAGTACCAGTCAATGTTCAAAATAGTCATTTTTTGTTGAGGGTACACCCTATTAACTCTAGCTTCATCATGTCAATCTAGAAACATTCCAGTGAAAGTCTTTTGTCACTTGTTGGTTCTCCAATCATGAAGAGTTAACCACATTATTCAAGTTTTAAAGCGCTACGATGGAGCAGTTACTAAACTAAGGAGCCAGACAATTTCTATCAAAATTCACACCAGTTTGCTAATAGATGCGTCGAGTCAGCTCAGTGCCCCAACTGAGTAAGCCCAACAGCACCGAGGTGCTAGTTCATCTTATAATGCCATGACACCACTATGTCGAGTGCCACAACACCTAAGGAAATTTATATACTTAATATATATAGATTTTTAGTTCTTTTATTTTGGAGTTCTATCACATTCAGTGAAGTTCTATCATTTATCTTTGTAGTTCTTTAGTGCCCCCTTATAGTCAAGCCTAAGGGAATGCTAGGAGAGTGCGAGGTACTTTCATTAAAGATCTTAACTGATTATCAGTAAGAAATCCTAATATTGGTGGAGGAAGAAGTGTGGACAAGTGCATTTATACCATTCAAGTGACTTTTTCCTTTAGGTTTCTTATGTATCTTCTCTTTTATGCTTGAAGAAAAGATTGGTTTGCTTTTTTACTTTATTCATGTATAGCTAATTTTTGAGTTTTGGGCTAATGGTGTGAACACATTACAAGTACTAATATCGACTCTTGTTCCTTGAAACAAATTATGATAATTTTTTATATCCCCCATTCTTAATTTAATGCATATAATGGTTATGTTTATAGTTAATATTTAGTGTGATATATGGCCTCAATGGAGGAATATTAGAAAAAAATAGGAGTATAAAATGGAATGTTGGCATGCCTAAACATAGGATGTTTAACCTTCTATGGATATATTAGCATTATAAGAGGCCATAAACCTCCTTTTTCTCCCCTACAAACTCCACAAAGATCTAGGGATACATATGCACTGATCCACATCAATATTTAAGAGACTTATTAGGAAAACTTTATTGTTTATATATAAGATACCAAAATATTTTTATATATTCGTATCTCATTCTATTTTGTATTATCCATAAGAGGCAAAAACTCAACTCCCATGACTTTCATTCAGTAGAATAAATCTTACATATATAGTAGATGGTAGTAGTTTGGTTGCGATTAAGTAGAACACTTCCTCATGGGATTAACACTCTCTGATTCTTTTTATTTCTTGATCGACATGCATACTTGCATATATTATGGGCAATTCATATCAAAGAAAATCTAAGCATATTCATATTAATACATAATTTATCCACCAGTGTAACAAAAGTAAGCTCACGCTTATCTCGCATCAAGTTTGTGGCACTGTTATTGGGGAACAAACATGTGCATTGCAATTTTAACTTTATTTTTGAGCTAGTTGCATATTTAATTCTACTTTTATCATGTATCATTATATTTTTAATTTATGTTTTTTTGAAAAGAAGATAAAAATTGCTATTGTTTAGTTTTTTTTGTTCTTTACTTTACTATTGTGTGCTATTGCAATTGTAGTAGATGCATTAAAGTGCTCTTATTATTTGACTCTAAAATTGAAAGAGCCCTCATTGAAATAAAAAAAAATATATTTTATAATTAGAGATGGATGAACAAGTTCGAGATCAGGACCTTCCTAGACCTCTTAGGGAGTATACTAATCCTATAGGAGATAAAATCCACTAGAGTATCAATAGACCTACTATTCAGGATAATAACTTTGAGATGAATCCAATCATAATTTAGATTGTTCAAAATTTAAAGTTTAGGAGAACTCTTATTAAGGATCCCAACCTTTACTTAGCTAGCTTCTTAGAAATGAAAGAGCGAATATGTTGTTAGACCTATTGCTTACGTCCCAAGGCTAACCAAGAGGGGGGTGAATTGGTCCTTTTAAAAATTCTCTTGGAATTTTAGAAAAGTTTTTAATAAAAAATTTAAGCCAATCGTACTGTACGATACTGTTCATACCGTACGAACCGTTTTGAATTGTTCGTACTTTTCAACCATAGAAAAATAAAATGCATAAAAGTAACAATGCATAAAGTATAAAGTAAGAACAGAAAACACCAGAATTTATTGTGGTTCGGTCAAACACGGCCTACATCCACTCCCTAGAGACTCCTTCTCTAGGTATTACACTATACTCAAATGACTCTCCTTATGCCCCCATAGCAAGGCGGAGAAGCCTTTACAAACTCTCTTCCACCAACCCGATGCGGTAGAGAACCGTCATCCTTTTTCACCCTCCCGGTGAAGGTAGAGAACCCCTAGTCCTTTCTCACCCTCCTGGTGATGGCAGAGTACCATGTCCTTTCTCACCCTCCTGGTGACGGTAGAGTACCACATCCTTTCTCACCCTCCTGGTGACGGCAGAGAACCATCGTTCTTTCTCACCCTCCTGGTGATGGCAGAGTACCACGTCCTTTCTCACCCTCCTGGTGACGGCAGAGTACCACATCCTTTCTCACCCTCCTGATGACGGCAGAGAACCTTCATCCTTTCTCACCCTCCTGGTGACAGCAGAGAACCGAAACCTCTCGAACAACTTTCTTGAAAGAGCCTCCAAGGAGATTATGAAGATGCTTGAAGTACAAACAATGAGATCCTCACTATTGGATAACTTTGTGAATCCCCTCACAATTTTCTCTTTAAAGATCTCTTAACACTTTCTCTCAAACACTCTCCCAATCACTCTCCCTTTCATTCTTAAGAAAAATTTTTGCAGAAGGATTTCACTTCAAGTCAATTTTAAGACCCTTAAGCACTTAGGACAAGAAAAACCATCCAAAAATTAAAAATTTTAAGTTTCACGCGTGCTGATCATCCTGTACGATCGCATATCATACAGTACGAATAGTTCAAAAAATGAACGATTCGTCCCGTACGATCTAGTATAAACCTAATTCAGAGCCGTTTGTACTGCATAACCTTCTGTACGAACCCTATTTTGTACTGTATGAATAGTTCAAAAAATGAACGATTCATCCCGTATAATCCGGTACGAACCTAATTCAGAGCCGTTCGTACCTCAAAATCTCCTGTACGAACTCTATTTTGTACTGTACGAATAGTTCAAAAAATGAAAGATTCATCCCGTACAATCCAGTACGAACCTAATTCAGAGATGTTCGTACTGCATAACCTTATGTACGAATCTTATTTTGTATTGTATGAATAGTTCAAAAAATGAACGATTCATCCTGTATGATCCAGTATAAACCTTAAGAAAATCAACTCAGAGCCGTTCGTACTGGCTGTTCGTCACGTATGAACTACTTGTACGAAGTATTCAGAGCCATTCTTACAGCAAATTCTTATGTACAAAGGAAATTTTGTACTATACGAAGGTAATTTTGTACTGTACGAACTGGAGTAAAAAAAATTTTATGTAGAAAGGCTCATTTCGGAGGACATACAATTCAGCTCATCCTGTACGATCCAATATTGTATTGTACGGTCAGTTTTAAAAATTAAGTTTTTCACTCCCCTATTGTGTGTGTGCACAGTTATCCAACTTACAATCACACTCTCTCAGACTCAAGGAAAAACAAAAATACAAACTTCACTCACAATACACATTAATAAATGAACTTGAAGTCTTCAGTAGTCTAGAGTGTAAATTTTCTGAAAAATATGTTAGTACACACAGAAAGAAACTCCAATAATTGTTAGGAGAAGAATAAACAAACAATAGGAGAAGAATAAACAAACAATAGGCTTTTATAATCATCAAAAATAACTTGTATCAGAATTTACTTGAAAGAACGGATTTGCACAAATCATAATAATCTCCCCCTTTTTTATGATGGCAAAACATTTATTGTTTGAATTAACAATTAAATTCACGATTCTCCTAAGCATTCACCTAAATAAACACATTTCTCCTACGCTTCCACTAAATGAAAGCTCCCCTTTAATAAAAGATCTCCTAAGCTCCCCCTAAAGAAATGACCTATCCTAAACAAGAGATAAGAGGAGGTTAGATGATCTTACAAGGAATGAAAGAAAAGAGGAGGACAA
Organism: Dendrobium chrysotoxum; assembly: GCA_019925795.1. Classification (NCBI taxonomy): domain Eukaryota; kingdom Viridiplantae; phylum Streptophyta; class Magnoliopsida; order Asparagales; family Orchidaceae; genus Dendrobium; species Dendrobium chrysotoxum. Next base: position 72,499,661 of record CM034312.1, on the reverse strand, counting down.
AAAGGAAACAACCACATTCACATACATTCACATTAAAAGTAAAAACACACACAACAAGCAACAAGTACATATCATGTAAAAAGTAAACATACATAAACACACATAACAAGTACATACACATGCTACAAATACACAAGTACAAGCACATACACATAACATGCAACAAATAATGCAACAAATAAGAACTATGCAACAAGTCAAACAATACAAAACTCCTCCTTTTGACAACAACAAAAAGGGAAGACACTCAAAGGAGTTGAGGATTTGAATAATATTAAAGGAAGATTAACTACAATATTAAAATCAAATATAAAAAGTAAAGACTCAAATTGGTTTAGATCGCAGACTATAATAAGGAGAAAAAAAGTTGATCTATGGCAGTAATGGAGTAGACAGATTAAGTAACTACAACTATTGCACAAATGATGAAATAAAATTACCAAATCTCTAAGTCAAAAGTGATGATCATTAATTAGTGAACTTGGAGAAAATATTAAAGGAAAGAATATTTGACGACATTGCGCATCTTTTCAAATGAAGGGGCACATTTTGTGCACTTAGTCAATGTTTGGCTAATTTTGTGCCTCTTTTTAATTTTGGCGACATTGCGCATCTTTTATTAAATGGCCCACTTTGTGTATCTTTTCAAGCTTTACTCTTTTTGTTTTCATTAAATAAAATTCTTTCCAACAACACTATCTCTTTGTCACAATTACAATAAAGAACACTTTGATGTAGAAATCAAGAGCAATATTAAAATATCAAATATATAAGAATTTAGGTTAAGTAATACATGTCTAAAATAATATAATATAAGATCTTCTAATCTACACCAAATTATAATGAAATCTTAATATTTTAAGAAATTAAATTATACATTGAAAATTTTATTGTAATATAAACTCAATTAATATTTTAGAAACTTAATCAACTACAGTCGAGTGTTTAAGATTAGTTATTTTCCAGTCATAATCACTATCACAGAATAATATGCACAAAAATAGAACTTCTTCATTTCATATTGATTCAAACATATAACAAAGCAAGCTTTTACATTCAACCACAATCTCATAAGAGTAAGCTTTCCAACATCCATACAACGATAAAAAAAAATAATAAGAATCACAATCACAACAATCAATGACTCATAGAACAACAAAGCAATAACTAAGCCAAACAACAAGAAAAAACATCTCTAATAGTCTGAGGGACCCTGCTCTAGAGGAGGTGGAGGAGCGGCAAACATAGCTAAGTTGCTATTGAAGGTTGCAATGTTGGTGTTTACCGACTCGAATTGATCTCGAATCCACACCATATCCTCATTATATTGATCATCATGCCGCTTCAACTGCGCCTCCATATTGTCGAACCTTTGATCAAGCTTATCAAAATACTGGACCATATCCTGATAGAAGTCTTGGTTGGGTCTAGGTGCAGGTGTAGGAGCAGGTGTAGGTTCATCCTCAGAACTATCTACATTTCCATCTTTCCCAAAAAGTGTCTGAAAAGAAGCATCGATAAAGTAGAAGGGTAGTTCAGAAGATCTGTCAGGGTGGACCAAATTATACTTCTTTTCAAGAATGTAGCAAATCATATGACCAAGGGCAATATTCTTCTTTCTCTTCACATTAGGATGGCCAATATCGGTGAGGGAATATAGATAGTCCAAAATTAATTGGGCTTCATCAATGGGTTGGCCAGTCATAATCAAGTAAGTGACAGCAGAAAGAAGAGGGGTCATATTTACTCTATCTCTGGCCTTGGGAATGATGGATGTCCTAAGAACATATTGGATTATTCGAGCATTTTGGTTCAAGGAGTCAACTCGAGGATAGTGAGTAGGTTGGCTTATACCTCTAATGACTTGATTGACTTCGGAGCAATCATAGTCCGATCGAGAAGTTAGAGTATGTGCCCATATTCCCAGAGTTTTTAGATGAAAATATTCTCCAAGGTCCTCCTTGGTTATTTCAACTCTTTATTTTAGGACGTAGGAAGAGATTCTAGTATGGTCCTGATTGAAAGTCATATTGGCCAAAAACACATGAAAAAAATCTTTGTTGTATGCAAAGATCAGAGTGAGAAGGAAAGAAAACTAGGTAGAGTCAAATAGTGGCATTACTGCAAAGTGAAGATTTTCTTGCAGTAGAATGAAGGAGTAATTTTAGATGCAGCATACCTATAGTATGCCTCCTCATTTTGAGCACTTAAGAAGTTATCATCCCAATCCCTCCTAGATGATGATCCTCTAGATTGACGAGCTCTCTTTTTGCATCCTGACATTTCTTTTTAATGCTCTGAAGGGTTTGAAAATGAAAGTGAAATGAAAGAAAATGACCTTCATTTATATAGAAAAGCAATCAATCATACTGTACAAAAAAATTTTGTACTGGATGAACAGAAACGGTCAAAAATGAAACTGCTTTTTATAAACTGCTCGTCCCGAGGCATCCTTTCATACAGGCTTTTTGACTTCCTGATTGTACAGACGATGACGTGTTTGTCCGGGATGATCAGGATATTTAATGATCATTCAGGCGATGATTAGGTTTATCCTTATCCAAACTGACACATGGATCATACAAACGAAGACATGTTTGTACGTACGATCAACGATAATAACTGACACTAATCGTGAATCCACCCCATTCGTACAGACGAATCTTCTACAATTATATAGTATGATGACAGAATCGTACAATACGAATAGACAAAGAAAATATAGTTTCATCACTCTAACTCTACAGGTTTTTAACATTAAAATAAAGACCAATACAAGATAAAATTTTCATTTTTTAAAGAAGACACCCAAAATAACCATAAAACACAATAAACTAGAAACAAACAAACAAACACATACAAAACAAATTTGCAGAATTTTCAATTATGCATTAAGATCAATTACACCTAGCCTTGTCCTTAAAATGCTAAAGTGTCAAAGGCTAAGGATTTTGTGAAAATATCTACAAGTTGATCTCTAGTAGCGACATGATATAGTTCAATTTCCCCTTTCGCTACATGATCTCTTATGAAATGATGCCTTATATCAATATGCTTTCTTCTAGAACGTTGAATAGGATTCTTTGAAATGCAAATGGCACTAGTATTATCACAAAAGATTGGAATTGTACCAATAGAAAATCCTAAGTCAAACATTTATTATTTCAACCAAAGCACCTGTGCAATATAACTCCCTAAGGCAATACATTCTGCTTCAGCTGTAGAAAATACTATTAAATTTTGTTTCCTACTGGACCAAGATACTAAAAAATTTCCAATGAATTGATAAGTCCCAGTTACAATCAACCCTACAGCCTGCAAAATCAGAATCTGAATATCCAATGATCTCAAAAGAAGAACTATTCTTTGGATACCAAATCTCTAAATTTTAAGTTCCCAAAAGATACCTCAATATTCTTTTCACTACTGTCAAATGTGATTCCTTTGGATCAGATTGAAATCTAGCACATAAACAAATACTAAACATAATGTCTGGTCGGCCAGCAGTCAAGTAAAGTAAAGATCTAATTATTCCTCTAAACTTCTTTTGATCAAAAGATTTTCCCTTAGGATCCTTATCTAATAGTATTGAGGAACTCATGGGTGTGGTTACTGGTTTAGCATTATCCATTTCATATTTTTTGAGGATATTCTTAACATACTTAGATTGACAAAGAAATGTTCCTTTCTCATTTTGCTTTATGCTAAAACCAAGAAAATAACTCAAGTCACCCATTAAACTCATCTCAAATTTAGTACTCATTATTTTTGAAAATTTATCACATAGACTTTTATCAGTTGATCCAAAAATGATGTCATCCACATATATTTGTATAATGAGTATTTCATTTCTAACTCTTTTAAAAAATAGAGTGGTGTCCACACTTCCTTTAACAAATGATCCTTTTAATAAGAAAGTGCTTAACCTCTCATACCACGCTCGAGGTGCCTATTTTAGTCCATACAATGCCTTTTTCAATTTAAAAATATGATTAGGGAACTTAAAATTTTCAAAACCTGGAGGTTGCTCAACATAAACATCCTCTTCTATCACCCCATTCAAAAAGGCACTTTTAACATCCATTTGATACAATTTAAAATCTTTAAAACAGACAAAGGCTAATAACACTCTAATTGCTTCAAGTCTTGCTATAGGGGTAAATGTCTCCTCAAAATTAATCTCTTCTATTTGATTATACCCCTTAGCTACCAATCTAGCTTTATTTTTTATAACAACTCCTGAATCATTCATTTTGTTTTTGAACACCCACTTAGTCCCAACTACACTTTGATCCTTTGGCCTTTTAATTAGCTCCCAAACATCATTTCTTTTGAATTGATTTAATTCTTCTTGTATGGCTAAATCCAAAATTCATCCAAAAGTGCTTGATCAATATTAGTGGGTTCAATCATTGAAATAAAAGCTAAATGATTTACTTCTTTCCTCAAACCATGCCTAGTCCTGACTCCTTCACTTGGTTCTCCTAAAATCAACTCTTTAGGATGACTTCTAACAAATTTCCATTCTTTAGGCAAATGATTTTCTTCTTCCTTTTCAACCCTTTCTTCAACTTTTTGATTTTCATGTTTTTGGGTTACTACCTCAACCTCATCTTCATCCAACTTAGACCCTTCACTATTATAAGATTCATAAAAAATAATATGAGTGGTCTTCTCAACTACCAATATTCTTTTATTAAAACTCTATAGGATTTTCCAACACTTGAATAACCTAAAAAGATTCCTTCATCAGATTTGAGATCAAATTTTCCTAAGAGAGTTTTGTCATTATTATGAATGAACACTTTACATCCAAAAATATGTAGATGTGAGAGGTTGGGACTTCTACTTTTAAGAATTTCATAGGGTGTCTTATTTAATTTAGATCTAATACACACCCTATTCAACATATAGCACGCTGTGCTAACTACTTTAGCCCAAAAATATTTTGGAAGTGAATATTCTGCCAACATGGCTCTAGCAGTTTCAATTAATGTCCTGTTCTTTCTTTCTACAACTTCATTCTGTTGAGGTGTCCTAGAAGTTGAGAAGTTGTATTCAATCCCATGAGATTTGTAAAAATTATCAAACAATTCATTTTCAAATTCTCCCATATGGTCACTTTGGATAGCTACAATTTCAAAACCTAGTTTTCTCTGAATCCAAGTGGCAAAATCTCTAAACTCCTCAAATGATTCACTCTTATGATTCAAAAATCTAATCCAGGTGAATCTAGAATAATCATCGACAATTACATACCCAAATCTTTTTCCTTATAGTCTTAAGATACTAACAGGTTCAAATAGATCCATGTGAAGAATGTCTAAGGGCTTGCTAGTCCTAATTTCCTTGATTGAATTGAAAGTGGATCTGACTTATTTTCCTAGTTGACATGTATCACACAAATGATCTTTAATAAAGTCTAATTTGGGTACACCTCCAACTAGCTCCTTTTAGGTGATTTTCCTAAGATTCTCATACTAGCATGACAAAGCCTTCTATGCCATAACTATGATTCATCAGATACAGTTTTCAAACAAAGAGCAGTAGAAGGTTTTACATAATTCAAATCTAGCATGTAAATATTATTCACTCTATCACCATTTAACACAATAATTTCATATTGACTAATAACAAAACTAGTAGGCAAAAATTTTATATGATAACCTTTATCACACAATTGACTTATGCTTAATAGATTATGTTTTAAGCCTTCAACCAACAGAACATTTTCAATCACAAAATTTCTAGTATTTCTAATTATACATGTACCTACCACTCTCTTGGTAGTATTATCTCCAAGTGTAACCTTGCCTCCATTCCTGACTTCCAGCATTATAAATTGATTTGCATCTCCAGTCATATACTTTGATCAGCTGTTGTCCAGGTACCATATACTCTCACGAGGTCTTATGTGAGAGCATCCCTGTAAAAATATCAAATGTTAGACTTTGGAACCCAAACAAGTTTGGGTTCACCTCTAGTGAATTTTAAAATAGATGCATGTGTGTTATGCTGTGTATTATGCATCCTAGGTCTCCACACTAAATGTGTTCTACGATGAATCATACAAGTGTAAGATATATGTCCAATCATACCATAAGAAAATACTTTACTCCTGGAAAAGGATTCACCAATCTATTTGTCTTATTAGATATTCTCTTAGATTTTGAATTAGTGGACTTGTGGTAGGTTTTGTGAAAATCTTCTAATTTAGGTGGAATCCTATTTTTCTCAAGTGCTTTCAATTTAACCTTAAGAAATGCATTTGAACTTTCTAGAATCGAATTATCAATCTTCAACTTATGCTCTCTACTATCCGATTCATCCATAAAAGTTTTGAAATCATTTTCAAGTTCAGTGTGTGATGATTTTAAAATTTCATGTTGTTTATTCAAATCATCAAATTCATCCAATAAAGTCATGTGGTTGCTATTAATTATAGCATGATCTTTCCTAAGGATTTCATATTCTTTTTACAGCTCTAGATAATCCAAATTTAATTTTGCATATAATTTCTTTAGTTTCCTATATACAGAATGAATGCGTTCAGAAACTTTAAATAATTCTTCATAACTTAAATTGCATACCTCATCTTGATCAGAATGATCAATATTGCCAACCATTAAGCACAAATTTGTGACTTCATCTTCAGGTGCTATTTCTGTAGAATCTTAAGCTGAGTCAGCCCAAAAAGCTCATTGAAGTCTCTTCTTACCCTTTTTATCCTTTGGTTTCTCCTCAGCTTTTTCCTTGCTAGGATTAGCCTTGAGATTGGGGCAATCCGTCTTTATATATCCTAGTTTCCTACATTCATAACAAATAACATCATTAGAAGCCTTAACATTTTTATGAAACTTACCTTTATTCCATTGTTGGCGTCTTCTCTGCTTCCTCTTTAGGAAACTTTTAAATTGCCTTGTCATCAAGGCAATGTCTTCCTCATCCTCAAGTAGTGACTAATCACTATATGAATCATCCACCTTCAAAGTTATATTCTTCTCCTTCCACTTGTCAGCTGCATCAATCTGTCTTTGAGTTACAGATTGCTCGTAAGCAATTAGTGATCCAAGAAGATTGTCAATAGAATAGACATTTAAATCTTTTGATTCAATTATTTCGGTTATCTTTGCATCATAAGTAGTAGGTAAGCAACGAATATTTTGTTTACTATTTCAGCATTTGTAAATTCCCTACCTAAGGCATGTAATGAAGTGGCTATATGTATAAAATGTGTATACATGTCTGAGATTGATTCATTTGGTTTCATGCAAAAGAGTTCATAATGGTGTAAAAGAATATTCAACCAAGTTTTCTTCACTTCATTTGTACCTTCATATGCAATGCAAAGTCTATCCCATATTTTCTTTCTGAATTTATAAGTAGAAACATGCATATAGTCTTCAGATTTAAGAGCACAGAAAAAACTATTCAAGTATTTTGCATTTAGTTGTGCTAATTCCCTTTCTTCTAAAGTCCATTAGCAACTGGTGTTTCAACTCTTATGCCATCTATAAGTCTAGTAGATGCAGTGTAACCATCCTGAACTAACATCTACATGCGATAGTCAACAGATTATAGAAAAGTAGACATGTAAGTTTTCCAAAAATCAAACGGAATATTATCAAACAAGGTCGTCTAGTGATCGAGTAACCTTCTAACATGTTTTGGTTTCCAAAATTAGCCATGATCGAATTTCAAAAAGTAATTTAAACAGTAATTTTTGAAACCTTCTCTCATACCACTTGAAAGAGAGAATAGGTTGTTAGACCTATTGCTTATGTCCCTAGGCTAACCAAGAGGGGGGTGAATTGGTCCTTTTAAAAATTATCTTGGAATTTTGGAAACATTTTTAATAAAAAATTTATGCCAACCGTACTGTATGATATTGTTCGTACCGTACAAACTGTTATGAATTATTCATACTTTTCAACCACAAAAATTTAACCACAGAAAAATAAAATACGTAAAAGTAACAATACAGAAAAGTAAAAAGTAAGAACAGAAAACACCAGAATTTATAGTGGTTCAGTTAAACATGACCTACATCCACTCCCTAGAGACTCTTTCTCTAGGTATTGCACTATACTCAAGTTACTCTCCTTTTTCTCTCACAGCAAGGCGGAGAAGCCTTTACAAACTCTCTTCCACCAACCCAGTGTGGCAGAGAACCGCCATCCTTTTTCACCCTCCCGGTGAAGGTAGAGAACTCCTCATCCTTTCTCAACCTCCTGGTGATGGCAGAGTATCACATCCTTTCTCACCCTCTTGGTGATGGCAGAGTACCACATCCTTTCTCACCCTCCTGGTGATGGTAGAGAACCGTCATCCTTTCTCACCCTCCTAGTGATGGCAGAGTACCACATCCTTTCTCACCCTCTTGGTGACGACAGAGTACCATGCCCTTTCTCACCCTCCTGGTGACGGTAGAGAACCATCATCCTTTCTCACCCTCTTGGTGACGGCAGAGAATTGAAAACCTCTAGAATACCTTTCTTGAAAGAGCCTCCAAGGAGATTAGGAAGATGCTTGAAGTATAAACAATGAGATCCTCACTATTGGATAACTTTATGAATCCCCTGACAATTTTCTCTTCAAAGATCTCTCAACACTTTCTCTCAAACACTCTCCCAATCACTCTCCCTTTAACTCTTAAGAAAAATTTTTGTAGAAGGATTTCACTTCAAGTCAGTTTTAAGACCCTTACGTACTTAGGACAAGAAAAACTATCCAAAAACTAAAAATTTCAAGTTTCACGCGTGCTGATCGTCGTGTATGATCGCAAATCATACCGTACAAATAGTTCAAAAAATGAACGATTCGTCCCGTACGATCCAGTACGAACCTAATTCAGAGCCGTTCATACTACATAACCTTTTGTACGAACCCTATTTCGTACTGTACGAACAGTTTAAAAAATGAACTATTCATCCCGTATGATCCAGTACGAATAAAATTCAGAGCCATTCGTACCTCAAAATCTCCTGTATGAACTCTATTTCATACTATACGAATAGTTCAAAAAATGAACGATTAATCCCATATGATCCAGTATGAACCTAATTCAGAGCCATTCGTACTGCATAACCTTATGTACGAACCCTATTTAGTACTATACGAATAGTTCAAAAAATGAACGATTCGTCCCATACCATCCAGTACGAACCTTAAGAAAATCAACTAACCGACTGTTCGTACCATACGAACTACTTGTACGAAGTATTTAGAGCCATTCATACATCAAATTCTTATGTACGAAGGTAATTTCATACTGTACGAACTGGAGTAAAAATTTTATGCAGAAAGGCTCATTTCAGAGGACATACAATTCAGATCGTCCCGTATGATCCAATATCATACTATATGATTAGTTTTAAAAATTAAGTTTTTTACTCCCCCATTGTGTGTGTGCACAGTTATCCAACTTATAATCACACTCTCTCAGACTCAAGGCAAAACAAAAATATAGACTTCACTCACAATACATATTAACAAATGAACTTGAAGTCTTCAGCAGTATGGAGTGTAAATTTTCTAAAAAAATTGTTAGTACACACAGAAAGAAACTCAAATATTTGTTAGGAGAAGAATAAACAAACAATAGGAGAAGAATAAATAAATAATAGGCTTTTAAAATCATAAAAAATAACTTGTATCAGAATTTACTTGAAAGAACGGATTTGCACAAATCATAACAAGAAATTTATGTAATATTCAAGTATAATGGTGTTAGTGATGATGCTATTAGGCTTCATTTGTTTCCATTTTCTCTAAGGAAAATAATGAATATGTGGTTAAATTCTAAGCCCCTTGCTTTATAATCACTTAGAATGTGTTTTCTCATAAATTACTACCTAAGTATTTCCCACCTTCAAAAACTACCATACTTAGGAATGACATCACATCTTTTACCCATTTTAAAGGAGAGTAAATTTATGAAAGTTGGAAGAGATTTAAGGAAATGCCCTCACCATGCTTTAACAGATTGGTTGGTTATTTAAAATTTTAATAATGGTTTGTTAGGATACCTTAGGTCAATTATAGATGCAGCAGCTAGAGGATCTTTAATGTCTAAGACATTTGAGGAAGTTTATAAATTAATTAAGGAAATGGCTATAAATAATTTTTAGTGGTCTTTTGATAAGGTAAATCTAAGTGAGTATTTGGAGTCTAATAATCTATGAATCAATTGCCATAACTATTTTGATTACTCAAGTAACTGTTATATCTAAAAAATTGAATACTTTTGGAGTTAGTTCATGATTAGGATCAACTATTCAGTTGGAAGAGCATGATTTGAATTTATATCGATGATAGCAATTCTCAAGGGATTAATAATGTGAATTTGATTAGAAGACTAAATAATTCTTATTCTAATACATATAATCTAGGTTGGAGGAACCACCCTATTTTAGATGGAATAATAATATTAGTGGTAATAATTAGGGGAATGTCGGTCAATCAAATCAAGAAGGAATTTGGAATAATCCTCAATAATCTATAGTTAATCCTAGACCTTCATTTCCCCTAGGTTTTAATCAAAATAATTAGTATAGAGATAGAAAACACCTTTGAAAGAGGTAGTAATTCATTTAGGAACTCAATTGCAAAATAAAGCTATAGCCCTTAGAAACATAGAAAACTAAATAGGGTAGCTTGCTAATTTCATTAATAGTAAATCATGTCATGATAACCTACCTTGGAAGATAAAAAATTGAAAGAGAAATGTAATAATATTCAGCTTAGGAGTGCGAAAGATTTGGGAGATCCTTATAAAGATAAAAATTAACCTCAAAAGGATGGTGGTGTATATGAGCCTTTAGAAGCTAAACCCCCTACTCAACAACCTGAACCAATAAGAGAAATAGAGAGACTAAGTTGGAAGGTTATAGAGAGACCACCACCACCTTTTCTCAGAGGTTAACTAAACAAAATTTGGATAAATAATTCTCTAGATTCATAGAAGTGTTCAAGATGTTAACCATCAACGTACCCTTCTCTGAAGCTTTAGAGTAAATACTCAGTTATGCTAAGTTAATGAAGGATATTTTCAGTTGAAGGATTTTGGTAATTTTACCATTCCCATGATTATAGGTGATGAATTTTATAGTAGCGCTTTGTGTGATTTAGGATCCAGCATTAATTTGATGCATTTATCCATTTTCCAGAGATTAGATACAGGAGAGGTTCAACCCACTACTGCCACCCTTTAGCTTGCTGATAGATGATTTACTTATCCTAAGGGGGTGGTAGAGGATGCTCTTATTAAGATATATAAGTTTATCTTCCCTATTAATTTTATTGTCATAGATATGTAGGAGGATATGGAGATACCTATTATCTTCGAAAGACAATTCTTAGCAATATGTAAGGCTATGATTGATGTTCATAAAGGTGAATTAAATAAGAGCATACATGATCAAGAAGTAACTATTGATGTGCTTAAATCTATAAATTCCCTTAAGAAAAGGTTGTTGAGAACTTTAAGGAAGATCTGTTAGGGAAAAATTCATTGGAGCAAGATTTGGAGAAAATTCTATGGAATTAGGAGAAGTTTTTTTATTTATTGGAGAAACTAATGCAATATTTAGAGAAAGATTTAAAATTTTCAATGCAAAATTCGTGAGTAGAACTTTAAGACCATTTGTAGACAAAGCACCTGTGTTAGAACTTAAAACCCTTCATAACCATCTTAAGTATGTCTTTTTTGGCAGTGATTCAATTTTGCCTTTCATAATATCTAAAAATTTGGAAAAAGAATAGGAAGGCATGTTGATTAGGGTTTTAGGAAAATATTGGAAAGCTTTTGGTTGGACTATTGCTGATATTCAAGGAATTAGCCCCTCAATTTGTATGCATAGGATTTTAATGAAAGAAAATTTTTTGCTAGTAGTTGATCCTGAAAGAAGACTAAACTCATCCATTAAAGAAGCTGTTGAAAAAGAAATACTTAAATAGTTAGATGAAAAAAAATTATGTATCATATTTCAGATAATGCTTAGGTGAGTCATATTCACTGTGTACCTATGAAAGGAGGTTTGACTATAGTACCCTATATTCATAATGAGCTTATTCCTACTAGGATTATCACTAGCTGGAGATTCTATATAAACTATAGAAAGTTGAACAAGGCCCCTAAAAATATCATTTTCCCTTACCTTTCCTTGACCAAATGTTAGATAGGTTGGCAGGATGTTGTTTCTACTATTTTCTAGATGGATATTTAGGTTACCACCATATTCCTCTCCTAAGGACCAAGGAAAAACTACCTTTACCAGTCCTTATGGGACTTTTGCCTTTAAAAGAATGCCTTTTGGCCTTTGCAATGCCCCTGCTTCTTATAAATATATATGATGTCATTCTCTTCAAACTTAATTGAGTAGGGCATTGAAATCTTCATAGATGAATTTTCTAATTTTGACACTACTTTTGATTCTTATCTTGATCATTTAACTTCTGTATTGAAGAGATGTGAAGAAACAAATTTAGCGCTAAATTGAGAAAAATGTCAATTTATGGTGACTGAAGGAATTTTTTTAGGACATTAAATTTCTAAAGATGTATTAGAGGTAGACAAAATAAAAATTCAAGTAATAGAGAAACTGGCCCCACTGACTTCAGTTAAAAGCATTCGGAGCTTCCTAGGGTATGCAGGATTCTGTAAGAGATTTATAAAGCATTTTTCTGAAATTTCTAAACCATTGTCACTTATTGGGAAAAGATGTTCCTTTTATTTTTGACACTGCATATCTTGATGCCTTTCACACTTTAAAATGACATTTAATCATTGCTCATATTATTATTGCACCTTATTGGTCCTTGAATTTTATAGTCTTGTGTGATGCATGTAATTTTGCTGTAGTTGTTCTTCTTGGCCCTACGCAAGATAAAAATTTCATGTCATTTTTTATGCTAGTAGAACATTGAATAATGTATAATATAATTATATAACTACTGAAAAAAGAACTTCTAGAGATTGTCTTTGCTTTTAATAAATTTTGGTCTTATTTGATTGGTATAAAAGTCATTTATACTAATCATTCTACAGTCAAATTTCATATGACAAAGAAAGACACCAAACCTAAATTGGTTATGTGGATTCTTTTGTTGAAAGAATTTAATGTAGAAATTTTAGATAAAGAATACACTAATAATCAAATTACTGGTCATCTTTTTAGAATGACATTCAAATAACATGCATTTATTGAAATTAATATTTTTCATGATGAGGAACTATTTGCTTTGCATTTGAGTAGATTGGCTTAGTATGATGATATTATCAATTTTATTATTAGTGGTGTGCTTCCTTTTAATTTATCTTCTTTTTTTTTCAAGATGCCAAGTACTACTTGTGGGATGAGCCATATCTATTTAAAACTTGTAATGATAAAATCATTAGGAGATGTGTCTTTGAGGATGAAGTATAATAAATAATCAGGGAATGTCATGACTCACATTATGAGGGCATTTTGGAGATTTTAGAAGTGCTTGAAAGGTACTCCAATCAGGATTTTGTTGGCCTACATTATCTAAGGATGTTAAAGAATATATTAAGAAGTGTGATCAATGTCAAAAAGTAGGGAATATTTCTAGAAGAAATGAAATGCCATTAAGTTATATTTGGAAATTGAGTTGTTTGATGTTTGAGGATTAGATTTTATAGGACCATTTGTGCAATCCCATGGAAGCCAATATATTTTGATTATTGTAGACCATGTATTTAAATGGATTGAAGGAGCATAAACCCCTAGAATAGATGCTTAGGTTGTGCTTAAATTTGAAAAGAAAAAAAATATTTTTTCTAGTTTTGGAATACCATGAGTCCTAATCAGTAATGGAGGAAGTCATTTCTCTAATAATTGAATATAAGCATCACTTGTTAAATATGTTATTCATCATAGGATAGTAATAGCTTATCATGCCCAAACTAGTGTCCAAGCTGAAATAAGTAATAGGGAGATAAAAAGGATCTTGGAAAAAACTGTAAGTTCTAATAGGAAAGTTTAGGCTATTAAATTAGATGATGCATTATGGGATTATAGAAATGCTTATAAAACACCTAATGGAATGTCTCCCTATCGATTAGTCTTTGGAAAAGCTTGCTACCTTATTGTAGAATTAGAACATAAAACATTTTAGGCTATGAATGAATTAAACTTTAATCTTAAGAGAGTGGAAGAAGAAGGCAAATATAGTTTAATGAGTTGGAGGAGTTTAGAAATGAAGCTTATAAAAATTCAAAGATTTATAAAGATAAAATGAAAAATGGCATGATCATAAGTTTCATGAGAAAGAATTCAATCCTAGACAAGAGGTTTTGCTTTCTAACTCTAGATTAAGATTTTTTTCTAGGTAAACTTAAGTCCAGGTGGTCTGGTCTATTCACTGTTATAAAAGTGTACCCTTATGGAGCTATAGAAGTTCTGGATAAAATGTCCATTCACATTTTTAAGGTAAATGGCCATCGGTTGAAGCCTTATTTAGAAGGAGACATAATTCAATTAAGAAATACCACCTAATTAGCTTACCCTCAAGAGAAGTAATTGGCATAGTTTGCTAAAGACTAAAAACTTGGCACTGAAGGGAGACAACGTAGTTATGTTATGTGTTGGTGTGAGTATGTTTTATTTCTTTGTAATATCTAGTTTAATTTACTTTTATTACAAAACTTTTGGTTAGCATACGATGCATTTATTAGAACATATTCCAAATGTGATGTTATTCAAAATTCCCCGAGGAAAGAATTCTACGGTGAACGCTCTTGCTAAACTAGCTAAGGCACTAGCATGTTCAGAGGAAGATTCGATTCTAATATAAGTGCAAAGTCAGCAAGTTCTGTCTCCCATAATTTTTGAATACATAAATAAAAAATCCTCATCTAAGGTGAAAATTATTTTAGCAGTGGATGACAAAATGGTAGATTGGAGAAAACCGTTCATCGAATACTTGTAAGAAAATAAGTTCCCTCAGGAAAAATGTAATGCACATCAAATCAAAAGACAACTGTTGTCCTCTGCTCTAATTAACAATACCTTTTATAGAAGATTATTTGATCAGATGTGGCTACGGTGTCTGAATAAATCAGAAGAACAAAAGATCGTGGAAGAGGTACATGCTGGGTTGTGTGGTGCACACCTATCCAGTCCGAATATCAAAATGAGAAGCAAATGAATGAGATATTATTAGCCATCAATGATAGATGATTACATGAATGTTGCACATCATTATCATTATTGCGAGGTGCACGGTGTAGTTCTACATCAAGCACCAAATATCCTACATCAAACCATCACCTCATGGCATTTTGAAAGTTAGGGTATAGATATCATCGATCTAATAGATCCTCCATCCTCTAGAGGTCATATATTTATACGAGCAGTTACATACTACTTCTCGAAGTGGACAGAATCAGTTCCTTTGAGAGAAGTCAAAGCATATCAAGTTTTAAAAATTTTCAAATAGAATGTTGTGTACTGGTTTGGTGTTTCTCACTGGATTATCTTAGATAACGGTCCTTCATTCAAAAGCACTAAAATAAATAGTTTTGCTAGATGGCATAACATTGATTGGATGTACTCCACCATCTATTACCCTCGAGCAATCGAATTAGCGAAGGCCTTCAATAAAACTTTGATCCAGATCCTAAAGAAGACCTTAGATGATAATAAGCATCAATGGCATGAGAAGTTGGTTAAAGCTTTCTAGGCATACCAAACCATATATAGAACTCCAACTCAATATATGCCATTTTCTTTAGTCTTTGGTGTAGAAGCCGTTATCCCTTTGGAAGTATAGCTACCCTCACTCAGAGTTGTAGTAAATTATAAGATCACCTTAGAATAGAACATAAAACTCTTTTTGAAAGAACTCAAAGGTTTGTAAGAGAAGCGTCTGCTGGCTCAACAAAATCTCCTGTTACATCCCAGAACATTCCAAGTAGGTGATTCGGTACTAGTGCTACAAAGACCTATCTTAGCTCATCGGAAGACAGTAGGCAAATTTGAGCTGACATGGGAAAGCCCTTTCGTGGTGGAGAAAGTTTACCAAGGAGGATCTTCTCAGGTTATAGATTGTAAAGGAGATCGTCCTATGTTACCCATGAATGGATGATACCTTAAGAAGTATTATAATGGTTGATGTATTCTATAAACTTTGTAATGAAATAAAATTTTGAATTTTAAATTTTAATGGGTGATGTTGCATAAACTAAATAGTCTTCAAACAATAAGAATCAAGAAACTTATCCTTAGTAGAATTAAGATGTCTTGGTTCTAAATCCAGTCATTCGAGAAACAATCTCCCGTCTGAGTATTCACTTTGTTTGGAAATCAATCTTCCTATTAAAGTTTAAATTTTACCTTTTTGATAATCGATCTATCAGTCAAGTTCTAAATCCACTCATTCGGGAATCGATCTCCTTTCTGAGTTTTCAATTTTGTCTAGAAATCAATCTCCAGTAAAAATTTAAATTTCACCTTTTCGATAATTGATCTATCGGTCAGGTTCTAAATCCACTCATTCAGGAATCAATATACCATATTAGTATTAACTTTGTCTGAAAATCAATCTTCTAATTAAAGTTTAAATTTCACCTTTCCGATAATCGATATATCGGTTAGGTTCTAAATCCACTCATTCGGGAATCGATCTCCTAGTTGAGTATTCACTTTGTCTAGAAACTAATCTTCCAATCAAAGTTTAAATTTGACCATTATAATAATCAATTTATCAGCCAAGTTCTAAATCCATTCATTCGGGAATCGATCTCTTTTATGAGTAGTCACTTTTGTCTGGAAATTACCTTCCAATCAAAATTTGAATTTCACCTTTCTGATAATCGATCTATCGGCCAGGTTCTAAATCCACTCATTTAGGAATCGATATCCCGTTTGAGTATTCAGTTTTGTCTGGAAATTGATCTTCCAGGAAAAATTTGAATATCACCTTTTCGATAATCGATCTATCGGTCAAGTTCTAAATCCACTCATTCGAAAATCGATCTTTCGCCTGAGCAACCTCCTTCATTTAGGAATCGATCTCCCATTTCAGGTTTAAATTCACTTTTGAGAATCGATCTATCAGTTAGGTCCTGCATATACTTTATAAAAGTTTACTTTTCAATCAAGTTTCTTGCTTTCAAATTCTACTGATTGCTTCTTCAATGCCAACACGTGTGATTTATCCTTTGAATTTGTCACAACTATTGGGGGTTCACTTATTGACCTCATTTTTGTATGAGGTTATAAGGACTTTCCATATTCATGATTAAACATCTAATGATTGATAATCACCCATTTGATAGTCATTTAGCACTCAATTAATTATCTAGCAATCAACATATCATTTAACCTACAAACCTGCATTTCCAGCTATCAATTTTTCAATCAGCCTGTTAATCATTATTAACTAAATAGCCTGCCTCTTCATCAATTAAGCATCTAGTTTATGGTCTATCAATCGAATCTCAATCAATACTTCAATCAATCAAACTTCCATTCAATTTCAAATGCCTCCAATCATTTGCAACCAATCATATACTCAATCATCTATTCAATCTCGAGTAACAATCAATTAAATTTAAATCACCTATAATTACAACCCTGTATTGTAGTCAATTGGCCTAGTGCATTACCTTCCATAGTGCACTGGCCACTTCTGACCTCATGTGAAGGTCCACATCAGTTAACTAGGAGTCTCATGTACTAAACCCAGCATCTTTAAACCCCTGAATTAATGATTGATCAAGATGATCAATTGAGCTAGCTTAGCTAAGATCAATTGATCATGAACTCTGATTGCTTCCAATTCAATTCCAAATGACCTCTAAACCCCGCCAAACTTCCTCAAACACTCCTCCTAGTGAAATGGACTGACTAGTCACCTTGACCTAGTCATTGGTTGACTTGGTCAACTGGACCAAAACTTGGTAAAATCAAACCAAATTGGTCAAATCATTACACATGATCCAACCAAAACCATCCAAATACCCAATCTTATTCTAATATATAATTTAAATACCTCCAAACTTATTAAAGTTAAATTGAAATAGTTTTGACTTAATCAAGTCAAAATACTTAATCAAACTCCATTTCATATACATTCCTTTTCTCATATTCTAGATCTATGGCTTTATACCTATTAAATTCCACTCAAACACCTCCCATATGCTTCCTAAAAGCTATCCCACCATATTTTGACCATTTGACCAGTCAAAATTAGGTCAACAAAACCTTAAATCATCTTATTTAGTCAATCCTTAACTCAATTAGTCATATCATTGCTCCAAGTCTCTTATAACCCATCTACTTATATGTAAATACTTCCCTAAAGCCATCTCAACCAGATTGACCAGTTGACTAGTCAATCCAGTTAACAAAAAGCTTAAATACCTTTGGTCAAACCACTTCAAAACAAAATTTTCCCTCCAAATCAATTTCACCTAGCTCACCTAGCTCACCTAGCCTGACCCAAATAGCTCCAGAAACTTCTTAAGATTCAGCCCAACCCAATCCAACTATCAGCTCAGCTCAAGCTCACCTAGTGGTCACCCCATCCATATGGAATTACTCTTGTTGTTTTCACCCAAGGCAACATACTCCTCTGCCCTCTAATCATTTGGTCCAGCTGTCAAGCATCTAAGGACTCCTTCTGAAGCATCCCAGCCATCCCTTTTGGCTCCAATTCATTGAATGGGCCCTAAAGGATGAAATCCTTCATTGAACCCTATCTCTCACTGTATTCACTCTCCAGCCACTCTGATCTTTTGTTTCGCATTCTAAAGAATCCCTAAGCATTTCCCAGGTGATTTCCCAGTGTCTGGATCTCGCTGGCGGCAAGATCAACAGCATGCCGATGCTGGTTCTGTCCCAGCATCATCAATAATTCATCTGGTCCATATCTGAGCTTTGCATATTCTAGAAACTGGTAGAGGAGTTCCAAACAAAGATAAAGAGCCTTCAAGAACATTCTAAGATTATCTGTGTAGAGGTAAATCCATAACCTTAGGTTCTTATCTTGGTATCTAAATAGATTCCTAAGGTTATCATTTTGAGTCTAAAAAAGTATTCCCCATTGTTCTTATAGTCTTTTATTACAAATAATTCAAATCTTAGGTCATTTAAAATATTATACAAAGAGTTTAAACTAAAACTTTAGATTATGGTTACTATCGATCTGAGGAAGCAGACGATATCCCCACCGTTGATTCCATCTATTTGATTTTAAAGGTCTTGATGTCGTCGTTTATGTGATGAATCCATTGAATAAAACTTCCCTTAGCTTTATTTCTTGGTCTTACTTGATCTTAACCCTCTGCCTTTTTATGCGATCTAATATTAGCCATCCGATCTCTCTTAATTGGGATTAACCTCGAGATCTAATCCCTTTCGCCGGATCAAATTCGTGGAATCAGATGGTTTATATTTGCTGCTGACGCATTTAAGTGGGCTGATGCGGCTGACCGCCACTTTCCACACGGCCCTATTGATTTTCGCTGCATGTAAAGCATCGCCACCGTGTAAATCTAGTTTAATTTAATTACTTTGATAGGTTTTTAATTACAGAAACTTGGAAAAATGATAAAAAATAAAATACTCAGCCAAATTTTTCATGTAACTCCTCATTCTTTGAACATACTCAAATCTAGGATTAACTTTATACACGCATTTTGGATGATACTTTCAACATAGAAAGCATAGTGTCATGTACCCCATGATCAAATTCACTTTCATTTTACATTAAGTGACCTTCAAACAACTATTAAATTCACTTAACCCTTCATTAAGGGTTTAAATTTCAATAAATCCAATAAATCAAATAAAACCCTTAAAGAAATTTAAAATCAACTTCATTTATTTCTAAATAAATTTAAAATCATTAAAAATTTAAATCCAAAAATTAAATCTCATTTAAATATAATTAATAACTAAAATACCCTTAATTAACCATTAATTATATATATTCATTAAAATTCAAATAAAATAAAAAAATGTAAAATAAATTCAAAATAAAATAAAATAAAATTTAGAAATATATAAATTCATTTTAAATACTTTTTTAATTGAAAATTTCTAATTCATTAATTAAGTAATTTTATTAATAATTTAAAAAATATTATAAATAAAATTCAAAAATTCATTAAAATCCAATAAAATCAAATAAAAATCAGAGATAAATATTTCAATTTAAATTAAAATTCTTAAGTAAATTTAAATCTTTAATCATTAATAATTCATTAATAAATCAATTTTATTATCAATTAATTGAAAATAATAAATAAAATTCAAAATACATTAAAATTTAAATAAAATTAAATAAAAATATAGAGTGAATAATTCAAATTTAAATAATTTTTGGAATAAATTTATAATTTTAATTCATTAATAATTTATTAATTAAGTCATTTTCATTAACAATTAATTAAAAATAATAAATAAAATTAAAAAATACATTAAAATTCAAATAAAATTAAATAAAATTGAGAGGATAATAATCCTAATTCAATTAAAATTTTTGATTAAATTTTAATTTCAATTCATTGATAAATCATTAAATATTAATTAAAATCAATTAAAAATTAAATAATTAATAAATAATTCTAAATGTTACAATAAAATTCAAGAAAATTTAAATTAAATTCTCATTCATTTAAAAGAACTTATTTTGGTAATTATTTTTATTAAAATTGATTTTAATCAATTAAATTTGACGATTGATTTGAATTAAATGAATTCAGGTATGTATGCCTAATGCTTGATTCCTTTTGAAGGGCATTTGGACATTGAATTTTCAAGACCTTTAATACATTTAAATAATAAAAAGATCTTCATATGTAAAGAAAAGTTATTAATTTAAATTGAGTTGTATAGAGTCTTGAGTTGTAAAGAGTCAAAGATAGCTGCTTATACATACACAAGTGGGGCTCCAAAATGTAATATCCCTTTCAAAGAGGATATTCTTTTTGGAATTCCATAGAAGACTTGGAACTCAAAGATAATAAGAAGTTATATTTGATTATAGATGTTCTGATAGGTTTAAAATGCTTATTGTTGGTGGGGTCTGGCCATCATTACTTTACTGTAAACCTCGGGTTGTACTTTATAAATTATATATTAACAAAATCAGCTCTTTTATATACATTGTTATTCATGCATCATAAGCATACATGTAGATTTTCATTTTTTGTAAGCATGTTATACTGCATCTGATTTAAATTTTTTATTAACTCCTTGATTCCTAGGATAGAGCTTTCTAAATCTTGCATTCATCGACAATTATTGTGATTGGGATTGTTAGCTGGCATCTCACTCTAGGCAAGTGGTAAGTCTAGATTGTATACACTCTTCTCTTTGCATATCTTCTTTAATTCAAATCCATATCTCTAAATCTAATTTCAATATTTATAATCTAAAGCCTATGCATCGAAATTTAATTAGCCCAAACATTTCGTTAAACTTATATGTATTTTAAAATAATTTAGTCTTCATTTTAATTGAGAAATTTCTCTTAGGAGATGGAATTAGCTATAGGGGCTTGCCCCTATAGGGAGTCTAGATCCCAAAATAAAATAAACCCTACTTTAGATTCATTCCTAAAGTAGGAGAAAAAGTTATGAACACAGACTGACTTTATCCATATTTTAAATTTAATTTTATAATCAAAAGATAGAAGGATATTTGATTTACTTTTACAACAAATTGAATATCCTCTATATTTTATTATGGAAATAAATTTATAATTTAATTTCTCTAATTGGAATGATAGGATAATATTCTTATCATCCCTTGGGATGATTTGTATATTCCCTATGCTACATCTAATTAGGAAAATAATTTATAATTTCTTTCTTTTAAATTGATAGAAGGACATTAGTCTACCCTTCGAGGCGGTATAATATCTAACTATGCATATTTAATCGAAAGAAAATCTTAAAATATAAATAAAGGGGATCTTGTGGTACTTAAAACATTTAAAGTATTTTTAAAATATAAAAATTTCTCATACATGTAGCTGCTAAACCATTTCAGAAGAAGAACTGAAAATAGGTAATGGAATTCCCCATTGGTTGAGAGTTGCAATAACTCCTTTGAGTTTCATACATTTAACTATAATATGCTCTACATCCTCTTCCACTTGACAACCTCTTTGACAAACATTTGAATAACTCAACTTTCTATAGTTAATCCAACAATTTGTTGGTAAAGCACTCCTCCCTAGCCTCCACCAAAAGAAAGCTTCTCTTGGTCATAATTTGAGATTCTTTATCCATTTAAAGCTCTCTAATCCTACAACATTCATACATTTATGCTCCATTGCCAATATAGCAGTAGATTTACCTGAATGTTCATGAATTAGCTCTATTTTGTCCTCTTCTTTATAAGAGAGAATTGGAATATGCTTGATGTAATTATTTAAATCCAGGTACCTTGATAATCAAGCAAATTATTATTCCAAAGAAATTTTGAAGGTTGCTTATGTTCCAGGTACCTTGATAATCAAGCAAATTATTTACCATCAACTTGTGTAAATTGATATCATTGCTAAATGTAAGCCATTTCTTCAAAGATTTTTCAGTAATCCAAGCATCAGACATAACTTGAAAGTGCCTTTCTTCACAAATTTTCCATCTAACAAGTGGCTTGAGATGTTGTGCTCCATCTAGTAGAATTTTCCAAACAATAGAATCACAACTATTAGATGTATAAGATGTGATATTATCACCATATTTTGAGATGATAATTATGTTAAGCAAAGATTTAGGAATGTTGCAGAAGTTTATAGTTAATCTGGCTCTTTGAGGTCCTTACCAATTAGCAGTTGAATGAAATCCCAAACCTCCTAGCCTATTGGGAAGACAAAGATCATCCCATTTAACATAATGCATTTCCTTGCCTCGCTTTGTCTTTATGCCATAAAAAAACCTTTGCATAATTTGTCTAAGTAATCAAGCACACCTCTAGGCACCAAAGAGTGAGTAATAAGGATGGTTTTTTTTAATGAAAATGCAACTTGCATTAAAGAAAAATCTAATTACAAACTACTCAAAGATAGAAAATCTATCACATTCCTCCTTTAACAAAGAAATAAAAGGAGGAATATTCTTGTCACTAATAACATCCTAAATAAAATCACTAGAAATAGCAAAGTTAGTACAAAAATTTGCTACCTTATTACAACTTCTATTGGAAAATTGAAATAAAACCTTATTGAACTCTTTTAAGAATAATAACTCCTCCAAATCCCGATTTCAAATCATCCAAGTTGACTTGCCAAAAGAATGTTGAAGATACTTGATAATATTATAATTATCTCCTTCAATTATAATGCCTTCCAGTTCAAGCATCCAAGTTTGAACCACTTTCTTTAAGGATTGAATTGCTAACATTTCAACCTATGCAATGTCCCAATGCATGCATCCAAAACCAAATGCCAACAAGAATCTTTCTTTATTGTCTCTAAAAACTCCACCAACACCTGCTTTATTAGATCTTAACATAGTAGCATCAATATTAACCTTAGTCCACTCAGGAGGAGGAGGGTGCCAATAATTGCAAAACTGCGGGGAAGGCTGATTAACACCCTAGTTTTTTGAGATGATATTATTTTGATAAGAAGTAGCAATAAAGCTGATAACATTTGAAGCAATAAATATAGAACTATCTTCCACACCTCAATGTTTTACCTTATTTCTACTCTTCCAAGAAAAGAATAATAATGTACAATATATATTAGCAATAAAAGGATTAGAAATAGCTAACCTTTCCAACTTCACTCTGCATTCCTGAAAAGATTTGAAAACTAAAACTTGAAACCCCCAAGCATTCAAAAGTTTGATCACTTGAAGAAGTTTCAAACAATCAGCTGTGATATGATCAACATTTTCAATTGCATTACATCCTCTCGAACACAAGTTATTGTCCAGCAATCTTCTATACATCAGGAAGTCAGTAGATGGAATTGCCTTGTTGTATAGACGCCAGAAAAATAGCTCCACCTGAGATTTAAGTTTCAGTCTCCTTGTCCACCTCCGTTAATCCACTTCCTTATCATCTTTTGATAATATCTTTGAAGAAAGTGCAGAAATAGTTTTTCCAAAAACTTTTGATTCAGCTCTAGCTTGTCATGCATCAATTCTGGATGGATTTGAATTTGTTTGATAAGGTCCACAAGATCTTCTCCAAATTACTGCTTCAACCGATCTACATTCCAGCTTCCATTCATAATAAACGCATCCAAGGAAATTGTATCATCTTCTAATTCCACAATGTATGTAGGACACCTTTCAATGTTTTTGTCAAGAATCCAAACATCCCTAAGGACAATAATGGAGGATTCCGAAGAAAATTTCCACCTCACAATGTTACTAAGAGACATTGACCCGTCTAGAATAATTTTCCAAGTTATCGAGTTGTACCTCTTCGCCTCACAATCCACAAATTATCTCGATACTTTGTAATCAGGTTTCTATTTAGAAGTGATCCGGGCTTATTAATGAGGTTCCAAGAAAATTTTGCCCTTAAAGGACCTATCCTTGATGTAGCTGAATAAAGATCACATCCTCCCCTCTCCTTCATTTTGTATAAGACCTCCCAAGCAACATAATAAACACCATGATTACCATTTTGTTTGTTCCACATAAAATTTCTACACATTTTATAAAACTCCTTCAGGAGACCCATAGGAACCAATGTATGAGTTGATAGAAATAATGGAAGAGCGATAAAAATAAATTTAACCAGAACCATTCTACCTGCTTTAGGAATAAGAACAATAAGAGTCTCCTTCCACTCTTGACAAAGCTTCCCGGAAGAAAAGAATTGATTAATAGCCTTACAAACATCATCTCCAATTATATTCCAACATGCTTTAATAAAGGAATGAGAAATCCCATCACTACCTAGTGACTTATTCCCACCTAGGTTCTTAATAACCACCATAACATCCTTCATAGAAAAATCAGCATCCGACATTCTCCTATCCCCATCATCAAGCATACACCAAGGAGAAAGCCAATCTTTCAGCTTGCACTTCCTATTTCTCCACTTATCTTGAAAATATTTGAAAACACGTTCTCAATATCATTATGTTCTTCAACAAGAACTCCATTTACATCTTTTACTTGATTAATCCAATTCCCATTTCTTTGAGCATTAGCAAAAGCATGAAAAAACTTGGAGTTAGAGTCCCCATCTTCTATCTACCTGACTTTAGCCCTTTGTCTCCACCAAGTGTTCAACCGAGCAAGATACCCATTCAGTTCACTGACTTTTGATATCAAACGGAGTTGTTTATCTTCAGTTAACCATTCGATTTCAGTCTCCTCCAACTGTAGTTGCAGCACCTTCTTCTTAAGGCTATCCTTTAATGACCAGAAATCTTTGAGTTTAGCTTTACTCCAAAAAAATAAAGCCTTCAATGTTCTTTTACATTTTTTTATTAAGAACTTGCACTGCATCACCACCAGTAGATTTATTCCAGGATTTTGAAATAATGATTGAAGAAGCATGATAAGAAGCCCATATGTCTTCAAACATAAGAATTCTTTTCTTCCTAGGATATAAGTTAAAGATCTTAAACACAATTGGATAGTGGTCCAAAGCCACTCTTGCAAGATGTCTTACAGCCGCCAAGTGAATCTTTTCTAAAGCAATAGAGTTCAATAAGCATCTATCCAATCTCTTCAAAATATGTCCACCACCACTTTTATTAGTGCACCAAGTGAATTTAGGACCCACCAAGGCCACTTCATGAAAATGGTTGTTATTCCATCTCCTTAGGACCTTGAGAGAAGACAAATTCACCCCTCTCCCCCTCCCCCCTCCCCCTCTCCCTCTCATCATCTTGAGACAAAATATAGTTAAAGTCCCCACCAATCACCGAAGGGATGTTTCTACGAGAAAATGATAGAAGATTATCCAACAAGCTCCTCCTCTTGCAAACATCCTTGATACCATAAATAGTAGAAACCATCCACACACCTTTGTTTAAAACATTTAAATCACCAATAACACTTTGGGAAGAAGCCTCCAAAATTGCAAAGGAAGCCAAATCTAATCTCTAAATGACCATAATTCCGCTTGACATCGCATCAGAGGGAAACAACAAAAAATCCCAATCTAAACCCATAAATTTATTGAATTCCAATATATCAATGACAGAAATTTTCATCTCCACAATACCCACAAAAAACACATCAAAATGTTTTACAAATTCTTTTAAATAAAGAAAGGCTTCTCTTTTTTTTGCCCCTCTACAATTCGAAAAAGTATGGAACTCATTAATTAATCAAGGGAGATGAGCCCCCACCCTTTCCTTTGCTCAATCCCTCAAGATTCCTAATACATGGAAGGATCCTCACCGGCCTGAGGGACTTAAGCTCCTTGGAGAGCTTAATTTTTGTTGCACTCGAGCTGCCATCAACCTCCTTACAATCAATAATCTTTATAGCATCTTCATTACTACTGAAGCCTTTATCACCCTTACTCATAGCAGCATTCATATGATCCAAAGAAGCATTAACTTCTTTGCCAACTTCCAATCTATTTCTGGAAGTATCTTCACTCTCTAATTCTTCATAATAGCTCCCATTTAAAGCTTCAAAACTATTTACAGCAATAGGAATTTCAGAAGAAAAATAAATAGAATTCATACCAGGTCCTGGATTAGAAAGTGCCAAATTTCTTTCTGCAATCTGCTCCGCATAATTTTCTTGTATAGCAGCTGCTCCTTCAAATTTATCCACCTGAGAAGTTAGAACTTCTTCAGTAACAATATTCAGCTCCATATTCCCTCCTAACACTAAGCTGGTAGACTTTGCTCTGTCATCTAGCACAGATATATTTATCTTTATAACATCATTAATTGAAGAATTAATTGAATTTTTCATCCTGAACATCTTCTGCCAGCATTATGATTCGGTCTAGCTGGAAATGATCTCTTCTTCCTGCTATAATTCACATGAACCCAAGGTCCATACGAAGAGCTTATATCAATGTCATTATGAAGAGCAATTTCATATTTACTCTGCTCAGATTTACTATCTTCCTTCATTGATTCCTTGATAGGAGAAAATCTATGTAAGCAATCATTCCCTACATGTCCAATCCTTCCAGAGTCATAGCAAAATGTTGAGATCTTCTCATACTCAATCCTTCGGAAAAACCACCCAGACAGTCCTTCAACCCAAACTCCTTAGGGAAGATGGTTATCTAACCCAACCCAAACACACACTCTTGCAAATTCTCTCCTCCCCCATTGAAACATATTTCCATCTAAAACTAATGGTTTTCCCACCTTAGAGGCAATTCTAGTCACATTTACCTCATCCCAACATTGTAAGGGTAATTGAGGCATTCTTATCTGCATTGGAGATGTTAGACCCTTCATGGAAGAAGGAGAAAAACACGGTGACCATTTATCAAGTCCAATAATATGCCCATTCACATACCATGGACCTCGTATAAGAACTGATTCCATAGCTTCGGATGATTGAAACGAACACAAAACCCATCCAATCCCAAGAATAGTGAGATGAAACTGACCAAACTGAGCCCATTGATGTCTTAATTTAGCTGCAATAATATGAATAGGAATTTCTTTACCAAATACCTTAGCTACCACAACAAATTGTAACTAGTTAGCATTAGCCATTTCATTTGGAGTACGTAATTTAATAGCAACACCGTCCTCTGTCCGAATTGAATCACCCTCTTTAAAATTAATCTTTATGTAAGGACATTTTGACAAGGGTTTCACACCACCATTATTCATTTCTTTATCAACCACAGAATCCCTTGCCACATTCAAACAATCAGCTTCCACATTCAATCCCTCTATAACCTCCTTCTTGATATTAGGAATATTAATAACATCCGTTGATGAAGATATCTTATTTAGCACAATATTCAAAATCAACTTGGAATTAGAATTAAAATTTCCAAACCAATTCATAAAAATCTTTATGCCTGAAGAAGAAGCCTCATGATCGTTGGCCTTCATAAGAGATTTTGATGGAGACTTAGACAGATGAGGAGTTTTATACTCCAAATCCTGAACTACAACTTTACCTTTTCCTTCCACTGTAGGATTTTTCTTTACCACATCAGATAAATTTTCCTTAATCACCAAAGGGCCTTCTTTCAATGATCTTCTGATAGCAAATCCATTTGAATCCAACATTTTGACATTAGAGTGAATACGATTTACTTCACAATGAGCAAGTGAACTTTCTTGGGGACAAACAACCGGAGTCGATTCTACCGATGAGCGGAGGCCATCTGCTACCATTCCCGAACTTCCCACTGGAAGAACGAAAGTCAAAAAGAAAATTTGAAATGGGACTTTCTCTCACTAAACGACAATACTGTAATAAGGATGGTTGGGAGTGAAGGAAGCAAATATTTAATCAAGATAATCCTTCCAGCTAAGAATAAATTTATGCTACCCCAAGAATTAAGTTTCTCCAACATATAACACATATTGGCTTGAAAATCAGCAGTAATGTACCTTATAAGCAAAATTTTCACACCAAGATAGACTAGTTCCTTAACTAGTTTAAATAAAATTCATTTAGCAAATCTCTTCTTCATACTTTTCTTCATGGCTTAGAACAAATAAGGACAGACTTTCTTATGTTTATCCTTTGTCCTATCCATGAACAATAATCTGCTAGAATGCTTTTAATAAGACCAATAGACTTCAAATTAGCTTCAACAAAGATCAGAACATTTTTTGCATGCAGCAAATGTGAAATTCTCTCAGACTTTGATGCAATTTTGATACCACAATTTCTACCTTTTTATTGAAATGACTTGGAAAGAAGTTTCAAATAAAGAATGAATAAATAAGGAGATAATGGGCAACCTTGTCTAAAACCACAATCAACCTTAATTCAATTATATTTCTGATTATTACTTAGAATGGAAATTCTTGGATTGCATACACATTTTGTTATCCAATTTATAAATTCTAATGGAGAGTTCATCAACTTCATAACACAGAATAAAGTTGCCCAACATATACTATCATAGGCTTGCTCCATATCCACCTTTAATGCAATAAAGCCTTGCTAGATACAAAAAATATGAATTTGTTGAACAACTTTTGTGCTAGTAGGCAATGGTCTAAGATAGATCTATTTGGAACATAATCTACCTACTCTTCCAAGATAAGGTTTGGAATAATAAGTTTGAATCTATTTAACAGCATCCTTGCAAAAAAATTTGTATGTTTTTTTGGCAAAGGTTAATGGGCTTAAATTTTGAAGGACCTAAAGCATTTTTTACCTTGGGGATAAGAATTACTAATGTTTCTTTCCATTCAGATTGCATGACTCTATCTTTGAAAAAATAGCTAATGGCTCTCCAAACATCTTCATTTACTATTTCCCAATAAAATTTGAAGAAAGTAGCAGAAATGCCATCCACTCTAGGAGATTTATTATACCCTTATTGGTTTACAAAAATCCCTAGTTCTTCTTTGGTAAATTCTTCTTAACAATAACTGTAGATTTCACTTTTCAATGGACTAATCAGCATAGAAATCTGGCCATCTCTCCAAAATGCATTGCCATGTTCTCCATTTTTTGCTGAAAAAATTAAGTAAAGACATTAGTGTTGTTAATAGGGTCATCCATGAGATATCCATTTGATAACTTCACTTGCAAAATTCTATTTGCATTCCTTCAAATAGAAGTAAAATTGTGAAAAAACTGATGATTTTTATCTCCATGCTCAAGCCAAATAGTCTTTGCTCTTTGTCTCCACCAAGTTTCCAATCTAGCTTGTGTCAAATTCAAATTTTTAATTTTTACTCTCAGCTCAAGAAGCTCATCATCAGTAAGTCCAAAGTTATGTACTTTTTTTTTGCAAAAAAAAAAAAAAAAAAAAAATTCTATCATGAAGAGAATGTTTGAGGATGCTCAACTCCTTGTATTTGTTCTTGCTCTGGAAACACAAAGCTCTAAGAGTTCTCTTGAGCTTTCTATGAAGAATATCATATGAGTTTCCTAAGTCTAATTTTTGTAGGACTTGTCATAATGCTCCAAGTTGCAGGATAAGAGGTCCAAATGTTTTCAAGCTTGATCATTCTTTGCTGAAAATGAGGCTTATCGAATAAATTCAATAGAAGAGGGAAGTGATCAAAACTTAATCGAGCTAAGTGCCTAATGATAGCAAAAGGAACATTTTGAAGGGCTGTAGAGTTTAAAAGAAGTCTATTTAGCCCCTCCTAGATTCTATTCAATTTATGTTTATTGTTACACTAAGTGAATTGAGGACCCAAGAAAGAAATATCATGAATATCAATTCTATTCACAAAATACTTCAATTCTTGAGGGCCTTGAGATGATAAAAATTTCTTACCACCTTTCTTATCATTCATAGATAAAATGCAATTAAAATCACCCCCTTTGATAGTAGGTTCTTCATTAGATAAGTAAGTCTCAATAGATTGCTGTAATAATCTTCTCAAATGAACATCTTTATTGCCATACATAACTGTAATCTTCCATGCACTAGAGTTAGGAGCTATGAGATTGCCATTGATACAGTGAGAGTTAAACTTAAGTATAGAGAAGGCAAAAACCTTTGAATTCCAAAGTGCAAGAACACCCCTCGATTTTCTTGTTGTAGGAAAATGAAAATAATCCCAATCAACACTAACATATTTGATTATGTCTTCCCTATTTAAAGATTCTATCTTGGTTTCCATCAAACCAATAAAGAAAACACCAAGATCCTTAATTTAAATTTTTAAGTAGTAGCCCGCCACTTTTTTTTATCCCCCTATAATTCTAGAATAAAATGGAATTTATTATTCAACTTATGGGGAAGCATCCTCACTAGCTATTCTCTTGCTAGGCACCACCTTAATAGGTGCCAACTATTTTAGCTCTTTATAGAGTCTTTCATTAAGATAAGAGGTTTTAGGCATATCTATGGAATCATGCTTACTAACCTTATTAGCTTTAGCTCCAAAATCATGAGAAAGATAACTAATATCAATTGATGATTAGTTTCCATAGAATTTTGAGCAAGTTCTATTTGAACTTCTATGTGATGATCATCATAATTAACTCCCTTTTTATCATCTATATAAATGAGTTCATTCTATTCCTTGCTTATCATCTTCACAGAAACATTTTCAATGTGTATATCTCCTTTGATGACCTTCTTATTGGATTGATCATTAATTATCTTTTTCCCATTTGGTTGCAACATGACAGCTACCTCTTTGAAAATGTCTTCATCAGCATTATTAAAATGAACATATTTGCATTAGTCAGCAAATTCAACATCCTTCAGGCCATTTATAGATTTAGCATTTGATTTTAGCAGACATGTCTTTAAAATTGAATCAAAAGGAGTTGCAAAAGGTTTTTGAGAATCCTATTTGATTTCCTTATTAACTTCTTTAGCAGGTCTAAATTTACTAGTA
Source organism: Dendrobium chrysotoxum (assembly GCA_019925795.1). NCBI lineage: Eukaryota > Viridiplantae > Streptophyta > Magnoliopsida > Asparagales > Orchidaceae > Dendrobium > Dendrobium chrysotoxum. The sequence continues at coordinate 72,468,227 of CM034312.1, read as the reverse complement.
ATAATATCATCTACTACTTTATAAGAATTCTTTAAAATAGTCTCTTCATCACTCTGAATTTTATTTTATAGACCACTCTAGAATCCATTCCAATAGATGAATTGAACTTTCTTATACTGTAATTTACATGGATCCAAGGACCATAATTACTTGAGACATTATCATCATAGGACATACCTTGAATATGTTTTTTTTGGATAAGCTTCTTCAACCACCTTCTTCAAAATTCCAACAATTCTATTTGATACCTCCTTATCATCAACTTGTTTAATCTCTGTATACTTGATCTGCTTATGCTCAATTTTACCACAATTGAACAATGATATTTTCTTATACTCTATTTTCTTGAAAAATCTTCCATGCTTCCCTTCAACCCAGTTCCTATAGAAAGTTGGAAATCCAGTTTGATTCACACACATACTCTAGAAAATTCTCTCCTCCCCCAATTGAACATAATGCCATCTAACAACATTGGATTACCAACTCTAGAAGTAATTCTAATAATATTTGTTTCATCATAATATTGCAATTGGAGATGAGGCATTCAAATCCAAACAGGCAATGAAATTCCATTCATAGAAATGGTGAGAAATTTGGCGACCATTTATCCATCCCTATAATGTGGCTGCCAACAAACCGAGGACCTCCATAATACACCTCCTCCATAGTCCCTGTAGAATGTAAAGAACACATAATCCAATCAAGCCCCAAACTAGATAGATGAAAGAATCCATATTATCCCCACTAATGCCTTTATTCATTACTAATCAAAGAGAAAGGAATGCTCTTTCCAAATAATTGCACAACTACAGAATTTTGTAGTTTTTGAGCATTTGCCAATAGATTGGAGCCCGACAGCCACTCCTTCCTCTGTCATCTCAGCCTCTAGAACATGTTTAATAATTTTAATGTTAGGGGGCTTTTTCCATGCAATTGACGAGCTCCAAAGCTGAGAGATTCCTTCCAATTGGGGATTTTTCACTTTTAATCCCTCTACATTAACAAATTTAATAGCTTCAGTACCATTCTTATATCTACCTGGTGATTGAATTCCACGTTTCTGAGTAGAAACCTCCTTATTGATCTCAACCATATGATTAACAGGCTTAGATCCTTCAGCAACAAGTGAAGTGAAAAACCTATTTACATTCAGATTTAGACAAAAAGAAGATGAATTCTCTGTATAATTAGAATCATAAACAAAATAATTGAAGACCTTGCTCTCCTCAATGACACAATTTCTCTTCAAAGAACTGTTAAAAACCTTAGGAACAACTTGCTTGTCCTTCCCGACATAAGAGGCCTCCTTGGCAACTAGAGAGGCTAAAATGGAACATATGGAACATTTCATAATCACCATAGGTGAACCTCCACCACCCTTACATCGATCCCACCAACGAGTAGTTAAACACCTCCACCCCCAACAGATAAGTGATCCCACTATCAATTCTCTTCTTACACCCAGATGAGCTGCTTAGAATGGTAGAAATGACAACCGATGATAGCCGCCAATTAGCCCCCACCATAATAGCTCTTCTGCTAGAAACCCACAACTAGAAAATTCAAAATAAGATGCCATTCTCTCTCTCTCTAAAAACCCATGACTTCTCTCTTTAATTTCTCTATGATTGCTCTATAGTAACCAATCATACTATTTTTTTTTTAAAAATGCATTTGCATTAATAAAAAGAACCTAATACAAATTGCTAAAAGAAAGCAAAACAATCACATTCCTTCTTTAACAATTTAAGAATGGAATGAGGAATTTATTACCACTAATATCATCCCCAAAAAAGTTACTAACAATAACATAGTTAGCATACAAATCAGCTAACTTTATACATTCTCCTAATGAAAAATTAAATAAAACTTGATTAAAGCCTTTTAGGAAAGAAATCCCCTCCATCCACCCATCTTCGATATCCAAATCCACTTTGCAGAAGTTTGATGAAATTATAGTAGTTACCTTCAATATTAATTCTTTTATATTGGAACATCCATTATTGTAAAATACTCCCCAGTGATTGAATGGCTAATAATTCCACTTGAGATACATCCCGATGTAAACAACTGAATCCAAACGCAAGCAAAAACCTTCCTTTGTGATCTCTGAACACTCCGTCAATACCATCTTTATTCGACTTTAATAATGATGCATCAATATTAACTTTAATCCTACTGTTGGAGGTGAAAGAAGTGTAGAGAAGTGCATTTGTACTATTTGGGTGAATTTTTACCTTTCAATTTCTCCTATACCTTCTTTTTTATGCTTGAAATAAAGATTGGTTTGATTTTTATTTTATTAATGTATGGATAATTTCTATGTTGGGCTAATGGTGTGCACATATTATAAGTACTAATGTCGATTCTTATGCCTTAAAAGAATTATAGATATTTTCATTATCTCCCATTTTTAATTTAATGCATATAATGGCTATATGTGTAGTTAATATCTAGTGTGATATTATACCTTGACAGAGGAATATTAGAAAAAATAAGATAATTAAAGTGGAATATTCATGCCTAGACATATGATGTTTAACCATCTAGATTTTATATTAGTATTACTAGAAGGCTATAAACCTCTCTTTTAACCCCTAAAAGCTCAATAGAGATCTAGGGATGCATATTCTCTGATCTTCATCAACATTTAAGAGTCTCATTATAAAAACTTTATTATTTTACATACATTAGTCCAAAATTTTATTTATATATTGGTTTGCATTCTCTTTAAGAGGCAAAAACTCAACACCCCTGACTCTTATTCAATAGAATAAATCTTGTATCTATAACAGATGGTAGTAGTTTGGTTGCAATTAAGTATAAAACTTCCTCATAGGATCAACACTATATCATTAACTTTATTTCTTGATCGATATATATACTTGCGTATCTAATGGGCAATTCATATCAAAGAAATCTTAAGCATATTCATATTAATATATACACTATTTGCCAATATAACAAAATAAAATATATGCTCTTACCACGTCACCACTTCGACAACACTCATCATAAATAAAAATCATGCAGATGTGGAATCAAGGGGAAGAAAAGGTAAAGTGCTACTATAATCTTTACCAGTAAGAGAGTACTCTCTAGTTAACCCACATAATGAGTTGGGAAGATTGATAGAGGATATGATGAATCAAGTAAAGGAAAGTATAAGAAAGATATACAGATGAAGAAGAGGCCATTGAAATGGCCATGTTGAAAAAATGTCTAGGAATGTCTATGTGGTAGATACCAGAGCATCTACTTAGAAAGAAAAGTGTAAAGGTAAAGTAATCCTTTAGATGTTAAGATCGAGGAAGGTGTACACCATAATTGGATCAACATCTATTAAATCATCTCAGTTAGAAAGATAAGCAAATTATTGGAATGGAGAAGAAAAATGGAAGATTTGATGGGTACCATAGCCATTTTACAAAGAAATGAAAGTCCTTCATCTAAAGCTTTGATAGAATCTATCCCAGTAGAGTTTGCTCAACATTTTATAAAGTATAAAGAAGTAGTAAAAAATGAGGATAGAGCTGTAAAATGAGAAAGAGAATTAGTTCAACATGTGACCTTAAATAGTTAGTAGAGCAACAAGTTAAATAGGCTCTCGCATCGTCACATGGAACTTCATATATTCTAGGGGGTAGACTATAGCCAGAGGAATAAAACTTGTTACCTTATCCTAAATGATTTGTGCTACCCTTCTTTAAAAATTTTGATGGTACATGAAATCCTAAACAACATTTGGCACATTTTAGAGGTAGTTGTTGCAGTGCAAGAAGTAGTGATATGTTGTTGTTCAGGCAATTTGTGAGCAGCTTATATGGATTGGCATTTTATTATTATGTAGAATTTCTTAATGGGTCAGTCCTCAACTTCACAAAGTTATAAAATCTATTTGTAAAAAGATTTGCTAGAGTAAGGCCCCATATATCAATCGAGGATCTGGTGATTAAGAAATAGAAACTTAGCACAAATCTGGTATATTATATTTTAAAATGGAGGAATCTTAGCATGAAGTGCAAGCCATAGTTGTAAGAGAAACATGTTATAGAGATTCTCCTTAAAAACATACATGTTATGATAGCCTTTCTATTGATAGGATTTACTATAAATACATTGAAGAGATTAAGTAAAGCCTCTAGTCTCTAAAAGAGAGCTTCTCAATTGTCCTTTCTCAAAGATCAATCATCAGTAGAAATTAAAAAGTTAAAACCCAGAAGGTCTTGGAATAGAAATTTGGTTCAATCTCCATAATTGATAAGGTAAATAAGCAATGAAAATTTTAAGTAGAAAATCCAGCTCGTGCTTCCTAGTGTCAACAGTATAGTAAATCATAGGGTGAACACTTTAAACCTCTTTTTTACTCACTCGAAAAGAGAGTATGGAGGAATTTGAAGCACTTATAAATTAATCATTCTCATTTAAAAGGGAAGCAATTAAAAGAATTTTCAATAACCTCTTGAAAAAATTTGAGTTCAAACTTCCTAACCTTAAGAGGATAGAGGAAGTGGGCAAATCAGGAAACCTAATTACTACCCATATCATCAAATTTTGTGGTACAAACTTGAAAACTGTATAACCTTCAAGGAGTGGCTTGAAAGAATATCAAATCTGGGTTTGTTGTGATTCCCATGGAGTATTTAGTTGATTCAAGTAAAGAATCTCTTAAATGCATGATTGGTAAGCCTTTTACACCCTCTTTGGTTCTAAAGCTTGGTGATGGTTTGGATGTCATCTTATCTAAATCTTCTAAAAAGATTCTAGATAAACTATACTCAAGTATACCAAGGAGAACATAATCCTATTCTGGTTGATTTGGTAGCTCCTAATGAAGTTTAGAAGAAAGTTTCAAATGAAGAACCTAAGAATATTTTAGCTTGCCAATCTTCCATAGTTATGAAGGTGGAAATTAAAAATAAAAGAAAAAGGATAAACATTAAAGTTGTAGTTTCTGTAGATGGGGGATCCAAATCAATTATGCCGCTCACATTGTATGGGACTAAGAAACTAATGAAGAATTATTTAGTGTATATCTTATCTGTATTTGATGATGACATATGAGTTAATAAATCAAGTAGTTTAGTAGAAAATAAATATCAAGAATAAAAAATAAATTTAATTGAACCAAAAGAATCTCTTTAATACTTCTCTGATAATGATTCCCCTATCGTTGATGTTTAAGGTGATCCTGTCAACATTGAGTTAGAGATGCTTGATTCTAATAGTTCACCTGATGAGTACTGAAAGGTAATCCATAATCAATTATGGGATAATAATGTTTTTTTTTTTCTAAAGGGATAGTTTAAGTGAATCTTCATAGTGGTAAAGTTCTACCACCATGAGTTTTAGTTACAGATAAAGGAAAGCAGGTGGCTGATAATCCTAAGGGGGGAATGATGTGATTGGTTATTTAAATATTTCCTCAATGAAGTTCTTTTAATTATTTAAACCAATCACAAATGCAAGTGGAAGATCTTTATAAAAATAATGTAATTTTGCACCTTTAATTTTCGTAACAAAAATAAATAAAAAATATTTTTGTTTATTTTTTTCCATTTTTATTTTCTTTTCCACTAATAATCAACCCAACCAAAGCTTGATAATCCCAACATAAAAGTAAAGGAACAATAAACATGCAAGAAATTTAAATACATGGGAAATAAAAATAAAAAGTAAAGTAGAACGAGCACACTAGATTTTATAGTGGTTTGATCAAAACTTTACCTACGTCTACTCTCTGGAGGCCTCCTCCCAAGTATTGCACTAAACCTTTAACGTCTTTCCTTTAGCCCCCACAACAAGGCAGAAAGCCCTTACACAATTTCTTCTACCAACATAGAGCGGCAGAGTACCAAAAGCTTTTTCACCCTCTTAGTAAAGGTATAATACCTTGAAGCTTTTTACCCTCCTGGTGAAGATAGCATACCTAGAATCCTTTTCACCCTCTTGGTGAAGGTAGATAACCTTGATTTTTAGCCTTAAATCCTTTCTTCCTAGAGCTACCTAAGCGACCAACAAAGACACCTGTGAAAGTCAAGGCAGATGCTTACTTGGAGCAACCCCGTGAACCCCCTCACACTATTTGTCCCTCTCACACAACTTCTCCTTATCCATCTCTAAGCTCTTATATCTCATAAAGCTCCCTTAAGATTTCCTTCAACATCTAAATGTCCTTTCAAAACACTAATCAAAAGGTTTTTATACAAGGCTATTAAAAACCCTAAAATTTTAATTCATCAGCAATTTTTCCTATAGTACGATCGAGGATAGTACAATACGACTAGTTTAAAAATCCTTTTCATCCAGTATAGTTTGAACAGTTTCAGTATGATCTATTCAAGTTTTTCATACCGATTGTATAATACGATATTGGGATCATAGGGTACGATTAATTTAATGTGCTTCAAATCGTACAGGATGAACTCCAAGATGATTAAAAATCATCTCTACTATTCATCCAGTATGTTCGACATCATCTTGTCGATTAGTTTAAAAATTATAGATCATCTAGGATGATCCGTAGGACGACCAATTTTTATCTATGCCTGTCGTCCAATACGATCCACATCGTCATGCATGATCTACTGTATTAAATAAACCTTTATTTGAATAACTAATCATGGGGTTTAATTGAGGTATTAATTTGAATATCATACAGTATGAATTGGTTCATATAACACAATCAGTTCAACTTTCAAATATTAAAATACTTACCTAAATATGATTGGCGGCTAGAATTTCTTGATTAAACTGATCATATATTATGGTCTAGTTCATACTATCTAATTAGTTTAAAACCATTAATTACAAAATTATCCATTTTAAATATTTTTTGAATACTTGATCATAATGTATGATCTGAATCCTAAGGTCACTAAAATTATATTATATTTCTAGCTCCTTATAATATGATTCAATCTTATCATTCTCAAATTTTGCACCATGATCACTATGAATAGTAGATATCTCACATCCTAAATTTTTTTGAATCCATGTGAAGAATGTTCTAAATTTCACAAATGATTCAATTTTATGATATAGGAATCTAACCTAGGTGAATCTAGAGAAATCATCAACACTTATATATCCATAAGTTTTCCCTTCTATGATGGATGAACTAACAGGCCCAAATAAATCCATATGCAGGATTTCTAATGGCCTAGAAGTGATGATGTCCATAATGGAATGAAATGATAATTTAAATTATTTTCCTAGGTTACAAGCATCACAAAGGTGGTTCTTAAAGAAATTTAGCTTAGGTATGCCTCTAAGTAGGTCTTTCTAGGCAATCTTCCTAAGGGCTTTCATGCTTGCATGACATAGTCGCCTATGTTATAACCAGGATTCTTCAACAATAGTTTTTAAACTCATCGAATTTGAATAATCAACACAATTTAAGTGAAGCATGTAAACATTGTTTATTCTTTCTCCTTCGAAGATAATATTTCCATTTAAGCTAATCAAATACTTAGTAGATAGAAATTTTATATCAAAACCTTTATAGCACAATTGATTACTACTAAGCAAGTTTTGTTTCAAATCGTCCACTAGCAAAACATTTTTAATGATAATTTTTTTGAGTTACCAATAATACCTGAACCCACTTTCCTTGGGTGGTGTAATCTCCCAATGTTACCTTGCCTCTTGCCCTAGCCTGTAGCATCATGAATTGCTTTAAGTCTCTTATCATGTGTCTTGAGCATCCGTTATCAAGGTACCACATGCTCTCACTTGACCTTTTGTGAGAGCATCCCTACAATGTCATCATAGATTAGATTTGGGAACCTATGTAAGTTTGGGTTCCACTTTATGCTTTAGTGGATTAGATACATGAATTCTATGATGTGATGCAAATGATTTAGGTCTCCACACAAAAAAAATGTTTTATGGTGTATAGTGCAAGTGTGGGCTATGTGTCATAACATGCCACAGAGAAGCACCTAATCCTAGGGAATGGATTCACTAATCTTAATGGGGGGTAGTTCCTACTCCGAGGATATGAGATATTTCATGCTATATTTTTGGGTTATGCCATTGCACTATTGTAGGCGGTGGTTTATTATTTTGGAGTGCATAAATTTTCTCTTTCAAAAATTCATTTGCACTCTTAAAGCTTTTAACTTCAAGTTTTAATGCATGCTCAGTAGAATCTAATTTACTTGCAAGTGTTTCTAATTATTTATATGATTCTTCTAAATTAGTTTACCCAAATTTCAAGGAATCATGTGCTTTGGTTAATTAATCATGCTTCTTATTAAGTTCATTAAATTCATCTAATAAAGAAGTATGATCCTTATCTAACAGAATATGTTCAGCTTTAAGAATATCATGCTACTTTTCTGATTTAAAAAAACTCAAGTTCAAACCAGCATGCATTTTCTTTAATTTATTATATGAGTCTTGAATTTTTTTCTAAAATAATAAATAGCTCAGTAAAAGATAGTTGACATACCTCATCTTGATCAGAATGATTAAGATTATCATTTTTCATAAGACACAAGTTTGTTACCTCCTCCTTCATTTCATGTTCTGATGAATCCAAAGTTGAGTCTGCCCAAAAAGGCCTTTTGTTCCATTTGCTTCCCCTTTTTGAAGTTAGCTTTATTTTCACTCTTCTCCTTGGCCTGGTGAGTTTTCAGATTGGGCAGTTAGACTTTATGTGTCTTGATTTACTACATTCAAAGCAAATAGTGTTAGATGAATTTTTCAAATTTCTACCTGCTATACCTTTTTTCTATTATTGATGATGTTTTTTCTTTTGCCTTAGAAAGCTTTTGAATTGCCAAGTCATCAGTGCTATGTCATTGCCTTCTTTAACTACAGAGCTATTACTCTCAAAATTGTTGACCTTTAATGCCACTGCTTTGTCCTTCTTCATATCACCTGTATCAAGTAATCTTTGACTCACACTTGTAGGAAATGAGTGAGCCAAGCAAATTATAAATAGAATAAATATTCAAATCTTTATATTCATATGTAGCAATAACTTTAGTATCATAGATACTAGACAACTTAGAATTTTGTTGACCTTCTGAGAGTTTGATAGTTCTCTACCTAGGGCATGCAAAGATTTCACTATATGGGTAAACCTAGTGTACATGTCTGAAATAGTCTCATTTGTTTTCATGAGAAAGAGTTCAGAATCATGTAACACAATATTTAACCTAGACTATTTAACCTCACTAGTACCCTCATAAGTGATGCATAACCTATCCTAAATCTATTTGCCAGTAATACAGAAAGAGACCCTCATGTAATCTTCATATTTGAGTGCACAAAAAAAATAGTTTAAACATTTTATATTAAGTTGTGTCAGATCTCTATCCTTATTAGTCCATTAACTAATTGGTGTTTCAATTTTCATGCCATTCAAAAATCTAAACAAAGCAAAAAAACCTTCTTGAATCATATGCTACATGCAAAAATAAATAGATTATAAAAAAGTAGATATGCTATTTTTTTTAAAAGTCAAATAGTATATTATCAAATAATAGTGGACGACTTATAAAATAACCCTATATAGTAATCCTATTTCTAAAATGTCCATTAGATCTTTTCTCGGAGATTTTTAAATCACTAATTCTGAGACCTACTCTGATTCCAATTGAAAGTTCAAGTGAGGTGGTTAAACCTTATTGAACTACCCTAGACACACCAAGAGGGGGGGGGGGGGGGGGGGGGGGGGGGGGGGGTGTTGGGGTTGAATTAGTTATTTAAAATTTTCCTCAATGAAGTTCTTTTTATTATTTAAACCAATCATAAATACAAATGGAAGATCTTTTTAAAATAATATAATTTTCCTCCTTCAATTTTGGTAACAAAAATAAATAATAAATATTTTTATTTATTTTAGTCTTTTGTTTTTATTTTCTTTTCCAATAATAATCAACACAACCAAAGCTTGATAATCACAACACAGATTAGCAAGAATAATAAATGTGTAATAAATTAAGATGCAGGAAAAATAAAACATAGAAAATAATATAGAATGAGCACACCAGATTTTATAATGGCTCGATCAAAACTTGAGTTACATCCACTCCCCGGAGTCCTCCTCTCTGGGTATTGCACTAAACCTTTAGTGTCTCTTCTTTATCCTAAACAATAAGGTGGAGAAGTCCTTCCACAATATCTTCCACCAACTAGTGCAGCAGAGTTCTAGAAGATTTTTCACCCTCGTGGTGAAGTCAGAGTCCCTTGAAGCTTTTTTACCCTCCTGGTGACGACAGTGTACATGGAATCCTTTTTCACCCCCTTGGTGAAAGCAGAGAACCTCGATCTTTAGCCTTGAAGCCTTTCTTCCTAGAGCAACCTAAGAGATTAATAAAGACACCTAGAGGTATCAAGGCAGAAGCTTGCCTGGAGTAACCGCATGAACCCCCTCACACTAATTCTCCCTCTCATATAACTTCTCATTCTGCCTCTCCAAGCTCTAAGATCTCACAAAGCTCCCTCAAGAATTCCTTCGACAACCATAAGTCTTTTAAAATCTAATTGAAAGTTTTTTATACAATGCTTTAAAAAAAACCCAAAAATTTCAATTTAACATAATTGTTCGTATAATACGGTTGGGGATCATACAATATGATTAGCTCAAAGATCCTTTCATTCATTATAGTTTGACCAATTTTAGAATAATCTGTTTAAGATTTTTATTCCAATCATATAATATAATCTCCCGGATGATTAAAAATCATCTCTACCATTCATCCAGTATGATTGACATCATTCTATATAATTAGTTCAAAAATCATGGTTCATCCAGGATGATCCTTGGGACAACCAATTTTCTCTACCTATCATTCTATACGACCCATATTGTACTATATGATTTAATGTGTTAAATAAACCTTGATATGATTGACTAATCATGGGAATTAATTTTGGTAATAATTTGAATATCATACAATACGAATAAGTTTATATAATATAATTTGTTTAAATTTCAAATATTAAAATACTTACCTAAATTTGATTGGTGGCTAGGGTTTCCAAATTAAACTGATTATATAGTATGATTTAGTTCATATAGTATGATTAGTTTAAAAATATTAATTATATAATTAGCCATTTTAAATAATTTTCTCAATTCCTGATTTTATAGTATGATCCAAGTCATACAGTATGATTAGTTTAGAAAAATTGAGATTTTAGTTTTCTCACTCCCCTGTGTGGGTACACAGTCGCCAAGTTAGCATACACCTTTTACAAGACTTTAACTTAAGAAATAAAGAAAATTAAAATATAGACTCTTATAATACATTATCCTACTCTACCCAAACTTGAGTCCTGAATCTTATTGCATTAGCGTATGATGTACCTAATATATTCATACACATAGAAATATATTACATGATAAATGCTAGGAGACATAAGGAGACAATCAATAATATTTATTATCGTCAAGATCAAAAGCTCGGGATCCCAAATTACAACAAGAAGGCCTTTACACATGTGCTTGATTCTCTATGGAGGAAATAAATACATTAAATTCATAGGCCTAGGATGTGTTGGTAGAAACTTCAAAGCAACTTGGAGTATTTAATTAACATATTCTTTGTAATAACTACTAAAAAATTGCTAATAAATGATTAATAAAACTTCAAGGACTCTATACAATCATTTTATCCTATATGGGAGAATGAATACATTACAATTATGAGCCTTAGTACTTGGCATTAAGTGACTTTTACACTTTGAAGTCATTAACTAACATGCTTTTTTAAAACTTAAAAATAAAATAACTCAAACAAATAATATACTCTTAAACTTAATTAATAAAATTCTAAAGAACTAAAATTAGAAATAAATTAAAATCTCCTTTGGCCTATAATAAAAAAATAACTTCAAATCTAAATAAATTAAACATCAAACCTTCTAAGACATATCAAAACCACATAGAGCCACACACACTATATTACTTATTTGCTAGGACAACCAATTATATTCTCAAGTTAGGCCGGTAGTGTGATTGGTGTGATGTAAATGCCTTTGCTTGGAGTGTATCCTTTGTATGCCTTTTTTCTTTCTCTATTCTAGATGTCATACCATACATAATTATTTTCCATTCAGTGCACTTTAGATTTATTAAATTGCATATACCTGCCTTACACCCATACATATTCATATGGTATCTTTGCTCTATTATTGGGTCAAAGTAGAATGTATCTAGGTATAAATTTAAATGTAAAGAGTCAATTGTAAATGTAAAGATCTTGATTATATATTTAGATCAATTTATTAAAAATCAAGAGTTATAGAAGATTTAAAGATGTTTACTTACATATACATTCGGCTCTAAAAGATAATGACCCCTAAAAGATAATGACCCCTCTTCCTTTGAGGGGCATTCTCTTTTTGAATTCTATAAAAAATCTAGGAGCCTGAATATATAAAGACTAATGTAAGCAACCATATTTAAATCTATAGTATATAGGAGTGTAAATCCAAGTTTGTTGTGGTGGAGCTTGGCCATCTTAAATTTTAAAGAAAACCCTAGGTTGTATTTCAATTTCAAATAAATGAATAAAGGTTTTATTTATACATTGCTTCATACATCATGCATAATGCTAGTTAGGCACATTTGTATATTAAAGAGTCTTGATTTTAAGTTTCTAAGCTAAACATCTTTTATTTCTTAGGATTAGAGTCATCATATCTTACATTCATAAGGCGGTTTATTAGTGCTTGGGATGTTAGATGGTAATCCATGCCAGGTAAACATATGCCTAAATTTTAAACCTCTCAGTATCTTCTCTAAATTCTAAAAGTTTAAATTTCTTCCTTAAAAGTAATTTAGTCTTTGAGCTTCTAAACTCAAAATTTTAATCAAATCATTGTAATTTGAAAAGTCTAATCCTCACTTTAACTAAGTTTTTTCAAGATTCATCCTGAGATGTAATTAACTATAAGTGCTTTCCTCTATAGAGTGTCAAGAACACAGAATAAAAGAAACTCTACTTTAGTTTTCTAAATTAGTGGACAAATATTTTAACGCAAACTAAAATTTACCCTTAGTTTCATTTTTAAAAATATAGATGAATTTTACTTTCATCCTTCATGATGAATTTAATTTTCTTTATGTAGTGTTTGATTATGAAAATTAATTTTGATTCTCTTTTTAAGTTGATAATGAAGCATTCAACTATCTCTCGATGTAGTATAATGTTGACTATGTAAATTTCACTAAAGAAATATTAAAGCAAATCATGTGGCATATACATTTATTTCTCCATAGGACCATAGATGGTCTTTACTAAAAACCATTTCTACTTTTAAATGTCATTGTATAATATGATCATTATTTTTTTAAAGATAATGCAATATTCTCTCTATTATATTTAATAGTAGAATAACACGCTTTTTTTTTCTAAATTCATCCTAATTCTTAAACCCCTCGTAGAAAATTATATTCATTTTTCAAATGATATACTATTCTTTTGAATGTGTTTGATTACAAAGATGAAAATTCTAAAAAAATCTATTTTCTTTTCAAATAATTTCTATAGAATTTTATATTCATCTCTCGGGATGACATGCTATTCTTTGAATAATGTTTAATCATAGAAATGATATTGTCTAAAGTCCTATTTTTATCTTTGAATCCATTACAGAATATCATGTTTGTCTTTTGAGAGGGTATGCCATTCTCGATGTAGTATTTAATCATAAAAGTAGGAGTTCCCAAATCAAATCAAAGTAGTTCTATTCTAACACACACATCTAATAAGAAAAATATATGGTGACGTAAGGTAGAAACCACTCCTATTATAGTAGTGTCACCCAAGTATTTATAGGGGAGGAACACAAGAAAAGTAAGGAATAAAAAATTAAGTATCCAGATCCAGTAGGAGGATAAGACTTTAAATTTTTTTTGGATCATGATGACTTCCTAGAGGATATGGTAGAGAATATATTTGTGGTAAACACCAGAAGTCATCATAGAGATATCAGTCTCTTATTACTGAAGTTCAAGATGTATTAGTTGAGGAGGGCATTACCCCAAATGACATAGCATTTGTTAGAGTAGACAAGTTGAAGGTATGATCAAATTTTAAAAATGGAATGGAAAATAAAGGAAATGATGGCCACTATTGTTGCAAATCTGGTTTTGATGATGACAAACATGTTTCCAGTGTGTTTTGCTTGGCTAACCCGTTTCAGGCACAAAAGATCACGAGCCACTCAAGCCAACTCAACATCGGGTCCAAGTGTGTCCAATGTACTATTTTTCTTTTTCTTGAGTCAATTGTAATGTAACTGATCCCCCAGCTAAGTAACCTTGCACACACATACTCAGGGGGAGAGCTTGAGTGAATTAGAGTTTCTGTTTATTTTTTGTTCAGATCATCCTGGACGATATTCACATCATCCTGGACGATCAGGTAAAAATATAAACCCTAATTAGGGTGACTAAGTTAAGAGGGTCTGATTAAGCAGATCATCCTGGACGATCTTTGGATCGTACGGGACGATATGCTCAAATCAGAAATTCTCAGTCGCTAGATCAAGTTAGGCAAGTTTTTATTTTAAGTTATTTGGTCTGATCGTCCCAGACGATACGTGTATCATCCTGGACGATTCAGTACAATCATGCCTAATTTGATCTGGTAATTAAGGAAAGCAATTTATTTTTGATTGATACGATCATATCATCCTGGACGATCGCGGGATCGTCCCGGATGATCATGATCGTCTAGTGCATTTCAGCTGTACGACCCGAACTGTGTATAGGATGATTTGGGCACTTTTTGAACTAATCGTACAAGACGATATCCCGATCGTCCTGGATGATCAAGTCATTTTTTGGTCGTCCAGCACAAGTTTCTCTAGATGACCCGAACTGTCTTCTAGACGATATTCCTCGATTTGCACTAATCGTCCCGGACGATCGCAGGATCGTACGGGGCGATATGAACAATTTTTTCTACTGATCGTCCAGAAGAGCCAGATCGTCCAGGCTAAAACAACTGATTTTGAACTGATCATACAGGACGATCTAGAGATCGTCCTGGACGATCTTGGCCGACTAGTTGAGATTTAGGGCAAATTTTAAGCCCTCCTATAAAAGATATTTTTCTTCCAACAAGAAAAATCTTTTGCCACTTTCCTTCCCAGAGAAACCCTAGAGAGAGAGAGTTTGGGAGAGAGAGAGAGGATCTTGTGAGGGGGAGTTAGTGAGGGATTCACTAAGGTTGCTCCATGCACGGATCAGAGTCGTCTTCTCTGCTCGTCGTCTTTCATCTAGTTGGTGTTCGTTGTGGTAGGATCGTTCGCAAGAAGATCCGGGGTTCTCTGCCCACTTCAGGTGGAAGCAAAAGGAGGTCGGGTTCTCTGCCTCACCGTGTGGTGAAAAGGAGGTTTTGTACAGGCTTCTCCGCCTTGCTGTGGGAGCAAAAGGAGAGTCACTTTTTGTTTAATGCAATACCCGGAGGGGAGGCTCCGGGGAGTGGACGTAGGTCAAGTTGACCGAACCACTACAAAATCTGATTTGCTTTTTTGATTCTGTTCTGCACTTTACTTTTCTGATATTAACTGCTTGGGTGAATATCTGTGATTGATCTTTTCGTTCTTGTTTATTTGTTTCCGCTGCAAAGTATCGAAAATATTTTTCTATTCCTCGTGAAATTTTTAAATAACCAATTCACCCCCGCTCTTGGTTAGCCTCGGGACTAGTTCACTAGGGCTTAACATCCCTATCGAACTTTAAACTATGGTTGTTTACAATCTTAAGAATATCCACTAGCATGGGCACATGTTGAACTTTTTTTTACCCAAGTCTATTTAGGAAGTTACAAGGAAGGAAGAAGTGTTTGTTAGAGAAGAACAGAGGAAAGAACCATAAACTAAGTCTACTCAGTCTGAGAACATTAAAAAATATGAAAACCTACATGTTTAAGAAGCCTTAGCTCAATCCCAACTTTCTTCATCTATTCTTAAGGTTAGACTCTACCAGGAAGATTATGATGCAATTATATATCTAAAGGAATTCATGTCACCTTGTTTCAAGCTCTTCAATTGTATTGAAAACTCGAAGTAGCATATATCACACTTTAAAGCTAGCTGTTGTAATGCTAGAGGCAGAGATGCTCTATTATTTAGATTGTTTATAAGTAGTTTATCAAGAGTAGTATTTTACTAGTATGCAAACTTACCTAACACTTTATACACATGTTTACCAAGTTAGAGAATTATTTTATCAAAAGATTTGTAGGGGCACAACATCATATTACTATTGGTCATTTGATAGTAAAAAAGTAGAAGCCTAGAGAATAGTTAGTAGATTAATTACTTTTGGGGAGAAATATAAGTTTGAAGTGTGATCCTTAATTATAAGAGTAGCATGTAGTTGAGATTCTGCTCAAGAATATCCATGGACAAACATCTTTCCTTCTCAAAGGTTTTACCATTAGGACCTTTGAAAAGTTACATAAAAAGGTTGCTAGTCTCTAAGAAGAAGCTTCATAAATAGCATTCCTTACCAATCTGTCTTTGGAGGCAAATAAGTCAAAAACATAAAAAGTCTTAGAAAAGGAACCTGGGTCAATTTCACTTGCTGACAAGGCCAAGTTTCCCATGAAATTCCTAGTTGATAGTTCTCTATTTTAGCCATGTACTTAGTAGCCTCTGAGATTTTGCTTGGTCAATTGACACTATATCAGCAGAGGCCATATCTTACTCCAGGGGAAAGGAAGGAGTACAGGGAAAGATTCATATCCATGATCAACAAAAATTACTCATTTAAAGAGTGGAGATCAAGAAATTCTTTTATAAACTTCTCAAGAAGCCAAACTTCAAGATCCCCAAGTCCAAAAGATCAAAAGAAGTAGGGAAGTTGGGGCAACCTAACTATTATCCTTACCACAAGATCTTGGGTCATGAGCTAGAAGATTGGATCAAATTTAAGGAGTGGCTTGATATGAACATCAAATAAGGAGTGGTGCTGATCCCCAAGGAGTACTTAGTGGATCTAGGTTAGGGATATGCTAAGTATATATATCTGGTGAGCTTCCTATTCTCATGTAATTCACTAATTTTGTCGATGAATGGGATATTGTTTTATCTTGATCATCAAGAAATATCTAAATAAACTTTCCATTCTTCTCTTTAAGAATTTTCAGGAGCTCAAGAACTTTAGTAGGTTAATGTAGTAGTTTCTAAATATGACCTGAGGATGATTCCAGCTTTAGAGCTTAAAGTGGCCCGAGATAGTGATGTCCCTATAGTTCAAGTGAGGGAGCGAGGGACAAAAATAAAAATTAGCATGTATCTTAGAAGATTGTAATTTCTGTGGATGGGGAAGTCAAAACCCTCATGCTATTAACTCTGCATGACTTTTATTTTGTTCAACAAAGAATTTATTAATTGATAAAAAAGGATTTTATATATGTCTTGTTTATCTCCAATGAGAATGTTAAGGATGACTTAATAAATATGCTTAATGATGATTTTCAAAATGGTAATTTTAATCTTAACCAACTAAATTCGTCTCTATGATACTTTTTGTATAGTGATGCCCCTATTCTAAATTCACAGGGTATGTCTATTTGCATTGAAGTTGAGATGTCAGATTCAAAAAATTTAGCAAAAGAAAACCTCAAATAAGTTGAAATACACCTAAAGGACCCAACTATCCCTTCTCCCAAAGAGGTAATTCAAGTCAATCTCTATAGTGGCAAAGTTCTACCCTCGTGTGTTACTTCTAGGAATAAGAAAAAATAAGTAATTGATAATCCAAAGTCTCCACTCGTACCATAGCCTGTACCTTCTCAGGACCTCATTGATGGTGGAAATCCTAAGGTTTATTATAATATGCTGGCTCACCTCAAGAAGCTGCCTGCTAAGTTGAGCATATATGATGCTAATGTCTTTTCTAATGAAATAGGGAAGTTTTGACAAAACACTACTTGATTTAGATACTTGTATGGCTCAACTAGTAGTAGTACAGTCTGAGGAGGCACTTTTCTTTGAAAAGACCTTAGAAATAGTATTTTTTTATGAAGACTTACTCCTATGAACAACCAATTACAACCATTCACTTTACATCTCTATAAATATGAACAACTTTAGATTATCTCATGTTCTTATTAATCTAGGTGCATCGTTCAACATCATGCCTCTCAGAACTCTTGCTTACTTGATTTGATACCTGTGAGCTCACTTCAAATAAGATGATATTATAGGGCTTCAACATGAAAGGTGAGATGGCTTTGGGTTTGGTAACCTTATTGCTATAAATGGTTGAACTCAAAATTGAAGCAAAGTTTTACATCATGGATTTGGAAGCATCTTTCAATGCTATCTTAGGTTGACCTTGATTCTATGAATATAGGATGGTTTCATCTTCTCTTCACCAATGCATCAAATATTCTTGTGATCACATTTGGAATTGCATTAAGGGAGGTCTGCAACCATTCTCAGTTCATGAAATAGGAATCTATAAGGATTCCTCTTATTTTCGACCTATGAAATAAACAGTCTTTTCCTAGGATTTTAAACTCGGCATTTGCCAGATAAAAGGGCATGAAATGTGGATAAAATTATTGAGAAAGGAAATAAAAAGAAAAAGAGGTAGAAAAATAAGATGAAAACTACACTTCCATTGAGCAAAATATTTGTTAGAATCCTACTCCTACATAGTGAGGTGGTAGAATGGCACAACAAACTAGAGGAAGAGGAAGGGAAGGACAAAGTCAAAGTGAAATAAATTATGAAAATATTATAAGTTAAAACAAATGCTTGCAATACATATTAATTTAGAATCTAACTCAGAGAATGAATCATGTGTATTTGAGAAAAAACAAATAGGACAATACAAATACAAATGATTTAAAATTTCCCTGGAAGTATATAGTGATGAAGATAAAATGCAGGTAAATGTTATGGATGACTCAAATACATCTTCTTATGATATGCTTAAGAGATATATGAAAACCATAACACTAACACCTCTATCTCAGGATAATGTTGGTGGGTTAGCAGTTATGCTGTCACCAATTTTAAGCAATGACTGTTAACCTGCAATATTTATACCTTCTACTAATAAAAATCTTGAAAATGTTGTAAACATTTAAGATCCTTTTATGAATGAAATAGTAGAACTCCCTTTTGATTTATATCCCACTAGTTTTAAAAATATGATTGAACGAGGCTTAACTCCATCTACTTAGACTAAAGGTAAATCTCAATGCCTTATTATGGGATACAAGAAACATCAAGCCAAAATCAAGAGGAAGCATAGGCTTTGGCACTATTAGTTCAAAGGATGACGATGAATATTGTTTTGTTATCACTCATAATACGGAGTCTGATTATCTCTTTGCAAAGGATATTCAAGAACTTAGCAAACTTTTTTTTGAAGGATCAGATGGCATGTATAACCTTCAAGTTAGGGATGCGCCTCCTAAAATTGAAAAGTAAATTAAATAAACTATCGATGAGTTAAAAAAATCAACCATGGTAGAGAAGAAAATTCTCATCCCACTTTTATAAGTGCTTTATTGAATGAGGATGAATCAAATGACTTGGTCAGATTACTTTCAAAGTTTAAGGATTGCTTTGCATGTAATTATGATGAAATGCCTTAATTATCTCTAGAAGTGGTAGTCCATAAATTTGAAATCCAACCTAATGTAATTCTCATCAAACATGCCCCACGATTCATGTGCTTAAAAATTAAATAGTAAGTGATTGCAAAAGTAAAAAAGCTGATCAATGTAGGTTTTATTTGAGAGGAGAAATACCCCTCTTGGTTAGCTAGTATCTTTCCAATTAAAAAGAAAATTTGTCAAAATTATGTGTGGACAAATAAAAATAGAGGTTGATGTCTACTTATTAACTTTAATATTTTTTAATTAAATCCATATAGTAGAATGGTATATTAGCTGAAAAGATAGACTAATGTCATATTATTGATTTGGAAAGAGAAACGATATTTATTTTCATGATCAAATGCAATATAAGAAATGCTAAATTCATCTCAAAAGATAAAATTGACATTGACCTTTAATTTTGAAAGTAAAACTAACCATGGAATAAGATATAGTCTATGTCTAGAGATTTTTTGCCTACTTTAGAAGACTAAAGCTGAATTATTTTAAACTAAGTTTTTAATTTTCTATAGAGTCAAGCCTTTATAGTTAATTACATCTCAAGACAAGTCTTCAGAAAACTATTGATTAAAGCAGTGCGTAAACTTCTTAAATAAGGATTTAATCAAGAAGTTGAGCTTTTTTTTATCTATGAAAAGAAATGAATAGAGCCTAAAAATTAGTTTTTAGTTCTATTATTTAAGGAAAAGATTTAAATTTAGATTTAGAATTTGGATAACACTCTTGGGGAGAAGATATAGAGGGTGTATATGCAATCTAGACTTATGTCTGCTTAAAGTGGATAACCAACTAACCACCTAAAACATACCTTTTAAAACCATGCTTCTAACTCTGGTGCATGAAGATAAATAGGCAGTTATGTACAAATAAATATGCCACTGATTTGCTTTATATTTTTTAGTCAAATTTGCATAGCCAACATTATAATATTTCGAGTGATAGACTAATGCTTCACTATTAACTTGAAAAGATAAATAAATTTTATTTTTATAATCAAACATAGGATATGGGCGGTAAAATTCATCCCAAAGAATAAAAGAAACATTCACCTATCATTTTGAAAATGAAACTAACCAATGATATGATATAGTCTCTGTCAAAAAGGATTTTTCCCTACCTTAGAGAGAAACTAAGATAGGGTTTATTTAAAACTATATTTTATTCTCCCTATAGAGGCAAGCCTCTATAGTTAATTTTATCTTAAGATAAGTCTTGAGAAAATTCTTGAGTAAAGTGAAGATTAGACTGTTTAAATATATAAATATTTGATTAAAAAAATTGAGTTTAAAATCTAAAAGATTGATTTACTTTTTAAGAAGAAATTTAGAATTTTAGAACTTATTTAGAACTTAGAGAAAATACTGAGGGGTGTATAATCTAGACTTATGTCTAGTTGGAGTGGATAGCCAGCTAACATCCTAAACAAAATTAATATTTTTATGAATGCAAGATAGGATGGCTCTATTCCTAAGGAATAAAGGATGTTTCATTTAGAAAGTTTAATTAAAACTCTTTAATATGCAACACCATCTAACTAACATCATGTATTATGTATAAAGCAATGCATAAATAAAACTTTTATTCATTTATTTGAGATGGAAATACAACCTAGGGCCTGGTGTAAAAGTATGGTTTTATTGTGTTTTCTTATTGTCTTATGGTTCCAAGTTTCCTATAGAATTCCAAAAGATAATGTCTCTTAAAGGAAGATAAGACATTTACTTTTGGTGTACTATATATGTATATGCAATTACCTTTAATCTTTCACAACTCATTATGTTTATAACTCGATCTAAATATATAATCTAGACATTTACATTTACATTTGACTTTTATATTCATATTTGTACCTAGGTACATTCTACATTGCTCTTATTTTTAAAATAAAGAAAAGGTACAATGAATATATAAATATAATGTATATATAGGTGCAATACAAGTCTGCATTGTTTAATAAATTTAAAGTGTACCAACAGTAAAATAATCATGCATGGTATTACATCGAGAGTACACAAAGTAAGAAAACATACAAAGGATTCTCATTATGCAAAGGCATCCACATCATACCAAAACACACTACCGGCCTTGCTAGCCTAAGGCAAGAGTCAATTATCCTAATAAATAAGTTCTACAATGTGTGCGGCGTCTGTGCAACTTTTATATATCCTAGAAGGTTTGATGTTTAAGTTATTTAGGTTTGGAGTTCTTTCTTGGTTATAGGCCAAAAGAGATTTTAATTTCAATTTAAGTTTTTGTACATTAGAATTTTGTTAATTAAATTTTAGAGTGTTTTATTTATTTGAGTTATTTTATTTTAGATTTTAAAGAACCATGTTAGTTAATGACTTCAAAGTAAAGAAGCCATTAACCTAAAAGTCCTAAGGCTCATAATTGTAATGCCTTCATTCTCTGATATAGGATAAAATAATTGCATAGTATCCTTAAAATTTTATTAATCATTTATTTGGTGAATATTAATAGTTATTTTGAAGAATATGATAAACTAAATATTCCAAATTACTTTCAAGTGTTCAACCAACACATCTTAGGCCTATAATTTTAATGCAATTGTGCCCTCCAAAGGAATCAAACATAATACATAGGCCTTCCGTTTATAAAAGGTTTATTAAAGACTAAAAAATGTAATGCATTTGTGTACTTCAATATAATCAAACACAATATATAGAGGTCTTTTCATTTATTAATAACTTATTAAAGAAATTATTTAATTATTTATTATTCAATTAATGAATTTATTTAATTAAATTGAATTTAGTTAGGTGTATTATTAAATTTTATTTAATTTGATTTCAATTAAATTTTATTTGATATTCTTTTATTTTATTTAATTTATTTAAAACATTAAAGTTTTATTTAAAATTTTTAATTACTTTTTAATTAATTTCTTTTGATTATTTAAATTTAATTATTTAAATTTATTTTAAATTTTATTTTATTTTGTTTAATTCTTTGGGATTTTTATTTTATTTATCTGATTTTAATTTTTTTAGATTTATCTTTTATTTTATTTTATTTAATTAATTTTATATTAATTATTTTATTCATTTATGTTGGATTTATCTAATTAATTTATATTTATTATTTTATTTTCATTATTTTTATTATTTTATTTTATTGTTTACAATTATTTGCATTATGCTATTAAGAATATCAAGTAGGAAAACTCCTAAATATTAAAAGCATTCTAAGCTAAAAAAATGTTTAGAAAATAAAACTAAGTATGGGAGATTAATCAATGCTACGTAGTCTTCATTTTTGGCACTAATGAATAAAACTCTATTCTTTAGCTGGTCATTAGGTTTAAAATAGTAAATGCAGCATTTCTACAAGGACCTATTAAGGACTCCTATGCATGGACACATATAAGGGTTTAGAGAGCTAGGGGTCCTATTTTTTAAAGATTTACCTCAACATTGTTTGTCGGGTGGTTTTTGGCCATAGCAACTCAATTTGAAAGAAATGTAGGCGACTAAGTCCTTTAGCTCGCTGTCCAATTTTGACAATCACAATTTCTCGCAAACAACATAAAGAAACATGCATTAGAATTCAATACATTTTAGTTTCCAACTGATATGTAATGGATTTCATAGTGATTGATGAGAATGATTATAAATGTAAATAACACACAAGGAATTAAATGACATCCCCTTAGCATGCTTTATTTCAAGGTTTATGAAATCCTTAATTGGAATTGCATTTAAAATAATTTTCAAATTCTTGTAATCATATTAATTGAAGTGTATTTCATTTCATGTGAATTTGAAAATATATCATTAGATTTATACCGAATTGCCAACTCAAAAAATTAATATATGAACATATGTTAATGAAGAGAATTAATTAAATTGTAAGAAAATTAAAATTTGAGATAAGTTTCACAACGCTTCTTTACTTAATGAAGTGTTCATGTTGTTAAAGCATTAAGAAGAGTTTACATCTAAATAGGTTTATTAAAGTAAACTAGAGAAGAATTGTGCCTTGCAATGAAGGATTTCTCTATTTTTGGTTGTAGACTTGCCTCCTCCATTGTCTTTCAAACATCATTTAGTAACTTTGAAATACCTTATTTAAGAAACTTTTACTTGCTGAGTAGTTATTTATTTCATAATAATTCCAATAAGCTATTGCTTGTAGAGTATTATAGCTTTTATAAGAATATTCTTTACTTTTACTAACATGAAGCACGTTCCATATGAATAAAGCATTGAATACATGAATATGTGGTCAAAAATTGCCATCAAACATAAAATAAACATCACAACGCCAATAAATAAAGATGAACTCCTCCTTTAGTATGTAAGATTATAATGAGAGAAAATTATTTTGCTATAATAGATAATGGCCATGACTTGAATATTTTGAACATTGATTTTAATTATTAAGGTATGGTTACTAAATGCTAGAACAAATGAAGATAAAGCATACATATATACAATTAATTTTAAGGAAAATAAATATACTTTTTTAGGTTAGATTATTGGAAAATTATTGCCCTCATGCTTACCTTTTCCTTGCTTGAAGTGTTGTAGTGCTTTTCCTATCTTGCTTTATTCAGCTTATGCAAGTAGGAGAGAGGAAGAATGAATGAACCAAAATAGTAGCTCTCTTACTTGATGGAAGTAATAGACTGCTCAGGTAATTATCCTCTTCATTTTATAATGGAAGGAAACAACAACAGCCCTCACACCTTTGGGAGGAATGAACAATAACACCTCTCTCTTTCCTCTTCCATGCTCAAAATTATGTAGACTAGAGAACAAGCTAGTTGCCAACTTTCCCTTTTTATTTTTGCTCAAATAGTTGTACCTGAGAGATAGAGAGAGCCCGTTGAATGCTTGTAGTGAGAGAGAGATAGAGATTCATGATGGAGAGCCCAACTACCATAGAGAAATTATTTGGTGCAAAGTCCAGATGTAGCTTTGTGTCTGAACTCCAATTAAAACTTGACACGTGGTGGAGACACATGGATTTTTTAATTAGATTTTCTTTTTTATTTATGTCTTTTCAGCCCGAACGACTCGACTAACCCACAATTTTATACCCTTTGAAAGAGAGAGTGGTTTAGGGTTGGCGCTCCATTTTAAGAAAAAAAGTAATGAAAACTCTAAAATCTAAATATTTAGGACTTCTGATTATTGCTCTGAAAGAAAAAAAGAGAAACAACATTACTCTATATTGGTGGAGATGGAATGCTATCACTAGAATGAAAGAAGGTATGGAAACATTCAAATCTATGCTATCACTATGCTTTTGATGCGCTTTTGTTGAGCTTTCACTGCACATTTGTTGCACTTTCAATACTATATTTAAAAAATTTACTTACATGAACTGAAGTAAATAATTTAAAGTAACTAAAACTTGTCAGAATACGTTTTAAAGCAATCATCCATAAATAATTATTATTCTTTACTTAGGAAATCCCTGCATGGATATTCTATTATGTTATTTGCAGGTCTAGCAACAATTTTGAATGAATTAACAGAAATTATATCAGAAGTTGCTAGGGGGCTTCCGGTGAAGTTGGTATGGCTTTCTTATCATCCCTTTTCATTTTTCTTTGATGTACAAGTATGGGATTTTGCTGTACAGTGGTGTGGCCTTGCTGTAGTGTCAGGGGGGCTTGCTATAAAGATGTGAGTGCTGGAGGGGCACCTGTGGTTGGGGCTTTTTGTATACTTGGTGGGGCTTCATGAACAAAGGAGTGGACTTGCTCAGAAGTTGTGTGGGGGGGGGGAATGGGGCTTTATGTACAGATGGGAGTGCTGGAGTGGCAGCTATGGTGGGGGCTTTCTATACACTTGAGAGGAGATTGGGGTACATGAGGGGAAGCTACGGTGGGGACTTTTGTACACTTGCGGGGGCTTTATGCATAGATTTTGGTGCTTGAGGGGTAGCTATGTTGGGGGCTTTTTATATATTTGAGGGGGCTTAGGTGGCTACTGGGAGTGCTAGAGGGGAAGCTGTTATAAATCTGGATTCCAGGATTATGATTTTGATGACAACAAATATTTTTGTTTTTGTTTGATTGCCTAACCTTTCAGGTCCACAAGATCAAGTGTAATTCAAGCCAGCTCAAGATCGAGTGTGTCTGTGTTCAAATATATTCTTTTTCCCTTTCTTGAGTCAAATATAATGTAATGGATCCCCAAGCTAAGTAACCTTGCACAAACACACTCAGGGGGAGAATATTAGTGAGTTAGAGTTTCTGTTCTATTTTAATCATATCATCCTAGACGATCAAAACGTCATCCTGGATGATCCATTGAAAATAGAAACCCTAATTAGGGAAACCATGTTAAGTCGGTCTGATTAAGCAGATCATCCTAGATAATCCCCTATCATCCGAGTTGATATGCTTAAATTAAAACATCTCAACCGCTAGACTTATTTAGGCAGGTTTTTATTTTAGGAATTTTGTCTAATCATACAAGACGATCTATGTATCATCCTGGATAATTCATTACAATCATGCCTAAATTAGTCAGGTGATTAAGGAAAGTAATTAAGGAATGATTGATTGATCATATCATCTTGGATGATCATAAGATCATCCTGGACAATCAATTATAAATCCTCATCGTCCAATATATCTCACATGGATGACCCAAACTATGTGCCAGATGATATTGCCATTTTAAACTAATCGTACAGGATGATAGCTTTATCATCCTGGACAATCAATTATTTTGAAATCATACAGTATAGTTATCCCAGATGACCCGAACTATGTGCTGGATGATATTGGATATTTTTGAACTAATCATACAGGATGATAGAGATATCATCCTAGATGATCAAGTCATTTTCTTTAGATCGTCTAGACTTTTCTCTTGGATGTCTCGAACTATGTGCTAGACGATATTGCTGATTTAGAACTAATCATCTAGAATGATTAGAACAAACCATGTCTTCTAATCGTTCAGAGGAACCAGATCGTCCAAGCCAAAAGGGGTTGATTTATACTGATCATACAGGATGATCTTTGACTGCAAGTTGAAATTTAGGGCAATTTTTGAGCCCTTCTATTTAAGATCTCTTATTTGCTACTGTTGAGATCTTTTACCACTGTCCTCACCTAAGAGAGTCTTGGAGGGAGAGGGAGAGCTTGGGAGAGAGAGAGAGAAAGAATCTTGTCAGGGGTAGTTTGTGAGGTGTTCACAAAAGTTACTCCAAGTAAGGATTCGAGTCATCTTCTCCAGTCGTTGTCCCTTGTCCTTTGGTGGCTCTATGGGAAGGATCATCAGCAAGAAGATCAAGATTCTCTGCCTACTTCAGGAGGAAGCGAAAGGAGATAAGGTTCTCTGCCTGCTTCAGGAGGAAGGAAAAGGAGGTAAAGTTCTCTGCCTGCTTCAGTAGGAAGCAAAATGCGTTTGAGTTCTCTGCCTGCTTCAGGAAGAAGCAAAAGGAGTTTGGCTTGTTTACCTCACCAGGGTTGGTGAAAAGAAGAAGTTTTTGTAAAGGCTTCTCTACCTTGTTGTGGGAGCAGAAGGAGAGTCATTGAGTTTTAGTGCAATATCTGGAGGGGAGGCTTCGGGGAGTAGATGTAGGTCAAGTTGATCGAACCACTATAAAATTTGGTGTGTTTGTTCTTTTATTGTTTTGCTTTTAATCTCTACACTTTACTTTTCTATGGATGATCCTGTAATTGTAATTATTATTTTAGTTGATTAATCATCTCCACATTAACATGCTATTGCATTTATTTTAAAACATTCAAAAAGATTTTCAATATTATTTTTTCTTAAGAATTTTTAAAACTACCAATTCACCCCCCTCTTATTTAGCCTCGAGCTAGTTCATAAGGGCTTAACATCCCTAATAAACTTTCAAGTGGTATCAGAGAGGGATTCATAAAATCAAGTTTTAAAAAACTTTTGAATTTGATCCATGGCTAACTTTGGTAATAGAAACACTACGGAAGGATATTCAATTACTCGACCACCTTTATTTGATAATATACCTTTTAATTTTTAAAAAACTCGCATGTCCACCTTTTTGTAATCTATAGATTATCGCATGTGAATACTTGTTAAAGATGGATATTCTGCACCATTTAGATTAGTTGATGGCATTAAAACTGAACTTTCTTTTACTGAATGCATGTTTGATGATCGAGATTTAACACAACTGAATGCAAAATACTTAAACTATTTTTTCTGTGCATTAAAATTTGAGGATTACATGCGTGTCTTTACTTGCAGAACTGGTAAAGAAATCTAGGATAGATTATGCATTACTTATAAAGGCACATCAGAAGTTAAGCAACCTAGGTTGAATATCTTACTTCATGACTATGAACTCTTTCGCATGAAATCTTGTGAGTTAATATCTAAAATGTATATTAGGTTTACATAAATTGTCACCTCCCTGCATTCCTTAGGAAGAGAACTCACTAACTATGAGAAAATTAATAAAATTTCAAGATATTTGTCTTCTTCCTATGATGCCAAGATAATTGTGATCACTGAATCTAAGGATTTGAACACTTATTCTATTGATAACTTACTTGGATCAGTCATTCCTTATGAGCAAGGAGTGAACCAAAGATAACTTGATGCAGGTGAAAAAAAGAAGGAGAAAATTGTGCAGCTGAAGGCTAACGATATTGAGACTGATTCTTCTGTGTCTGAAAGTGATGATGTTGCCTTAATCACTAGGCAATTCAAAAGCTTTCTAAAGAAGAGATAAAAGCACCATAAAAAATGGAACAAAGGTAAGAATAGCAAAAATTCTAATGGTTCTTCTGATATGGTTTGCTTTGAATGCAGGAAGCCAGGACATATGAAAGTTGATTGTCCTACACTTAAGACTCACCCAAGCAAGGAGAAGGGTGAGAAGAAGCCCAATTTCAAGAAGGATAAGAAATGGATTCAAAAGGCTTTCTGGGTGGATTCTACATCTAACTGCTCTGAGACTGAAGCTGAAGAGGAGACTACAAACTTGTGTTTGATGGAGGATGAACATCTAGGTCATTCTGACTAAGAAGAGGTATGTGAACTAATACTTGTGTTTTACTTGTAGATGGACCAAAAAATAACTTGCTCAGCAACAATCAACTCTGTGATAAAAGGTTCAGCATAAAGTTCTTGGCAAACACTTACATTATCAGCTTAAATAATAACACTATATTGCAGGGAAAGAGGATCAACAATGTCTATATGCTTGAATTAAATAAAATTAAGTGTGCTACTTTATTCTGCTTAAAAACTACAACTAATGAGTCTTGACTGTGGCATAGGAGGTTATGTCATGCCAACATGAAAACCCTTAAAAGAGTAACCCAAAAGGACTTAGTTAGAGGTGTCCCCAAGCTTAAGTTTACTAAAGACCACCTACGTGATGCCTGTCAACTAGGGAAATAAGTCCAATCCTCTTTCCACTCCATTAAGGACATCAGCACCTCTAGACCTTTATAAGTCCTTCACATGAATTTATTTGGACCCATTAACACTGCCATCTTATGGGGAAAAGTCTATGGATTTGTGATTGTCGATGACTACTGGAGGTTCACTTAGATTAGATTTCTGTCACATAAAACTTAGTTATTTGATGAATTTAAAACCTTCTCCACTTAGATTCAGAAGAAGCTAGGTTCTGAGATCTTGACAATTCGTAGTTATCATGGTAAAGAGTTTGAAAATGTAAGATTTGGAACTTTCTGTGAGGAGCAAGAGATTAGTCACAACTTTTTAGAGCCATTCTTGCTGAGTATTCACTTCCAAAATATGTTTAGGTAGAAGTGGTGAACACAGCCTATTATGTGTTGAATAGGGAGAATATTAGATCTAATCTGAATAAGACACCATATGAGATCATTAAGAGTAGAACACCAAACTTGTCTCACCTTCATGTCTTTGGATGTAAGGTCTTCATTCTTAATAATGGGAAATCATCCTTAAAAAAATTTGACCCAAAATATGATAAATGAGTGTTATTAGGATATTCAAGTGTAGGGAAATTCTTTCGAGTGTTTAACAAGAGGACATTGGTTGTGGTGGAGACTACTCATGTA
This sequence comes from Dendrobium chrysotoxum, assembly GCA_019925795.1. NCBI lineage: Eukaryota > Viridiplantae > Streptophyta > Magnoliopsida > Asparagales > Orchidaceae > Dendrobium > Dendrobium chrysotoxum. Next base: position 72,438,581 of record CM034312.1, on the reverse strand, counting down.
GTGTTTGATGAATCTAATTCTAAGGAGTCTAGAGCTGAGGAAGAAGATGAAATAGGAGAGATTACCCAAGGAGTAGAAACTGTAAATCTGGTGGAAAGGGTAGAACCTGAAAATACTTTGCCTAGAGAATGGAGATATTCTTCGAGTCATCCTAAAGAACTGATTTTAGGAGACCCTTTTGAAGGTGTTAGAACTAGGCATGGACCTAGAAAGGAAGTGAACCACTCTACCTTTATCTCAATGAGTGAACCCACCAATATCAATCAAGCCCTTTTTGATCAATTTTGGATCTTAGCTATGTAAAAAGAACTTAACCAATTTGTGAGGAATGATGTTTGGCAGTTGGTAGAAAGACCCAAGGATCAAAGTGTAGTAGGAACCAAATGGGTCTTTAAGAATAAAATAAATGATTCTGGTTTGGTGGTTAGGAATAAGGCAAGATTGGTGGCTAAGGGGTACAACCAAATAGAAGGGATTTATTTTGAGGAGACCTTTGCCCCTATAGCTAGATTGGAAGCCATTAGAGTGCTAATAGCCTTTACCTGTTATAAGGGATTTAAGCTTTTCCAAATGGATGTCAAGAGTGTCTTTTTAAATGGGGTAATAAAGGAAGATGTGTTTGTAGAGTAACCCCCATATTTTGAGAGTTCACAATTTCTAAATCCTATTTACAATTTAAAAAAGGCCTTATACGGATTAAAACAGGCACCCAGAGCTTAGTATGAGAGGCTTAGCATATTCCTACTGGAAAAGAAGTTTGTTAAGGGGAGCGTAGATACCACCCTTTTTCTAAGGAAAGTAGGAGATGATTTACTCATTGTCCAGATCTATGTTGATGATATACTTTTTGGATCATGTGATCAAAATTTATGTGATAATTTTTCTAAATTAATAAGTAAAGAATTTGAGATGAGTATGATGGGAAAATTGTCCTACGTTTTAGGGTTTAGCATAAGGCAAATGGATGATTGAACCTTTCTCAATTAATTAAAGTTCATTAAGGACATCTTGAAGAAATATGAAATGGATAAAGCCAATTCAATAAACACTCCCATGAGCTCTACTGTCCAGTTAGATAAGGATTTAAATAAAAAAATCTATTGATAAAAAAAAATACAGAGAAATAATTTGATCACTACTTTACTTGACTGCTAGCTGACCTGATATAATATTTAGTGTTTGTCTCTGTGCTAGAGCTGATCCTAAAGAATCCAACCTGATTGCAGTTAAGAGAATCCTTAGATATCTCTTAGGGACCATAAACTTAGGAATCTGGTATCCTAGACACAACACTTCTTTTGAAATTATTGGATATTCTGATTCTGATTTTGTAGGATGTAGGGTAGATAGAAAGAGCACTTCTGGTACTTGCCAATTCATAGGACAATCCTTAGTCTCCTGGTCCAGTAGAAAATAAAACTCTATTTTTTTTTACTACTGAAGTTGAGTACATTGCCTTAGAAAGTTGTGTGGCCTAAGTTCTTTAGTTGAAGCAGCAAAACTTAGATTTAAGATTACCTGTTGGCACAATTTTAGTTCTATGTCATAACATTAGTGCCATCTGCATCTCCAAAAATCCTATCCAACACTCAAGGATCAAACACATTGACATGAGGCATCACTTCATTAGGGACGATGTTACCAAAGGAGACATTGAGTTACACCATGTAGCAACTGAAAACCAACTGGCTGACATCTTTACTAAACCACTGGCCTTTGACACATTCAACATCTTAAGGACCAGATTGGGTGTGATTGACATAAATGCATGAATTTGATAATTACTGCTTCCTGAATTTTCTTTTTTTCTTTTTTCTTTTTTTTTTGTTTGATTTGATTATCTGTTTCTTTTTTTTTAGTTTTAATTCTCTGCTGATTTTCTTTTATTGTTGTTGTTTACCTGATTCAATTATTTCTTTTTATACGCTTTCCTCTTATTTTTTATTTACTATTTATTTTCTTCAGAATCAGATCACTACTCACTACTGTTGATAAACTTAATTTCTAAATGAGAGTTTTGCCTTATTTTTGTTTTGAAGTTTGTAAGCAATGATTGACTTCTCTAAAATAGTTAAAGGGAAGAAATATTGATAATTATTTTCTCTTCCTCTAAATTCTTTATTGGTGTATTTTTTCTTTTTGAATAGAAATCTTTTTCAAAATTAAAAAGCTAGATTTTGAAATATAGATCTCTTTATCTTCCTACAGTAATCTGTCTTATATGAGTAGTGTTCCAAATCATTGAATCACTTTCATGTTTTCTTAATCAAGTGGTCACATTTATCATATGAGAATGATTCTATTTTGTGGATTACTGTTCCTTATATGAGAGATGAGTCTTCTCTTCTTCTCATATATCTGGAAGATAATCTCACAACTGAGAGTCCTTTAGAGATTTTAAAAGAAAGGAAGCTTGCAAAAGATGCGTAAAGTGCGCCAATCAACTGAAAAAAGAGGTACAAAATGAGCCTAACACTGAAAAGATGCACAATGCTCACTAATAAAATTGAAAAGATGCACAAAGTGTATCAAAAATTAAAATATATGTAAAGTGTGCCAAATAATTGAAAAAGAGGCACAAAATGAGCCCATAAAGAAATAAGCTTCCTCCTCTTTCAAATCTTTAAAAAATCTTAGAAGAACTCATGTACCGCTTAATATATTCAAACACTTGAGAGTTAAAATCATAATTTCTAATTCTCTAATTTGCAATACTATTTTATCAGATATTTTTTTTGGAACGAAGTATTAAAATATCATGTTTCTTATATAACTTCTTCTCTTTTAAATTAATTTTTTGTGTTAAAGGAATTTGAACCTGTAAGGTGTCCGAGGTAGGAGTTACAAAAATTGATTTTTTAACTTTTTTAGATTTCAGCCCGTCAATTTCTTCTTATTGTCTTTTAATTTAAAATTAAGAAAATTTTTTGATTTACTGGAGTAGATCGATTAAAAAAAAGGGTTTTTGTTGTTGTTTTCTCGTTTTACTTCTTTTAGTTTTTTTCCTCCTTTTTGTGATGTCAAAAGGGGGAGTTGATTTTTTTGGTACTATTTTGTGATATTTGTGTTTAAGTGTCATTTATGTTTAGTGTCGTTTTACTGTTCGCCTGTATTAGTAGAATTTGTGTTACTTAGTTTTACTTGCACTATTTTTTATTTATTTTATTTTCTTACTTGAAAATTAACCAATAAATATTTACCATCATTAAAAAGGGGGAGATTATTACAAATCTGGATTCAAGGATTATGATTTTGATGATAACAAATATTTCTATCTCTGTTTGATTGCCTAACCTTTCAAATCCACAAGATCAAGTGTAAGTCAAGCCAGCTCAAGATCGGGCGTGTCTGTGTTCAAATGTATTCTTTTTCCATTTTTTGAGTCAAATGTAATGTAATGAATCCCCAAGCTAAGTAACCTTACACACACACACTCAGGGGGAGAATTTTAGTGAGTTAGAGTTTCTATTCTATTTTGATCATATTATCTTAGATGATCGAAATATCATCCTAGAGAATCCATTAAAAAATAAACCCTAATTAGGGCAACTATGTTAAGTCGGTCTAATTTAGCAGATCATCCTGGACGAACCCTATCATCTGGGATGATATGCTCAACTCAAAACATCTCAGCTGCCAGACTTATTTAGGCAGGTTTTTATTTTAGGACTTTTGTTTAATCGCATAGGATGATCCATGTATTATCCTGGATGATTCATTATAATCATGTCTAAATTAGTTAGGTTATTAAAGAAAGTAATTAATGATTAATTAATCGATCGCATTATCCTTGAAAATTAATTATAAATCCTCATTATCCAATATATCTCACCTGGACGACCCAAACTATATGCCGGATGATATTACTATTTTGAACTAATCGTACAGGATGATAGCTTTATCATCTTGGACAATCAATTATTTTGAAATCATCCAGCATAGTTTTCCCGAATGACCTGAAGTATGTGCCGGATGATATTGGGCATTTTTGAACTAATCGTACAAGATGATAGAGATATCATCCTGGACGATCAAGTCATTTTCTTTAGATTATCCAGACTTTTCTCCTGGACATCCCAAACTATGTGCTGGATGATATTCCTGATTAAGAATTAATTGTCCAGGATGATCACAGAATTATCCCAGATGATTAGAATAAACCATGTCTTCTAATCATCCAGAGGAATCAGATCGTCTAGGCCAAAAGGAGCTTTTTTATACTGATCGTACAGGATGATCGTAGGATTGTCCTAGATGATCTTTGATGGTAAGTTTAAATTTAGGGCAATTTTTTAGCCCTTATATTTAAGATCTTTTGTTTGCTACTATTGAGATCTTTTACCACTGTCCTCACCTGAGAGAGTCTTGAGAGGGAGAGGGAGAGCTTGGGAGAGAAAGAGAGAATCTTGTGAGGGGGAGTCTGTGAGGTGTTCACAAGGTTACTCCAAGCAAGGATTTGAGTCATCTTCTCCGGTCGTCATCTTTTGTCCTTTGGTGGCTCTGTGAGAAGGATCGTTAGCAAGAAGATCGAGGTTCTCTGCCTACTTCAGGAGGATGTGAAAGTTTGTAAGGTTCTCTGTCCGCTTCAGGAGGAAGCAAAAGGAAGTAAGGTTCTCTTCTTGCTTCAGGAGGAAGCAAAAGGAGTTTGGGTTCTCTGCCTGCTTTAGGAGGAAGCAAAAGGAGTTTGGGTTCTCTGCCTCACCGGGGTTGGTGAAAAGGAGTTTTCATAAAGGCTTCTCCACCTTCTATGGGAGCAGAAAGAGAGTCACTGAGTTTTAGTGCAATAGCTAGAGGGGAGGCTCCGGGGAGTGGATGTTGGTCAAGTTGACCGAACCACTATAAAATTTGGTGTGTTCCTTCTTTTACTATTTTGCTTTTTATCTCTACACTTTACTTTTCTCTAGATAATTGTGTGATTATATTTTTTATTTTGGTTGATTAATAATCTTCACATCAACGTGCTATTGCAATTATTTTAAAACATTCAAAAAGGTTTTCAAAATTATTTTTTCTTAAGAATTTTTAAAACTACAAATTTACCCCCCCCCCCCCCCCCCCTCTTGGTTAGCCTTGGGCTAGTTCATAAGGGCTTAACATCTCTAACAAACTTTCAGAAGCTTTGGTGGTGGCTTTATATACAGATGCGGGGACTGGGGGGACATCTAATGCGGTGGGGGGGGGGGGGGGGGGGGTATGGGGGATTTATGTTTAAATGGGTGGGCTTTGGGGCAGCTCTGGCAGTTTCTATATAAAGGGGTAAGATGAGGATGAGAAAGATGGAAAAGTTTTTTCTTTATCATTTTTACATTGGATTATATGGTGGATGGGCTTATATTCAAGAGAATCAACCTTTGCTTCAAGTTGATCAAGCCTGGTGCCCAAATTCTCTTTAATTCTATTATAAATATTTTTTAGGGCACCAAGCAATTTCTTTTGAACACTAGCCCAATCCTCGCCTTGAGCGAGAGGGGGGGGGGGGGGGGGGGGGGCGGGTTCTTTATGGGTAGAATGTGCGTTGGCTTGTAGGGGAGAATGAGTGGTAGGAGTGGAAATTTTCTTTGGTGTTGGTGAGGGGATTTGGTAAGGAGATTGATAAGGAGTTTAAATTTGGAGGTTATCAATAACAGTTACATCAACATTCATTTTTCTGCTTCCTCTTGAGTAACATCCTAGAGGACATGAAAAATTTGCACAGAAATTTCACTAATGTTAAAAAATCTCAGAACTTAGGAGATAAAAAGCACAACAAAGCACAGTGAAAGAGCAAGAAAAGCATAGCGAAACAAAGAAAAAGTGTAGTGAAAGAGTAACAAATTCACTTTCATTGCTTTCTTTTGCTACGTTTTACCTGCACCTTCATTCCGTTTTTGCTATGCTTTCACTACGCTTTGGATGAGCTTTCACTACGCTTTGATTGTGCTTTTGTTATAAGTGTCAATACGATGTCTGAAATTATAAATCTTATCAAATATATTTAAAATTATGATTATAACTCCCATTATGAACGTGCCTTTTCTTAAATGTAGCAAATAAATTGATGGCCTTCTCTACAAAGTAAAAAATATTTGCATTATCCCCCACCCCCTCCCCAAATCTAAGAAAATATGGTCTTAAATCTAGGTAATTTGGTGTATTTAGGGAAACGTGCTCTAGGAATCTTATCTGTATAAGAGAATATAAAGTTATACTAGGTAATGAATTATAAAAAAGAATTTATAATTAGAATTAGACATAAATAAACTTAGGACTCACCAATATAAGAGGTAGAAAACCATTTATGTAACCAAGTGGCTTCTCCGTAGCAAACTTGGTGGCAATTTTATTTAATTTATTGACCAAAAATTCTGTAATACTCCCAGCCCAGTTAATAGATGAGAATTCATCTATATTACTTGCTATAGAAATGAGCCTTCTTAGGGTTTTAAGGTTATTGAGGGGAAAATAAATTAGAAATCAAATACATTATAAAATTTTTTGACATAGCTGCTTGATCAGTTGATATATTTAGTTCTGTCATTTTAGTTTTAATTTTAGCTGATAAATCTCCAGTATATGGCTCGCTCTATAATATGATCTCAACACCTCTGTTGGGCAAAGCTGTGAGTAATTTTTGGTTAAATTTATTGAAAAAATTACATGGAGAAATTGAAGCATGCAAAAAATTTCTTTTTGAAATCAAACCTGTTAGTAAAGCCACCTCATTAGAAGTGAATTTCAGCTAATGATCTTTGATGATAAAACCTTGTTTAGAGATATCTCATCATTTCAGCAGCTCGTATAACAGAGGTATATTTTACTGGAATGGTGGGAACTTTAAAAATTGATGGATGTTTAGAGTCCTCAAAGTGTCCTCAAAATCTTTGTGAATTTTTTTGAGAAAAGAGTCACAAATATTTCTAAAGGTTTAAATGTAGCAACGAGAAGTAATTGGACAGGTATAAGGAGCCATCTACAAAAATAAAGAAAAATAATCAGTGAATAAGAAGTTAAACCAAAGAAAAGGAATACACAGTGAAAACATGACAGAAGGGTAGCGAAAGCTCAGTGAAAGTGTAGTGAAAGTATAGCAAAAGCGTAACCAAAGCAGAGTGAAAGCACTCTTACTGTGCTTTCATAGCGCATTCACTGAACTTTTACTGTGCTTTCAAAACTGCAGCAAAAGCACAGTGAAGGTATAGCTAAAGCTCAGTGAAGGCGCAGTAGCAAATGAAATAGGAAAGGGTAGTGAAAATAACTATTAAGAAAATTGACATATGAAAACACAGTGAAAATGAGGAAAAAATAAAAAAATAACTCAAAATTTAAAACCTATGTAACCTTATTTTTAAATTACAAAAAATGTCAATATGCAGTAAAAGCACAGCGAAGGTGCATCAAGTTCTTATTCCTATTTTTAAAGGCAGTGTAAGGAGATGAACTTCTGATACCTGCCTAGTCCTAGAGAATGGAAATGTTGATGGATTGGAAGAACAACGTATGGAAAATAGAATAAGAGGAGAGAGAGTGAAAAGTTAAAAATGACGGTTGAATAGTAAAAAGACCTAGCTTCGAGTCATTTGAACTTCTATGAATTCAAATTTTTTTGGTCCGGCCAGGTCAGGTTGATGTACTAACAAGACATAAATAATAAACAATTTCTAATCAAACATCTACTTGTCTCATCCACATGTGAAATCATTGACTTGGATGAAATCTCTCTTTATGCTTAATATCAACTTACTCCTACTAATGGCGGCCATAATGGACAAAATCAGCCACCATCAACCTTGCGTAGCCACCCAATTATATCTCAAAACCATAACAACTTTGAGAAATAAAAAGACCATCTTACCCCTTATTAATTTTGAATGGATGGCTATAATTAGCTTATTTATTTGATTTGGAGAAAATATGAGGGCAAAAGTTGGTTTGAATTTGAATTTCATTTAGAGTTAAATTTAAAATAATTTGAGAGGGTTTTGAAATATATTTATTTATGAATTTCTTTTCTTTTGTTTATTTGCTTTATATTTTTTATTTTATTTTTATGTTTTAATTTATGGATTTTATTTATTAAAATTTTATGTTTTGATTTGTTAATTAAAATTCATTTAACATTTTTTTATGATTCTAAATTTATTTTAATTAATAGATTAATTTTAAAAAAACCCTTAAGTTCTCTCTCGTTGACACAAATCAAATGATATCTGATTAGAGTGTGAGTGTACTCAATTGATCCAACTCGGTAAGTTGGGCATAATGGTGCAATCTATTTCGAAAGATAGGACCCAATCGAGAAATTTCATGTGACAAATGAATATGAATATGAAAAATTCAAATTCATAAACTCACATAAAATATTCATCAAATTGGCATCGAACTGATCACATATATTTTTAAAATATAAAAAGAATAAATGTGATCAAAAGAAATAAATGCTAAAGCTGATAATGAATAGGATAAAATGTGTCACTTGACCTTTCATCAGACACTATGGTGCAAAATGCAAGACGATGGACTAACTGATAGCTTATGCAAGAAGACCATGCAAGTGATCGTTGCCATAAAGGAGGTCAATAGGTGGACCCCCAACATGTGTGATAAACTTGGAAAGTAAATCACCAATGCGATCAATAGAATCCAAAAAAAAAAATTCATATTTGATTTAGATTTTAATTGTGTTTGGATTTTAATTTTGTTTTAGATTTCAATATTGTATTTTGTTTACAAGTTTTGGAATTTTAATTGATTAATTGATTTAAGGTTATTGATGATGATGGTGTCCCTACAAAATAAGGACTAACAAAGTTAACACAATTAGCAAAGCCAAAGGTATGAAAGAGCTCAATGAATGGAGAAATTTTAGTGTGATTTGATAATACTAAAGTCTTCTTTCTAGTCCAAGAGAAAGGATGCCAACATGTAGGGACTCATGCCTAACTCAACAAACTATAGGGTCATCTTTTAATAAAGTGAAATCCATGGGAAGATTTACATCTATGCTTGAAAGGTTTCAAATTTAAAATTTATGTCTAACTAGGATGATGCCTAAAGGCATTCTCCAACACTAGTTAATCTAGCCCTTAGGAATAGAATGCCTAAGTGTAGGGACTCACACCTATCCTTAAAGGCTAAGCTAAAATTTATTCTAGTCTAAGGGTAAAGTTGCCTAAGCATGAGGAATCACACCTATCCCAATAAACTAGAGGGTGCATCTAAGAAATGGAAGCCTAGGTGTGGGGACTCACACCTATCCTTTGAATGATTAATATTTTGATTTAATAAAGAGAGAATGCTACATAGGAAACTTACTCCTAACTTCAAAAAGGGATACCGTAAGAGAAAACTTAGACCTAAAGCCTATGGGATGCTGTAAAAGCGGGCTTAGACATAGAAGATCAATTAAAATAGGATGGTTGCCTTTAGAGTAGACTTATGCTAAATATTTATAGGATGCCATAAGAGAGAACTTAGTCCTAAAAGACTAATCTAAATAGGTTGGCTTCCATAAGATAAAACTTATGCCATAAGTCAGAGAGATGCCCTAAAAGTGAAGTTAGACCAAAAAGACGGATCTAAATAGGATGGCCTCCATAAGAGCGAACTTCCACCAAAAGTCTGTAGGATGCCGTAAGAGCAGACTTAAAGCTAAAATATTGATCTAAATTTGAATGGGAGGTCAGCTCCAAAATAATTGGATGGATACCATAATGGGAGAATGGAACCAAAATAAGAAGATTAGTACCTGAATGGGAAATCAATTCCCAAATGAGGAGATGGAACCATGAAGGGTAGATTGATTCCCAAAAAAAGAAGATACAAAGTTTAATGGAAAATCAATTCCTAAACAAGAAGATAGAATCTTGATTGAGAGATTGATTCCTAAATAAGGAGATGGAAACTTGAATGGGAGATTGATTCCCAAATAAGCAGATGGAAACTTGAATTGGAGAATGATTCCCAAATAAGTAGATATAAGCTTGAATGAGAGATTGATTCTCGAATAAGGTGATGGAAACTTGAATGTGAAATTGATTCCAAAAGAAGGAGATGGAAACTTGAATGGGAGATCGATTCCCAAACAAGCAGATGGAAACCTGAATGGGAGATCGATTCCAAAACAAGAAGATAGAAACTTGAATGGGAGATTGATTTCTAAACAAGGAGAAGGAAATTTGAATGGGAGATCGATTCACAAATAAGGAGACTTAGACTTGAATGAGAGAACTGTTCCCAAACAAGGAGATCTAAACTTGAATTGAAGATCGGCTCCCAAATAAGGATCATATAGGATACCATAATGAAGATGGGTTTACACCTAATGGCTAATTTTAAATAACAATCTAGCAAATAGGGATACCATAATGAAGATGGGTATACATCTAATGACTATTTTTGAGTGTTTAGATTAGAATGATACCTAGAATAATATCCCTAATCAACTAGAATTCAAAAGGAAAGGCTTAATGAAAGAAAAATTACATCAATACATAAGAACAAAATTTAATCAAATGTTGGAGTCCAAAAACTTATATGCAAAAATTTTCAAATAAATAAGGAGAATATTTAAGCATACTCAATCATCAAGGCATCAAAAGATGTCAAATACTCACCAATTGATTGTGATAAATTTGATTTTTTATCAAAAGTGAAAATTTTGTTCATTTCATTATAAAATTTTCCATTTAATCATCTAAACCCAATCAAAATTACAAATGGGAACAGATTCAAAAGTTCAAAGAGAAGCATGTTGACTTTATTTAAAAACCAAAAAAATAGGAATTTATATTTTGTTGACCCTGATCAAGCACCCTATAAGTTAAAACGGGGTTCTCTCCCCACTATATATATTTTAAATTAAAATCTAATTCAAAAGATTTAAATTGGAGAAACAAATAAAACCATTTCTGTTTTCTTGCATAATTTGTATATCTAATAGAACATTATTTATTGATGATTAATTTAGAGTCAAGATTTTTAAAATAAAGTATAAAAAATATCGAAAGAAATATGGGTTTTCTAAGATGTAAGGATTTGAAAAAAAGAAGCCTCTTATTTATTTCCTTTTTTCTTTGGCACTTTGAGCATATTTTATTTTTTGCACACATTGAGCATCTTTTTTTATTGGCACACTTTTAGCATCTTTTTTATTTTTAGCACACTATGTGCATCTTTTTATTTTTGGCACCCTTTGTGCATTTTTATATTTTAGGCACACTATGTGCATCTATTTATTTTTATTTGGAGGATTCCTTTCTCAAACCCTTAAAAAAATGTTCTCAGTTATAAGATCATCTTCCAAGCATAAGAGAAAAAAAATTCATTTTCTTATATAAGGAAAATAAATCTACAAAGCAAACCAAATCCTATGGTAAGAATAAATAATTTGATTAAGAAAATTATGAAATAGATTCATAAGCATGTGAAAGATGCCTATAGGATGTAAAATTATAGGAAGATGGAGAAGATTTTCATTTCTAAGTCTAATTTAGTTTGTTATAGATTTTATTTCAAAAAAATAGATCACCCCACACAAGTGGTGGGAGGGAGGGAATATACTCTTTTTATTAGTATTGATGATCATGGATCTTCTTCTTTAAGTGTATAGAGGATTCAACCACAACTTACCTTATATTTTAAAGAAAATAGAGAAAATTTTGTATTAAGAAAAACAAACCAATTGCTCTCTTAAAAATTTACATACGAGGAATCTAGATTTTGTTTGAAATAATTTGAATCAGGACCCAGTCTAAAAGAATTCAGACTTAGGAGGTGATGGAAATTGGAGTTTAGATTTTATTTGAATCATATTAAATCTAGATCTAAGTTTAAGAATTTGATTTTGAACCTAGTCTAAAATAGGGAATTGATTGAAACTGGAATTTTGATTTGAATCTAAAAAATTGAAGTAGTTTGATTCTGGATTTTAATTTGAGAATTTAAGATAATAATATAATAAACTCAAATGTTTTTATAAAAACTTTATATATTTAAAAAGGTCTAATCCTCACTAAAATTAAGAAAAGAATTTATCCCTAGTAGAGTCACTGAAAAAATCTTATGGATAAATAAATGTGCCACTAATTCACTTTAGGTTTCTTTAGTCAAATTCTCATAGCCAACAATATATAATCTTGAGAGATAGAATAATACTTTACTATAAACTTGAAAAGAGAAATGAATTTTATTTTCATAATCAAACTTACTGTAGGGAATGTAAATATGATCCTAAAGAATAAAAGAAACATTCACCTATCATTTCAAAAAACTAAATAAGGATATTCTATAGTCTGTGTCCAAAATATTTGTCCTCTACATTAGAAAGAAACTAAGACAGGGTTTATTTTAATATAGGTTCTAGACTCCCTATAGAGGCAAGCCTCTATAATTAATTACATCTCAAGACAAATCCTGATATAACTATTGATTAAAGTGAGTATTAGAGTTTTCGAATGTATAAAAATTTGATTAAAAATTTGAGTTTAAAAGTTTTTAAGAAGAAAATTATACTTTTAAAATTTATTTAGAACTTAGAGAAGACAGTAAGGGGTGTATGATCTGGACATATGTCTGCCTAAAGCGGATAGCCAGCTAGCATCCTAAACACAATCAATTACCTTATGAATGTAAGATAGGATGACTTTATACCAAACAAATAAAAAATGTTTAGTTTATAAAGTTTAATTAAAACACATTAATATGCAATATCATCTAACTAACATAATGTATGATATATGAAGCGATGCAAAAATAAAACATTTATTCATTTATTTGAGATAAAATAAAATTCAAGGTCTGCTATTAAAGTAAGTGGCTACACTCCACCATAACAGGCTTGAATTTCTACTCCTATGAATGAAGTAGGTTTAAATGTGTTTTCTTATTGTCATATGGCGTCAAGTCTCCTATAAAATTCTAAAAGACAATGTTTTCAAAGGGAGATAAGACATCTCCTTATGGAGTCCTATATGTATATAAGAAATCACCTTTAATCTCTCATAACTCTTTATGTATATAACTTGATCAAAATATACAATCTAGTCCTTTACATATATACTTGACTTTGCATTTACAATTGTATGTAGGTACATTCTAGTTTCTTCTTATTTTTGCAACAAAAAAAGATACCATGAATTATAAATGCAATTCATGTATGGGTACAATCCTAGTGTGTAAAATTTAAAAAATTTAAAGTGCACCAATAGAAAAATAATCATATATAGAATGACATCCAGAGTATAGAAAGAAAATAAACATACAAAAGATACCCTTTAGGCAAAGACTGCTACAGTACACCAAAACGCACTACCAGCCTAATCTAAGAATAGAATCAGTTGTCCTAACAAACAAGTTCTACAATGTGTGTGAGGCTTATGTGGATTTGATATATCTGTAGGAATCCTAATCTTCCTACAGTATAATTAACTATGAAGGCTTAACTTTGTAGGAGATTAAATACCCTAGATAAATCAAACCCCACTCTATTTAGCTCCTAAATAGGATGGGGAAAAAATCATTCTCTTTGAAAAAATCAAAATCAAGGATGATTATTATCATCATATTCAAATGATTGATAATAAGTGATAGTCACTCTCTTTAGGGAAATATATCATTTACTATCAAGATTGATGAATATGAAATTAATGATAAATACATCTAATGATGACGAGTTCGAACCCATTAGAGAGCAATTCCATAGTCTGAACCCATTAGAAAGCGATATTTTCACAACCCGATGTGATATATTATTAATGATGATGAGTTTGGCTATAAAATTAATAATCCAAAAGGCTATGTTAGAATTTTTCAAAAGAAAGTATAATTACAATTGATTTGCACTTTTCACAAAAGATTAACAAACAACATCACAACGCTCAAGTTCAGATTTCAGATTTTTCATATTTGATTTTAAAATAGTTTTTAGATTTTCTATTGTTACATTGCAAACAATACCCATAGGCTGAAGATGTAAACCTACATCAAGCAGTAGTAGTGTTGGAGGCATGGCCCCTAGTGTGATAATGTACAACAGCCAGAGCAAAGGCAAAGTTAGCTAAACTAAAAGTTTTAAACCGAGTAGACTCAACAGGAATATTGACTTCCTCATTATAAAGTAGGGCATAGGGATCATCTAAGGTGGTGGGTTTGAGTTTGGTATGAATGGTATTTTTGAATGCATTGTAATGCCAAGGTAAATCATTCAAGGTATACAAAATGACATCCTCAACATCAATCTGAGATCTAGTGGCCACAATAGCATCCACCTTCTGCTTAATTTTAGATAAATATTGTATCATAGACTTTCCATGCATTTAGAGTTGATTAAGTTCATTTGTCAACTTAAGAACACAACAATAATTTGAAGAATGAAGATGAAGCTCAATAGTAAGCAAAATTTTTTAATAAGAGACTAAGTTGAGTACATTAGGAAAAAAAGATGGAGAAATTATAGAATAGAGGACAGCCACAATATTTTGATTTATAAGGATCCAAATGTGGAAGTGAGGGTTAACCATAACAGAACCATTCTCTAGAAGTTGTTGTTTAGAGTGTTTTAGAGTAGAACCATCAAGATAGCCATCAAACCCATTTGTAAGAGTTTCAAGATTTTAGACTTCCAAATAGGGTGATTATTTGTGGTTAGTTGAACGCTAATCAGAATTTTGACATCAGTCATTAGATATTTTAATTGAGGAGGGATAGAGATAGCTGCCATTTTAATGGGAGAATCACCCACAATAGTGGAAGAGGAAGATGTGGACATATCACCCATATAGCTAGAAAGGTGAGCAAAAAAAATTCTAGAGATAGTGCATGCTAGGTTGCTCTGATCCTATGAAGAAAATTTTCCTCCAAACCTACATTAACATATAGCAAACTATCCATACAAAATGAAGAACAAAGTTAGTAGAAAAAATCTGATTTAATATATATATATATATATATATATATATATATATATATATATATATATATAGCTTCACTTTTTTTTCTTTTTCCTTGTTAATTTTTACTTATGTAATCTCATTTTTGTTGAATGTATTGGAGAACAAAGAACGAGTAAAGTCTTCAAGAGGAGCATAATTATAAATTCATTAAGCAAAAGGAGCTTACTTTTAAGAAAATTATTGGAGAAAAAATGCATATAATTTAGCATTTTCTTGAGAACATGTTAATCTATTTAGCATTTTAAGAAAAAGCCAAATAGATTAGTGTTATCTTTAAAAATATGTTAGGGTGATCTATTTTATAGATACAAAATTAATGAAAATTTCTAGAAATTTCCTTCATTCATTTGGTGAGAACGTTGATCTATCAAAAGAGTTGACCAAGTTCGAATGCTAACCTTGACAAAATATTCATGTAAATTATTTTTTATGTAAAGATACAAAAATCTAAAATTATTTATATTTAATATTAATAAAATTAAGTATAAATTTTCATATTAATTTATGTAATAACTATTAAATATATATATTTTACAATTTATTAAAAAATATTATATATTTTTCATAAGTATATAAGTATATATATATATATATATATATATATATATATATATATATATATATTCAAATTGCCAACCCGAGTTGACCCGGGCGTAAAAGGCTTGACCCGAACCCGGCCAAAAAAGGGTCAGAATTTCCAACCCTGTACCTGACCCATGTGGGTTACCGAGTTGACCCAACCTGACCACGAATTCGAACTTCTACCTTCCTTCAGTAGTTCCACGAGCGCAGTTGCTAAGTCACGTAAGCTGATGGGCCCGTAGGGCTTGGGCAAGGTCAAGTCATCAAGCGGATGAGGCAGGCTGGAGGAGGCAGAGAGGCAACTCAAGCAAGGCTTGACCTGGAAGGCCGCAAGTGCATGCGAGGTCAGAGGTGCATGCGAGCTCAGAGGCAACTCAGGCAAGGCTCGGCCCTAGCGCCATGAGACAGGATCTCATTTTAGCTGGGGTTAGCGATCAGGGCGGCTGGCAGGTGGCAGTGCAGGGTTGATTAGGCTAGGTCGAGTCATCACATGAGATTTGGGTTAGCTGGGTCAACTTCAGGTTATCAGTTTAATTCAAACCTGACCTATTTTTCAGACGGGTCAAAAATCCAAACCCGGACCCGACACATTTCACAAGCAGGTTGACCCGGACCTAAATTTTTTTGAGTTGGGTCCTGGTCAAGTTTTTGGTCGTGTCAACTTTTGACACCCCTATCCCAAGGTCACTTTTACAGGTTTAGGAACAAATCGTCTAGAAGAGTTATAAATCACCTAGGGTTAGACACCTCTGTTAAAATATTAACTATATACTGAAAATAGATAATGTAATATGAGACATATTATAATATCATTTGCCAATTTAAAAAAAAATAGTTTTTTACGATTTTTTTAATTAATAATTATGAATTATGTTTGAAAATAATTTTTTTATTAAAATATTGAAAGAGCTTTAAAAAGAGTTAACCTTCATAAACATCAAAATAAAATAAATATTCTTCCAAAGCATTTATCTCTAACACCAACCTGCATGGTAGGGAAACCTCATCATCACTGGCACTCTCTCTGAGGCCTTGTATCTTCCCTTAAGCTTAGTTTGGACGACAAGGAGCATTCTCTCAACCCAGCTAACTCACTCTATGAGAGCTCCCAAAGTAAGTGTGCATGGCTTGAACTCGACTTAGTTACAAGCTCAACAAGTCGAGCTTATCAAGCTCAAATAGAACTCTACTCAATTTGTTAGCTCATCGAGTAGCTTATGGAGGTGACCAAGCAGGAACAAGAAACTTTGGTTTTGACGGGTGGGAGGATTAATCAAAGGTTAGGCGGGTGAATCAAAATGATGTAGAAGCTTGACAGGACAACGAACGACAGACAACGGAGCTCGACAGGACAAGAGAGCTCAGTAGAGCGACGGACGATGGGACAATGGACAACGGAGCTCAACGGGACAATATACGATGGATGACGTAGCTCAAAGGGATGACGGATGACAGAGCTCAATAGGATGATAGACGATGGGATGATGGATGGCTTCGACGGTGCTCGATGAGATGACAGATGACGGAGCTTGACTCGGCCGACGTAGCTCAGGATGATGCCCAACGATAGAGGTCAGGAAGGAGCTCGATGAGTCGCTCATTATGAGACAAGTTAATTTTGAGCTCGTATTTTGAACTCGACTTGAGTTTGAGCTCGAGCTCAGTATTTGGTAGTCGAGCTCGACTTGAACACCCCCTGGCTCGAGCTCGACTCGACTCATTTGCATCCCTAATTTAGGTTACTCATTAAGGGGAAAGGGTTTGGAGTCATTATGGTCATCACTAGCAGAGCTACAAGAATTCTTTTGGCAGATGATAACACATTAGCTCTTTAACATAGTCAACCTTTGATATCTCATAAATCTTAATCACAAATTAAGCTTTTGTAGAAGTTGGCAAGTGAATCATGGAATAACATGTATACTCACACATGTCTATATATGTAACTTGCAAGTATCTAACATGTTCTCATCATGGAACTCGATCAAAGGGATCATGTAGTCAAAATAACTCTCACTCAAAAGATGCATGAAGAGGTAAAGCAGTAGTTAAAACAAGCCAATGGTCAAATTTATACTCTCCTATATGGAGATCACAACATACAAACTTGCCTTAGGAGAACATAGCAAGATTGTAATCATTTTCGGTGAGCTCCTCCAAAGGACTTGTCCAGACCATCCCAAAGCATGAGGACTACTTACCTTAACTAAATTCACTCACCTATAGCTTCTATCTACAATCAAGGCTTCCTACATACTATAGGCATCCTCGATCAAGCTATAGGAACTATACATCTCTTAAGCTTATGATTATGACTATACTAACTAAACACCTCCTTAGCAGATGTCCATTTCCAATAAGGGGCTTGTCATGCCCAAATATTTAAATTTGAAGAAGTTGTCTTTTTAACTTCTTAATTAATTTATGAGAGTTTCTAATAAATCATCAATGTAAATAAGTCCAACGGAAGTAACTTAAAATCATATACACCAAAATATAAAGCTATATTCATTACTCAAAATTCATGTATAATAGTTAGAAGATCAATCAATATATTATTCTATCTTTCTACTCCACACTACAAAATAATTAAAAAAACAAAAAATAAAACAAGATCTTAAACCCTAATCTGCCTTACTTCACTAGATCTTAAACCCTTCCTAAAAAACATATAAAAACCACAGAGTTAGCTAATAACTTAGCAAGTTACCAAAATCTACCATTGCAATTAATGTAAAGTAATATAAATAGTATGCATGTAATCACTCAATCAATATCAATAGTAATATATAATTATAAAAGTGTGTAACTATCAATGTGAACAATTTCATGTTATACGAGTAATAGAAATCAATATAGTTCTATATCTTATGAGCAGTAATTAGTAACCATATGAAAGATCAAAAAGTTTTATCATTTTTATACCCATCAGTTGCAAAATAGTTTAGTTTATATAATAGTTCGAAAAAATCTTTATACTTGTCATTATCATATGCATGTCTTACAGTGTCTAGGCTCTGAATATATATCATGTCCTATATCCAATGCTATAATATATCATACATATCATATAATTTATATAAATCATATGCCAGTATATCCTATAAATCATGCAATTCATAATATATGATTCATATCTATCATATGTACTTATATCAATTTTATCAATCTTATCTTATACATGTATCAATTTATCTTGTATCATGTGTATCATGTCACATCATAACATATATGCAAGTTATCAAATATGCTCATTTCATATACATATAAAAAATAATATAATGTAAGCAATATTATGATAATTGGCTACCCGTTGCATTTCTCTATATCCAATCCTATAGGTCAACCCTATTGGAATTAATCTTAATCATACCATTTGTATTTTCATGAATCAGTCTCATATCACGTATCAAAAATTTGGTGATTTCATATAAGAAGTCATTACTTCCTGCTCCCCATCATAACATATCATATTAGTTAATCTCCCCTCTTTCATATCATTTAGTATTATACCTCAAATCTTATTTAAAGAAAATTTTGTTAGCTCACCCTCATGTGTAAGGTAACATGTCTGTTACCAACATGAATTAGTCAATCATTTTAGCTGTGGGCTCATAAAATTTGTGCCTAGAACTCCCCATGCTTTCAAGAGAGTTTTAACCGATAAGGTTCCAAGGTAAATTTTTAGAAGGCATGTTGGGTTTATAGATAAGTCACTACCAAGAGATTTCTCCCTCATTTCGTGATGACTTTATGATCTGAGTTCTGGTTTCCTATAGGCACAAGCCTCTATAGTTAATTACCCCTCCCGATAATAAGAGAGAACTTTTGATTAAGGCTAATCATCAATGAATACGTCATACCTGTAGATATGCAATATCTAGCATCTAGTAGTAGCATTGGTTGAATGTTTGAAGATTTAATATTTAGAATTTGAAATTTCACCATCTTGCACTTAAAGTGGATGATGGGGGAATGGATGTTGGACCTGATCAAGATCCCAAGGTTCCATCATCCCAGGCTATCATGGTCCCTGGTCAACTTAATTAAAAGAGGTACTCGACCCAACCTGATAGAAGGATCATTATTGGTAGCCATTGGTTGCTTCGTTCAAGGGTACCTTGTAAACCTGGGGAGAGTATTTTCTAAAGGGAATAAATTTGAATCCACTTCAGCTGACAGAGGGCTTTGTGCCCTATCAAATATATTCTACTAAGATCTCAAGGATTTAGTGCTATTGGGGAGCTTATGGGCATCTGCCATGACTGTAATTTAGTGGTGCCATTTGGCGGCAAACCACCTGATTCAGAGGGCCCCGGTCACAACCGTTTACCTACGATGCCATTTGGCTGTAAATTGCTGGTTAGAGGACATGGGCCACATCCTTGCTGATAAGAGACTATTTAATACTGGTGATATTCTCGACCAGTCATTCTCTCCATGAGCTGAAGTGATATTTAAATTTGTTTACTTCGGTAAATTATTGTAGAGGGTGGATGTATTATTGTTGCTTTAAATGGTTGATGATAGATTTCAATTTTATTATTTTTTTTTAATTTTAGGATTTTTCTTGGTATTTTTAAATTTTAGGGGAATTTGGAAATTTGGGAGGCTTTTTTTAAGTGTTTGTAAACCTCTACGGTAGAGATCTACGTTTAACATGGCCATTATAAGGGTGATTTATGGGCAATTTTATTTGTGAATTAAATCTTGTCGACTCTGTCAATATACCGACAAAGGATCGAGTTCAAACTTAAATTCACTTATTGACTCGTGAAGTATCCCTAGACGTTACGTGTGTACCCCTAACATACTCATTTGGGCCCATACAGGTGTATATTTTTATTTGCATACATGTTAATATGCTTGCATGTATACTTTCATATTTGTTTGTATGTATATTACAGTGTATATGTGTGGGAATTTTAGGACATTTGAAGGGTCTTCTATGATAGTTTGCAGAAACTTGTATTTGTCATAGCCCTTCTGTATTTACCCGTAGGTGATGCGTTGAATGCACGACGGGTCTTTTACAGTGGCTCATAAGAGTTTACTTTTGTTGCATTTCTTCCTACGTTTACAGCAGCTCATAGATATGTTATTTCACATGTGACAAATCTTCCATTGTTGTTAGTGAGCATTTGCACTCGGCACGCTCTTCTATCTTTACTAATGTATAAATTCATGCATCCGCTCGTAAACTTTTGTTGTCTACTGGTCAAAATGCATTTCTCACCAATCTCTCCATACAAGTTGACTGGTATCGACTACGAATGAGTCAAATTCACTGCAATTTGCTAACATACTCTATTGGAGAGTTACCCTCTTCTTTACACGTAACCCTTTACATCCACTAATGACCCTTTTCGTCGGTGCTTTCAAACTTCTCCACATATGCTGAATATTATAAGTCTTATGTTGCTCATGCCATACTTTTGTGGATTGGCATATTGACCATGCACTTTTCTGATGAATTAGCATATTCATCATGCTCATTTGTAAGATTGATATAGATGCCTCTATCATTGGTATGTAATTTGTAGTATTTGTTGGAGTATTCCCACGTATCTACTGGTAACTAGATCACACACCCTTGTCACCTAGAAATCTCATTATTTGCATGTTGATTGGTAATGATTCTTTTTTATATCTATTGGATGTCTTACATCATTGCTTGTAAGCGATTTTAGTGTGTTTGTTGCATATTGGTCTTCTTTGCTTGTGGACAGTGTGATGCATTCATATGAAGAAATCAACATAACCATTGCATGTAGCCCTCATAAGTCACAGAGAACTGTTATATTCCACCACTAGGGGTTAACATTGATTGTAAGGGTGTCTCTGTATTCACCATTAACCCTCTCATGCGAATTGGTCAGTGGGCTTTTATATCTCTTACACATTGACTCTTAGTATTTGTAAAGAACTGTGGTGCATTTGTTTACAGCCATGCGACGTCGACTGTATGCAAGTTGGAATCACCTTATACTTCTCAAATTGACTTCAGGTCATCAATTAATTGTGTTTTCTTTTTTGTGGTCATTACAATCCTCGCATATTATTCAATCGCATGATTGGGATACCTGTTATGAGCTGCTCATGGTCATTTGCAAGTAGATTATGTATCTTATTTAAGACATATTATCACATTGTGTTATCTTCACTTGTGAGTGAATGATACTTTGCAAAACCATTGATGCACAAATTTTATATATGTTCATTTACATCTCAATTTAAGTGATAATTTCTTAATATTCCATTAAAAATATTATGTTATTATTCAAATCAAGTTCCTTATTGATCATTCATCTTAGTCATGTTCAAGTTCGAGTAAAGTTCCTGTTCATTGTAGTTCAAATCATATTTGAGTCTAAGTCCTTTGAGGTCCTAATCAAGTTTGAGTCCTTATTTAGTTCGAGTTTAGTTCATCTAATATTCAAATCAGATTCAAGTCCAAGTCCTTTGCGGTCTAAATCAAGTTTAAGTCCTTGTTTAGTTTAAGTTCAGTTCATCTAACATTCAAATTATATTCAAGTCCAAGTCCCCAGTTTTGCTAAAAATTTTGGTAGCTTCCCGGTATCTCCCCGTTTAAGGAAAAGTCTGAAAGACATAGTCTTCCCCTCCATGCTACGTGTATGCTTCAGGTAGGTGTCAAATGACACCATGGCCACATTTCTTCAATCCCCGCTATGCTATATGAGTGCTTAAGGGTTCAAGGTACCTGTTTTGAAAAAGCATAGTTTTCTTTCCCCCACTATGCTATGTGAGTGCTTAAAGGTCCATAATTTTCATCTTCTTCATGCTATGTGAGCGCTTTGAGGCTTACCCGCCTCGTTAAGAGCATCGCACCGGGTTCCCCTCACTGTGCTATATGAGCACGTAGAGAGGTCCGCCAGCTCACCACAAGCATCGAGTGCGGGATATTTTGAGTTAGAAGGTTATACATGTTTGACGACGGCAATTACAATGTGATGGCTATTTGCAAAAGTACCCAAAACTCTTCATCATGATCATTTTTTTTTTTTCACTTTTTTGTTTTCTCCTCCCCCCTTTTTTATCTTCATTCATGCTTATATACATATATATATATGAATAGACATATACATATACATATATACATATATAATTTGCTGAAAAAAAAAATTTATCCCCCTTTTTTTAGACATATATACATGCATAAACAATAACATTTCAACAATATTTACCATTAATAAGGGCAATCGCCACTACTATAAACAACAATAATTGTCATTGTATTTAATAATATAATAATTGTAGAAATAACTACTGATATCATATACAAGAACATGATCAAATGAAACTTATAGCAAAGATAAGATTTTAACCCGTTGTGTGAGTTTGAGTGATTGTGAGAATATAGTTATAGGATTTGTAAGGAGAAGTGTTAGTGCCACAGGTATTTTAAGGTGGTTTATGGGCTTTTGACTTAGACGGTTGAAAGGCTTAGGTGGTCTATTTCGAGCTTGTAGTGCAGTGAGCTTTGGGCTGATTTTAGCTGAGTGTAAGAGGAGAGGAATGTAAGAGTTGGACTGAATTTATGGGCTTTTGGAAACCGAAAATGCTTAGAGAGTTTCCTCTTTTTCTTTAAATGACGGTTCACGTGAAAGAAAGCAAAAGGGGAAAAGCTGCTATGGAGAAATGGGGGAAGAAATAATTGGTAATGTCACGTGCTAGAGACAAAAGAAACAAGTGAATGAGTTGTCTGATGTAATAAAATTGTTGTAGAGGGAGGATTTGTGAGGAGCATGACTGTCAACTGAAGAGAAGTCTTGTTTGTTATCATAGTTGAATAGGAAAAGGCAGGTGGAGTAGACTATTAGCGTGGATGAGAAGTGGATTGAAGTGGAGAGTCAAACGTGAAGTTAAATTGGCAAGGTAGATATCAAAAGCTTTGAATCTATATGAGGAGGCAGTTTGGTGCTAGAGGAGTAATCAGCTATAGGATCTAAGCGGGTAGAGCTTGGTCAAGTGTGGAGAAGACATGAGATGACTAGAACATCACGTAGATGGAAGATAAAAAGTCTGCACGTGAACGGAGGGGTGGTCAATTGAGGTGTTGCAGTCGGATCAATGGGGAAGTCAAACGTAAAGGTGGAGAACGGACTATGGGCCGTTCAAATGCAAGGAAATAGGTGGTGGTCTCCATGATAGTAAGCTGGTCGTGAGTTGGAGAGGGACTAGCAGGATTTTAGTCTGAATGACTGCCTGCGTGAAGGAAGATGAAGAGAGATGCATGGAGTGTTTTAGCGAGAGAGAAATGAAGCAGAGAAGTAGATCTATCATTTTAATGCAAGCAAATAACGGTGATTGAGGCGACTAAGCTCTGCATTCATGGGATTTATGGGACTCAGCAGAGATCTTTGAATGAATGATGTAAGATGTTTAAATGTGATCATATTTCTTATTTGATTCAAAATTTTTTATTAATATAATGGCAATATCAAGCTCTACCATCGTTACACCATGCAATTTTCTCACCGTGCAATTTTCTTTGGCCAAATTGATAGTTCTTTTTAAATTTTTATGATTTTTTGAATGCAAAGGTGAATTTTATTTTGTGATCGGATGTCATTTGGGCAACGTTGTGCTCCCTTTTCCTTGATTTGCTCATGTTACCTTGATATGTGTGTTGATCTCTTAGCTATCCTTAATTCTCTAATTGGTTGTCTTTTTGTGTATTAAGGATATTCTTAATGCAGCGATGAAGTCCGTTTTAGGATCAGACGTCATTTGGGAGGCATCAGGTGCTAATTTTCTTGGATTAAACATCATCGCCTAGGGATTCATGCCACTTCACCAAGTAATCTTAATTTAACAAATAAAATATAATTTTTAAGTGTTGGTGATGTTCTAGATGTAACGATGAAATCCGTTTGGGTGATGCCGCATGCCAATTTTGGGTGTTGGTCATCCACTTCACCAAGTTCCAACTTAGGTGAACTTGATGTCCTGATTAAAGCGACGCAGTCTGTTCAACATTCAGAGGTCATTTTACCCTTCAAGTGGTGCACACTTAAGCGTATCATGTTTTTTGTAACATGATTGAAGGCTTTTTGGTAGCTTTCTTTTCGTGTATTTATCATTATTATAACTGCTTCTGACGCATTTCAATTTTCTCCTTGTACAAGAAATATTTCGTTGGAAGAGACCTGATGATTTAACTCCAGGTGAGCCTAGTGAGGCTGCCATTTGGGACATCAATGATAGACAACACCCTTAGGGTTATATAGATGTTCAGGATAGGTTGTAGTAGTACGATGATATGATATGGGGGCGTGTGGTCTTTCACTACTTTTTTACCTGCTTTCCCCAACTTTGAGAGTGTTTTAAGAATTGAGTAGAGTTTAAGGACTCTGACAGGTGGGTCACCAGTTTTAGATTGCAATGTGGGGAGCATAACCTGCTAGAGAGTTCAGTTGTCCATGACAATTGTGGCACATATGACATTTTGGAGCCCGCGACAGACACTATTGAGCCTGTGGGACAGTCGAGGCTACTCAATCATTATCAGCTGTAGCCATCTTCTCTAGAGTGGCCAAGGGACTCTACAGTTAGGTAGGTTTAGATCCCGACCAGCTCTATATTTATTGGGCCTACTATGTTCTACAGATGCATAGATGTACACTCTAAGAGGAAGGGTTTATGAGGCAATCTATGTATCGTTGTTTGACTATGGGCGCCTTCCTCCCTCTTAGACCCATGGTTTGGTGGAGTTCTAGGACTCAGGTAGGGGCACAAGCTGGATTGGAGCAGAGGAGCTTACTGTCGCACACTTAGATCTATAGATAATTTCCAGGCTACCAGGTTTTTGGCCATCATTTTGAGGAGGGTGTTTAGCTAAACGAGCAGTTATTTTGTTGGGTCCTCTTAGCAGCTGGTGACAAGAGGGATAGATTGATGGTACCGAACATTTAACCATACTCCTTCAGCATAATCATCAGTTGTACAGAGCATCGAAGTTGTCAGAGCGTACTTGAGTTGTCATGCTTGTGGACATCTCGATACGTAGCTTTCTTCAGTACAGTTACTTAACTACAGTTGTGGCTTCACTACATGACCTGTTTGGTCTCGGCTTGCAGCATGACACTTTATTATCAGAGGAGACTATCGAGCCTTCTTCTATGGCTGGTCACACTTCTCTAGCATTGTTGGGAGTCAGCGAGGACTCATTTTTGGTAGATTTTTTAGCCACCTAGCTCTGTACCTTTGCACTTCTGCTTAGAGCAGGATTCATCTGTTAAAGTGCTCTCTTAGCTGACTGTCAGCTGTCACAGGGGCAGCATCTTTCCATGGCTCTAACGGTACTTTCTAGGGTCTACAGATCTCTACGCATCGCTTCTGATGCCACTTCACTTGAGCTTTGGGACCTGACCTTGACATGGCACTACTTAAATGGATGGATCCATCTATATATAATGGGTGCTTTTTTTGCCTGGAGTGTTCTCTGTACTTTACAGAGCATTCTGATTATCGATAGAAAGAATTTATAAACTCTTTTCTTCTTTTCCTTTTTTTATTAATCAAAGAAAAACAAACAATTCTAATTCTATAAGGTTAAATAAAAATTTGATTTACCCTTTATTTAATTTAGATTTTAGTATAATTGCTATGCTCAGTGTGTGACTCGTTAGTTTTTTCTTTAGAATTGAGATTGAAAAAAATAGGCTAAGCCCACTATAAACTTAGTAACTATCAAAACTAAAGAAACTCAAAACTAATAACCAACTTATTGCTTCCTATTGTCGAGATCCCAAGAAACAGTCACTATATGACTGAATCGATCATATAGTTGTAACATTGTAGCAACTGAAATACTTTTCATAAAAAAGAAATCTGATTATGAATTGTGAAAAAAAACGGATGTGGAAAAATGGAAGGATGATAGAAAGAGAGAATAAAGATCTCAATGATATATGATTCCCATATGTATGGTTTATAAAAAATTACCCCATAAAAAAGGCAGTGTTATAAAGCATCAACATCAATCTAAAATAAGAATATAAAATATACAATTACAATAAAATAGAATAAAAAATATACAAATAAAAAATAGAAAGAAGATAGAAACATAGAATAAAATAGAATAAATAATAAATAAAATAAAAGAAATGAATTGCAAATAATAATATAAAGAATAGAAAATAGAGAATAATTTAATCGAGCTTCGGATTAAGAAAAACTGAGGAGATTGACTCAGAAACAAATAAGAGATTTTGTTGAGAGCTCCATTGCAGAGTTCAGGCCTAAACATTAATGGAGAAGCTAGGGGAACGATGGAACCTGTGACTACATAGGATTTTCTTGAAAACGAATCAATTCTAATGATTCATTGGGTAGGATGGCGAAATGAACCAAGAAAAAATAGATTTCTTCTGAATGGTCATGGATTGATCCTACAAATGAAGGAGGAAAGAGTCAATATTCGCCCACGAAACCTTTCTTTATTTTTAATTTTTATTTCATTTAAGGATTTTATTTATTGGCATGAAGCACAATAATTCCTATTGGGAATCAATATTATCAATTCAAATAATTGATGGTTTACTTGGACTGATAAAATAAAGTATCCAGGCTCCGTTCAGAGAATACCAAATTGGAAATGGTAAGATTAAAAGTAAGTAAAAGTAATATAATGGGAGTGTAAATGTAGTAATATAAATAAGAAATATTAAATAAAGAATATAAAAATAAAATAGAAATTTAATTAAATTCTTAAGAAATTCTGAACTTCATTAGTAATGAAATAGAATATCCGAGAGTTATCAGTATTTATCAAATATGTTCCAATCTAACGGAGCACTATTGGATCAATTGACAAAGACCTTGTTGAGAAAGAGATGGCTTTTCCCAGATGAAATGAAACATTTGATTTATGTAACAGGAGAAAGATTCCCCATTACTTAGCCGTAAAGATATGTGCCCATGAAAAGGGGATGAAGTGGAACAGAATTGGTCGGATGGTAGATTCGTGGAAACACTTGTTTCTTCCATTTTTTGGCCTTAGCTCCATGGAACAATATGCTACTGCTGAAACATGGAAGAATTGAAATCTTAGATCACAATGTGTGGATGATATGAACTGCCTAAACAAGAATTCTTGAACGGCAAAAGAGCCTATTACTCGCTACATAATCATATGCTTCATTTGAATTCTGATGAGAAAGAAAAAGAAAGAAAAAAAAATAGTAAAATGATTTTTTATTCATCGAATGACTATTCACCTATTAGTATTAGGTTTACATAAAATAGGGGGCGGAAAGAATCTATGGAAACATTTTGCGCTATTCTGAATTGAATCAAATAAATGAAATAGTGAGAATCATTCGGGGCATCAGAA
This sequence comes from Dendrobium chrysotoxum, assembly GCA_019925795.1. Taxonomy (NCBI): domain Eukaryota; kingdom Viridiplantae; phylum Streptophyta; class Magnoliopsida; order Asparagales; family Orchidaceae; genus Dendrobium; species Dendrobium chrysotoxum. The sequence continues at coordinate 72,410,714 of CM034312.1, read as the reverse complement.
CTATGAAAGTAAGAACAAAGTAAGAAGTCGGAAATCTTTGTATATAAATATACAAAGGTTCCTAAGAGGCACTCCATTTTGGTAAGAAAGGATTCTAAAAAAGACTATAAAGACTCCCTAGACCGAGGGATAAGTAATTCGACTCATTCACATGCAGATCATGAATGTTTGGAATCCATATTATGCAAGGAGACATTGCTTTTGCTAATTCGAATTGAAGGGTGATATCAAATTGGTCTATTTTTGGCGTCATATACATAGTTAGCTTGCTCACGGTAATTGTGGCCTATCGGGAGAATCGATGACTGCATCTTTGATGCACTGTTGAGAATTCTGAATTGGCTATTTACAAAGGTCAGATCTATGCCGAGGTATTGAGGGTGATTCTCAAATCTTGTACAATAGAATGTGATACGATGAGATAGAATGCAATAGAAACAAAGATATTCCTTTTCATCAAGTGGTCATGCTAGAGACAAAAATAGTCATGGATAATTATGAGGATAGTATCCTTTCGAATGGGATAAGGGAATTCCTACTATTATTATTTTTTTTCTTAATTGAAGAAATAATTGGAAAATAAAATAGCAAGTACAAAAATGAGTAATAAACCCTAGCATAGACTGGTATGATTTAATTCAACATTTTGTTCATTCAGGTTTGATTGTGTCATAGCTCTATAATTCGAATTAGGTTTATCGTTGGATGAACATTAAGAAGAAGAAAGAAGAATATTAGTTTGTTTTTGGTGAACTCTCTTTGATTTTTACTATTTTGGTTTGCATCTTTTGGAGTTTGAACTATGTTTTGAATATTGAAAAATATTTAAGATTGAAAACATAAAATGATTGGTATTTTTTTTTATGTGATTTTTGAAATATACGATTCATAACTTAAATTCATGAATGAACATAGATGAATTGAGAAAGAGATGGTTGAATCAAAATAATTACTTTTTCTAATCTGTTAGAGGACAATATGAATGTTATACCATGTTCCATTCAAACACTCAAAGGGTTATACGATATATCAGGTTTTCCTTGGTTTCAGGCCATAGATTAAGCCAAGGGAAGGATCCCTTCTACCCCTATCCTATATATTGTCTTTTTCATTCCTTGTTATAATAGAAACTCATTTTCTTATTTGACTATATGACACGATGAAGATCTTTTGTTGCTGTCAAAATGAGTAGAAGTCCAAATCCTATTGACATAGTAACTGGGAGCAGAAAAAGGGGTATTATCCATGCATATTTATATTTATATTCCATAAGAAAACAAATTTTTCTGGCAACAAGGAAATACTCAATATCCAAGTAGGCTTTCAAATTCGATCATGATCAAGTGCTTTTTAGATTGTCTCATTCATGTCTTTTGGTTGGTATTTATCCCCACAACATCTCGATTGTGTTACATACAAAAATACGAAGTTTTTATTTATTTCTATTTTTTCTTGGGTTAACCAGAAGATGTTTATTGCATAAGTTTCCAAATCTAATTTGGATCAATGATTAGTTTTCTCTTTTCTCCCACCTTCAGAAGAATGAAGCATAGATATCCGCTAAAGCGTGAAGAATTCCTAACGGGCCGGCATATTCAGGTCCAATACATTATTATATTACTGCAGATATCTTTCTATCTAACCACACAATGACTAATACCCCCATTGTGATTCCTAAAACAAGGATTAAAATGGGGACAAAAATCCATATGAATCCATAGACTTCTTTTAAGGATTCTAATCTATAAAAAGAATGAATAGTTTGTACTTCTGTCGTATCAATTATCATTTCAACATTCAACTTCTCCCATACCTCTTTTAGCTTCTAGGTCTATTTTTTAGTTCAAGATCCCTTTTACTAACTGGAATAAAAGAATTAGTAGATTTTTTCCGCCCAAAATGGGAATGGGCTGGAGTTATGAACTTATAATCATGGAATCGACTCTATCATCAAATTATAAGTTCATTCCAGAGCCCCCACCCTGCATAGATTAGGTATACAGGCGTTCCAACCCATGGAGGGGTGTGCTATTTGTTTACACCCATTAGTTTGTAAGGGCTTCAACATAGACTTTGATGGGGATAAAATGACTGTTCACATACCTTTATCTTTAGAATCTCAAGCAGATGAGGATGACGTCAAGTCATCATGCTCCTTATGTCCTGGGTGACACACGTGCTATAATGGTCGGGACAAAGGGTCGCGATCCCGCGAGGGTGAGCTAACTCCAAAACCCATCCTCAGTTCGAATTATAGGCTGCAACTCGCTTGCATGAAGCCGGAATCGCTAGTAATTATCGGTCAGCCGCGACATGGGGACGTACAAAAGGAAAGAGAGGGATGGGGTTTATCTCACTTTTGGCATAGCAGGCCTCCCCCAGAGAGGCCCACACGACGGGCTATTAGCTCAGTGGTAGAGCGCGCCCCTGATAATTGTGTCGTTGTGCCTGGGTTGTGAGGGCTCTCAGCTACATGGATAGTTCAATATACTAGAGGTATTTTAGTGATATGTTCTATAGGAACTGGACGATCCTGCTTGGTCAAATACCTAGCGACAAACTCCTATGATCCTTTCATTATGGTATTTCCGAACATATTAAACCCCCGCATTACTTGAATTGGGATAAGCTTCAAAAAAGACTATTTCGAAAGTTAGTCAATGATGACCCTCCATGGATTCACCTATATAAGCCGTAGCCAAAGTTGCAAAAATAAGAGCTTGAATACCACTTGTAAATAATCCAAGAAACATGACAGGTATAGGGGGTACCCCACTATTCTTAAGTTATCCTAGGTGTCTTCTACCTTGGAGTTAGAGAGGATCCCCCTCTTTTTCTTAGCTCCACACCTAATTACTGATAGGTTTTCCTTGGTCCACCAGCTAGACATAGTCAGTTTGTTACCCCATATGAGGAGGACAGTAGTAATAAATGAGCGTGATTGACGGGAAAGGTGCATATTGATACGTAGCAGGTAGAGTTTGACATTTATTGAGTACTTAATTAGCATGCGCCCAAGTTGGTTGTGTCATTATTCAGGAAGTATTATGATGTTGGAAAGCTACTAGGCCAATAGTATAGCCAAACAATTTGGGTTCTCTCAGGCCATAGCCCATGATGGGTGGCCAATTATTCCTAGAGTTACATATGAATGACGTATAAACTCCATCCTGTAGGAGACCTATTTTTACGCAGTAGCTCTAATGTGGCTACGCCTACTGAGACTTGGGATAGGTTCTGATTTTCTTTTGGCTCTACAGTTCATTTACATAGGCGTTAGTTACACATGACTGACCTGGGTACAACTATCCTTTGGTCCCACTTTGGTGCACAATGCTAGGTGGTATGAGCGTCAGGGGCGGGAGCTTAGAGTACCAAGGGGATGTAGGCCTCGTCGGGACCTTTAAAGATAGTAGGCGAAAAAGATATTTTCCTACCCTTTTCCCCTTTCTTTCTTATTTATAATTATTTTAATAAAATTATGGCCAATTTAATTATCTCTCATTCACTCTCGGTGTTGTGACATATACTGAGGACCATACTGCTACTGAGGCCATTATCCCTTCTCCAACCAGAATACCGGTTGTGGCACCTTTGTGACATCATATAGAGACTTCCTGACCTTACTGTAGATGTTCTGGTTCTCAGCGCAGCCTTCTTGGATGTCGGTAGATGGGCACTCTTCTCCCAAAGACTTTTAGGAGAGTTGATAAGGACCGAGGATGTCAGACTTCACCATCTACAGCACAACGGGGCCTTATTGTGACTTCTTTTTCTCGGTGGACCCTTACGGGTCTTTTTGGCAAGGAGGGTCTTTTAGAGCTAGTGCAGCTTTGCTAGGAGAGGTTTTAGAGGTACCATCATACACACCAACAGTCCTGAACTTTGTTCCTGCAACTTTTTCCTTCATCCCCAAGAGTTACTCGGCTGACTCTGCGAGCCCTTCTATAGGCATGCTTTTGTTATATGTTAATTTATTTTAATGCATTATTATAATATTAATTATTATGTTAATTATTTGTAACTCTTTGTGTAGCACCTGAGGGAGCTAATTACACTTTAGAGATTCACAGTTACATTCCTTTAGCCCCAGATCCTAGGAATGCTGGCATATCGAGTAATGGTATAGAGATCTTGCTGGAGTTGATAGCTCATATTGATCCAGGATCTCCAGAGTCTTTAGAAAAGTTTGCTTCTTCTATTAACTAGACCCTCAGCCTGCTAGCCCGACTTCGGATGGATAGTTCTGAGTTACTCTATTGTGAGATCATGTGTCATGAGGCAGAGTTTCACATCAGATGACTGAGGTTCCTCTCCATCTTATGGACTGGAGCTACACTTCTAGAGCTACAGGAGAGGGTTGTTAGACGACAGGCAATGGCAGATGATGCCCATGATTAGTTTGAGAGCAGTGCAGAAGGTTTGAGGAGGAACTTCCAGAGCTCCTCAAAGAGGTGATGTCTAAGAGATCTAACCTATAGCAGGGGCACAATCAGCTTGACTGCCTTACTAGGAGAGAGTAGCAACACCACTAGACTTTACACTAAGCAATGGTAGTAGCCGACCTTGCATTAGTACAGGCTATGGAGGAGCTCCAGATTACATAGATAGAGTTCAAAACTTTGGCAAAGACTGTCAGACAATTGGTGGACCTATAGGCTTGCCTTCTATGGCATGTCTTCTTCCTTTTCTCTTTTCTTATAAGTTGTACTCTTTAGTGTCTGTTACCCCTAGTTTTACTTATACCTCATGATGATGATTATATATATACATGGAGAATTTTTTTATTATATTTCTTTTGGTGTACTTTGAGTTATACTCAGAGCTATGTTTCAGGATATATTTTGAGCTTTATTTTTGGTGCGACAAAAGATTTTAAATATTTATTTGGGGACTTCAATATGCAGTGCGATGACAACCTGAATAAATATTTAAAATACCTCCTGTCTTTGAGGGTAGTTGTGAGCATTGTCATCTTAGCCACTGGTTAGAGTTAGTGGTTATAGATTTAACTCAAATTTTAGGGATTTTGGCTTTTTTATTTCATGTGCTTTATGCGGCGGACTTGATGGAAAATTTGCAAATTTTGGAATTTTAGCCAAAAGTACAAAATGTAGGTAGTATCTTGATCCTTAACTAGTTGAGGAGACTTTAATCTAAGTCACTTGAGTTCATCAAATTAAGTGACCTAGGACTTGATATCTCATCATCCTATGGTTGCTGAAATGAGGTTCCTTTATTATGGCCTTTTTTATGGCTTATTGAGTAGATAGAGCTGCTAGTAACCAGACCATATTTAGGCTTATTAGATCTAATCTCTTACACCCATTTAGGCTTCAGACTTAAGCTATGTGAAATGCGCTCCCCAATGCTGAATCTACTGAAGTTGGTAGATTTGAAGTCATCCATTATGGTTGAAGATTTAGAGTCTATAGACATTTGGTAGTTGCTTGCTACTCATCTTTCCACTCGAACTTTGATTTTCCAATCAATTCAGAGAATTTAGTAGACTACGGCTACTTTAGCTTATCAAGTCAAATAAGCCTTCGTGCTTCTCACAGTCCCTACTGATAGGTTGATGAAGTGGGGGATCCGCTACTACTGTCTTTCTTATAACTTATTGAGTAGATGGAGCTGCTAATGATTTGAACATATTTGGGCTTGTTGGATTAGACCTTTTATACCCATTCAAATCTTAAGCTTCAAGCTGTTGAAAAACTTCAAGCTGCTCTGGCTCAACTTGTTGGAGTACATTGTCACAAAAATCTTTTTCTTGACCAGCAAAATCTTGTTACACTGGAGAAAGTAGTGTCCCAAATTGGTCAGAAGATCACTTATACATATGTTGATAGATGAAATTATTATATCCCTATTTCGAGGAATATTAAGAGTTTAGTTATTTTAAATATTTATTTTGGGATTTTGGCATGTAGCATGATGTCGGCCTAAATAAATATTTAAAATATCCCCTGTTTCGCAAGGAGATTTTAAATAAGATAGATTTGGCATTTTGAGATTTTAAATATTTATTTTAGGATCTCAGCGTGTAGCACAATGTCATTCTATAAAATATTTAAAATGCCCATATCTTGCAAGGGAGATTTTAGATATGTGTAGTATTTTGAGGTTTTAAATATTTAATTCAGGGATTTTGGCACGTGGCATAATGTTGACCCAAATAAATATTAAAAATATTACTTCCTTTCGGGGGATTTTGAAATACATTCATGTAACACAAAAGAATTTTCTAATATAAAATATGTACATACTGACAAATATGTGTTTAACACTTTGCTTATTACATTATACATTGAACACAAAGTTTTCTCGCATGACCTTCAAGCATAATATTTCTTTAAATATTGATCGTTGATCGATGGCATAGGTCTCTACCATTCAAATCAATCAATTGATAAGCTCCTCCTTGGTACACCTTCTCAACGATGAAGGGGCCTTCCCAATTAGATATGAATTTCACACCAATTTTTAGTTTGGAATGATTGGCCTTCTCAGTAAGACCAATTCCCCTTAAAATATTCAATGACCCACCATTTGATCAAATGATTTTGTCAACCTTTCTTGGTAGATTTTTATGTTTTATTGAGCATGTAGTCTAATCTCATCGAGTGCATCAAGCTCTTCTATTCTTAAATGAGCATTTCTCTCTTAAGTAAGATCATACTAAATAGCCACCTGACGTGACTGCAGCTCGATCTCCAATGGAAGAACTGCTTCAACCCCAAACACTAGTGTGTAAGGAGTGGCTTTAGTAGGCATCTTATAAGTAGTATGATACATCCATAGTGCTTCTGCCATTATAGTATGTCATTCTCTCTTATTCTTGGTGAGGATCTTCTTCAATAGCTTCACCAGCATCTTATTGAAGGCCTCCAGCAAGACATTTGCTCTTGGGTTGTATATTAATGCATATTACCAATCAATTTTGTGTTGATTGACAAACTTGTACATTTTAGCACTATTGAATATTGTATCATTGTGTGAGATTATAAGATATGGTACACCAAATCTATAGATAATGTTATGGGTGAAAAAGTTGATCGCATGCTTGGACATGACTTTTTTGAATGGAGCCGCTTCTGCCCACTTCAAAAAGTAGTCGGTTGCTACAAAAATAAGCTATGTCTAGCTAATAATGGTAGATCTATTAGCCAAATTATATCTGTATCCCAGCATTCAAATGGCTAGGATGCAACTGTTGGCTGTAGTAGATTTGGTGGTTGATATATAACATCACTGTAAATCTGATACTCATAGCACCTCTTAGCATGCTCAATACACTCATCCACCATTGTCGACCAATAGTAGCCCATTCTATTGATTTTAGCAGCTATTTTGGGACCTGATTGGTGTGCGATGCAAAGTTCTTTATGGAATTCTGCTACCACTCTATCAACTTCCTTGGTCCATAGGCATCTTAATTATATTTGATCAAAAGCTCATCGATACAACGTGTTGCTAATGAACGTATATTGCAATGCTCTCTTCCAGATTTACACGGCTAGGAATTTATGTGTTGGGAGTCTACTTTTATTGAAGTATTCGATGAATGGTTGCCTCCAATAATCTTTTACTTCAACATCAAAGAAATGCAACCATGACTCTGAGCTTCTGCTGGATTTTCATTTCTTAACAACATGGCATTCTTCTGGCTGATTTTCAATAATGATCTGTTAGAGAGGTTGAGGATAAATTGGTGTTGTATCATGCTAGCTCAAATTTGGTATTCCCTCTATTGGAAGAATTATAAAATTACTAGCTCTAAGACCTGACAACTATGAACACCAATCAGTATAGGCTCTTCATCATCCGTATTTGCCACATCCTAGGCTAATTTGGCCAGACAATCTGCCTTAGCATTATGACCTTGAGGAACTTTGAGTTATTCTAAAATTTGGCACTTATTTCAGAAGCTCAAGAGCTCACCTGTGGTAGTGGGCCCATTCAAGTTTGCAAATCTTTTAGATGCCCAAGACTTAATTTATCACAAGTTGAGAGTGACTAAAGATTTGGAGATTTTAGATTCTGACATTGATTGTAATCTCTAGTCATGTTATTCGAGTTTTATATTCAGCTTCATTATTGGTCTGAGGCTCAGCTAAATTGAAAAAAAACCTCGTTATATCTCCCTCATGCAATATGAAAATGAGATTGATGACAGATCGAGCTTTTTCAAGATTTGGAGGTTAGGAAGGTTTAGTCGACGATACCCCATTAAAATACATCACCCAAAATTATAGTTTCTCCCTTTCTTTGACTTGCATAATTTTCTCATCGGGCAAATCATCATTGGGTGGAGAATTTGCAAGGATAGGATGCGCAATGAGGAAATTTGCTAAGGCTTGTCCCTTTACTGCCTTTTGTAGCATATATGTGATATCAAACTATAGTAGTATCACTACCCACCTGGCTAAATAATCTGTTAATGCTGGTCTTGTCATCAAACTTCAGCAGATTGATCTTTGATATCAATGTAATTTTATGAGAAAGTATATAGTGGTGAAGTTTCTGGACTACAAAAATGCCAGAAAATACTTCTCGATCAGTGAGTAATATATTTCTGCTCCAATAAACCTTTAAGTGATGTAGTAGAGGGCATTCTCCTTGCCTTCCTAATTGTGTTAAGCCAATAATTCCTTGAGCAACTCTTATAGTGTTACTATGATAGTATAAGAGGCTTCCTAGAATTGGCCCTGCTAGAATGGGAGGATTTAATAAGTATCTCTTGATACTTTTAAATGCTTCCTAACACTCTGTATCCCATTTAAAGAGGATGTCTTTCTTCATTATCTTCAAAAATGGTTGGCACCTACCCGACAAATTTGATATGAGTCATCGAATAAAAGCAAGTTGCCCTTGCAATAAGCGAAGTTATTGAAGGTTCTTTGGTAGTGGCATCTCCATGATTGCTTTAATCTTGTGTGGGTCAATTTTGATGCCTCGATGTTGAACAACATATGCCAGGAATTTCCCAGATTAGAAATCAAAGAAGCATTTGAGAGGGTTTATCTTCAGATCAATTTTTTTTATCCTTTTAAATACGAACCTTAGGTCATTTAAGTGATGTTTTCAACCTAGACTTTTGATGACAAGGTCATCAAAATAACACTCGATCTTCTGATGTATTAATTCATTAAAAATGCATGTCATCGCCTGTTGGTAAGTGGCACCAGTATTCTTCAAATCTAAAGGCATGATCATGTAGTAGAATATGCTGATGGGCGTTTGAAACGACATGTGCTTCTCATCTTTAGGTGCCATCTTGATCTGGTTGTAGCCCGATGACCTATTCATAAATGAGAATATAGCATAGTTAGACGTGTTATCCACTAAGAGTTCTGACACTTGGAGAAAAAATCATCTTTTAGATATGCCTTGTTGAGGTCCCTAAAAGTGATATAGACATGAATTTGACCAACTAACGTATGGAACACTAATACATGTTGTACTTTAGAGCACCATGGTCAGTAAAGAGAATAAATTCCTTGCATATGAGGTAGTGACTCCAATGGTGTAATGCACGAACAATGTCATAGAATTCTTTATCATAAGTGGAATATCTTTGTCGAACCACATTTAGTTTTCCACTAAAATAAGCTACAGGTGGTCACACTTGGCTCAATATGGTGTCGATTCCCACATTAGAGGTGTCTCAATCTTCCTGAAACACCTTGCTGAAGTCAGGTAGTCGCAAGACAAGAGTGGTTGTTATTTTTTTTCTTCAATTCTTTGAAGCTGGACTGAGCTTCTCTTGTCCAATGATACATGTTGTACTTTAGCAATTCTGTGAGGGGGGCCTCTAACGTGCTGAAATTGGTAATGAATCTATGATAAAAAATGCCATTATGTGAAACCTTTGCATGTTTGTGAAAGAGTAAAGTATCAGCCAGCTCATAATGGCTCTGGTCTTGTCCGGATCAACCTCAATTCCATTAGCTGAGAGGATAAAACCCTAAAATTGAATTTTTTGATCCAAGATTTGGGTTTTTTATGGATGATAATATAATTTATGCTCTTTCAATACTTGGCGTAAATGCTACAAGTGGGTGTTCAAGTCAGGGCTCTACACTAGTAAGTCGTTAAAATAAACGATCACAAATTTTCCCAAAAATGGATAAAAGAATTGATTCATGAGGTGCATGAATGTACTTGGGGTGTTGTATAAGCCGAAGGGCATAACCATCCACTCATAAAGATTATCTGTCAGCTTGAAGGTAAAATTCCATTCATCGCCTTCCCGCACCCGAATCTGATGATACCCACTATGTAAGTCTATTTTGGAACAAAAAGATCATCTATACATGAAATTGGAAATTGTTAGAGTATGGTGATATTGCTTATTGCCCTGCTATCTATGCACATACGGCACATTCCATCTATCTTGGGTACTAATAGAACGGGTACCGTACATGAACTGATGCTGGGTCTAATGAACCCTTTGGCTAGTAGCTCCTCCACCTTTCACCTCAATTCGGTGTGCTCATCTGGTCTAAGATGATACAAGGTCTGATTAGGCCAAGTGGCCCCTGGCAGTAAGTCCATAGCGTGCTGGATGACATGAAAGGTGGTAGACCTGTGAGGAGCTCCTCTACCCATACTTCCTTAAAGTCATGGAGTAGCTATTATATTTTAGGCGGTGGGGGAATAACTTTGGCTCCTGCTACTTTTAATAGAACCACATAACCTCCTTCATCCTTTCAGATGGCAAGTTGGCATTTGGCCCTACTGATCAATAGTTGGTTGAAGGATGATCCTTCTTAATTCATGTTCAGTGGCATCAACACAATTGACTCCCCACGTTGAACCAACATATATGTATTGGCGGCTCAACCATGAATGATCTTTCTATAAAACTGCCACGGTCATCCTAACAGTAGATGATAGGTATCAATGGGAAACACAACACACCAAGCTTGGCCCTTGAATTTGCTTATAGAGAATTAGATGAGGCAATGTTTGGATACTTCTACTTCATAGCCATGTTAAATCTAAGAAAGTTTCCATGGTTGGGGATGAGTTTCTATTAGTAGCTACAATTTCTCCACTAATGTACAAGAAGTAATGTTCTATCAGCTACTGAAGTCCATAATGACCTGGCAAACACAGTCCCTTATTGTACACCTCATTCGAAAGAGGTTGTGCCACTGAGCTGGTTCTTCTTTATGGGCACTCAGTAGTCTTCTAAGAACTAAGAGGGGTCCATTATCCACACAGATAACCGTAGGATCGGGTGAGGGCCTAGCCTCAGCCGAATTGATTTCGTCTGGTTGGGACTCTACGGCGACTCCTTCCTCTTCTTTGATCACTATGATTACTCTTTAAGTGGGACAATTACATGCAATATGTCCAAATCCTTGACATTTAAAGCATTTTTTGGCAGTGGTTCCACCTATAGGCATTGAAGGAGTCATCCAGGGGTGGCCAGGAATCCTTTCTGGTGAGGTGAAAGTCTCACTCAAGTTGTTTTGATTTGGAAGGTCCTCTCCCCACCTCCCTCCCAAGATTTGATTTGGTTAGGCTTAGAGACATTTTGTTGTCTCTTAACCTGGAGGGTCAAATTGATTACATCTTAGAGTGTCCAATAGGGCTACAACTGTACTACATGAGCGATAGTGGGTTAGAGTCCATCTAGGAATCTTACGATAGTATTTTTAGCTAGTTATTTATGATCGCATCTGAGTGTGAGCTGGTCGAATTAGCACATATTCTTTTACAGTGAGTTGGTGTTGTTGAAGGAAATATAGCCTCAAGAGTAAATCTTGTCAATATTGATCAGTGAGATATTTTTGTTGCAGTTCTTTTTTCATTTTCTCCTAGCTTGTAATCTTGCTCCAACCTTCTCTCACCCGGGTGCACTTCAAATTTTCCCACCAAAGGGAGGTGCTTCTCTTAAGTTTGATGGCCACCAGCTTGATAATCCACTCAGTAGGTACTGCCTTAAAGTCAAGAATTCGTTCTACGGTATGTAGCTAGTTCAATAACTTATCGGGATCTAATCTTCCCTTAAAATTTGGAAGTCAATCTTGATTCCACTATCATCCCTTGAAGTTGGATGGCCTCATATTAGCTTGCTCCTACTATCTTCTTCTCCACTTATGGACTCTTTGTGAAATGGGTTTACATCCTCTTCTTCTTGATGGCTGATCGTGTCTTGTTGATCTTGTCCTATCAGTTCTTCTTATAGCTGTTGGATTCCTCGCTGTAAATCTTCAACCTCCATGTCATGGAAGAGGCATTGGTGATTCCTTCGTGGCAGCATTTTGCCAGCTCTGATACCAAATGATGCAGAGCCAACTATTTGGAGCTCGAAGACTTCTTGTTCGCCTCTTCAGAGCTTTTTTGAAAAGGCTCGCTACTCCCTACTCCTTGGCTTCACCACCTGAGTAAGTCTCAGGAAACATATTGAAGAGGCAAAAATTAGGAGAAACATACAAATAGATAGCATAATTCAATGATCTATTTTATTCATGAATCTGGAGTACTTATAGATACAGGGATCTTATCCTAACAGCTATATTACAGCAGCTTATTTGTCTTTACAAGAAGTATTTAAAGTGTTTAGTGTGTAGCTTAGGCATCACGTGAGATTGAGAAAGGAAATATTTTAATGTTATTTAAATAATTAATGTTACATGAATAATCTAAAAATTTTAGATATTAAATTAATATATAAGTTGTCTAATTTCAAATGTTATGAATGTAAATTCCACTTTTAAAATAGTTTATTCTCTTATTGAAAATTTTCATTTTCATCAAAATTTTTAGCATTCTTTGATGGTCTAATTCGTCGGTGCTGTGAACTTTCCTCCCAATGAATTTAGACACATTAGCAGCATATCGACCAACACCAGTAAACTCATCTCATTAAAGTCAACTTAGGTGCTTACCTCTATTGTTTGATGAAGCTATATGATTAAATTGACCAACTAACGAATGGAACACTAGTACATATATTATGCTCTTAATACAACCATTAAAGATAATTAATTGCAACAAAAATATTTTTTTTTTTGGAAAATTAAGGGCATAGCCCATTTTCCATTATATATGAGAAAAGTTAAAGAAAATAATTGAGAAGACAATCAGAAAAAAAAATTAGGCAAAGAAAACCTATAAAGATGAGCCAAAAACAAAGGCTTAAGTGAAAGAGTGTAATAAATACACTAATAAAAAGAGCAACAAGACAAGCAAAAGAGCAAAAAGGAGGAAGAACTTCCTAAATCCAATAAATTCAAATGGGGCCGAAAGAAGCTTCAAGGCTGAGTAAAAATTAATTGCACCCAGCCAACCACAAAATTCCTAGGTTGCGAGAACTGCCATCATAGAGAAATCTTGTTGCGAATATCCTCAATCCAGGAAAGAAGAGATGTAATTGATCATCATTGCCCCAAAAACCAAAATAAAACTCAAGCCATATGCCAAAGACCAAGTGTAGCATTCAAGCAGAAGCATCCAAGGCTGACAAAAGCAAAACAGTAAGAAATAGAAAGGATAAACCTTATCACATAAAAAACTACAGACTTCCTCGGAGTTTCTCCACTTCAAAACTTTGAGATTAACAGCTCTCCTAATATTCTCAGTAATAGTGACATTACTATCGAAACAATTAGAGAATTTCTTGGCATTTCTTTCCTTCCAAATGTAATATATCGAACACCATAACAACAAAAATTCCAGAACAATGTGGCTAGCTCTCCCAGTAATAAAATCCACTAACTAAAGCAAATTTGGCCGCATAAGAAAATCTTTTAAGTTAGGGATGAAGACAATAAATATATAGAAAGAGAAGCCACACTCAAAAAACAAGTGTGTAATACTTTCAAAGTACATTTTACATAGGCAAAAAGTTTGATCAACAATAATATTTCTCTTGATTAGAGCATCCACCATTTAAAGGCCACCCACCAAACACAACCAACCAAAAATAGAGAATCTAAGAGCATAGTGCTTGTGTCAGACCGCAGTATGCTAGGACACCAGGTTAACATCATTGTAAAAATCCTGGATATAAGATTTAAAACCACCCCCATTTCCAAATTTCCAAGAACAAACAACATTTACTATCATCAGCTTGGATTGGAATAGAAAGAATCTTATCATGAATAGCCAAATCAAAAGAAGCTGGCAAGTTCCATCCAGCAGAATCATATATCTCAGAAAGACGAGCTTTATAAGAGTAAGAGCTAACTAGAGAATCATGATGAGGGAGCTCAATAAGCAAAAAATCATGACACCGATGATCCCATTTCAACAAAATAGGGCTGCCAACTTTAACATTAAAATAAAAATTGTTTTTAGCTTTAATGGCAGTAACACAGATGCTCTTCCACATAGGAGAGACATTAGTGGAAGGGTTTTTCCATGGAGAGCAATAATTATTGAAGGCCCATATAGATAATAAAGAGGGATAGTTATAAATTCTATAAATCAGAGAACAATTGAAAGTATGTCTTAGTGTATGAGTAGCAGGTATACCCAAACCCCCTTTATTTTTTGGCTTGCAAGTGTTAGACCAAGAAACCATAAGCATTTTCTTAACTTTATAGTCACCAAAGTAAAGAAATTTCACAGATAATCTCTCTATTTTCTTAGAAAAAGCATTAGGTATAATTGCTCCACGAATCCAATACGTAATAGTATTCCATATAGTGAATTTCAAAAATTGAAGCCTACCTACAAAAGAAAGAGATTTAGCTTTCTAACCAGAAAGCTTGTTAGTAATAATATCAAGAAGCGGGGAGAAGTTCGAAAGATGGACTCTATTGATAGAGATAGGTAATCCCAAGTAGGTGATTTTGGAGCAGAAGGAGGGAATGTTAAGAGTGTCACAAATGTCTTTGGCAATGGGACTATTATGGTGCAATATAATAGAACTATTCTGGGGATTCACCATAAGACCAGATGAGTCAACAAAAGTAGCTAGAATTTCATTCAATACCACGCAGTTGGGAATGGAAGCTACGATCCATTACGCTACGCTTTGGTATCAGAGCCATGTTGGGCAAAATAGTTCTCATTCTAGGTAAGCTTAGTATGGAGCTGAAAGTACCGTCCAAATAAATTGTTATGATTGTGCAAGATTATATATTATTCCATTTATAAACTATGAAGGTAAGACGCTGGGTCCTGATTTACTAGCTAGTAACCCAGGGGATAAGGAGATCGCCGAGAAACGTAGGCGCAGTCCGCAGGTAAATAGAGTATATTAGGGTAGCATAGGAACTTATCTTTGAGTTTATGACCTGATTAATATAAGTCTAACATTTTCAAACAATCTATAAAAGACTGGTACGAAAACTTCAGAACAGTAAACCTAGAATATCTTGATCTATCAGTTGATAACCCAAAAACCCTAGATCTATGTAAGAACACAAATCATAACTTAACTGTTGATCAGCTTCATTTCTTCTTCCGTGTTTCCTTGAAAAATTTCAAATCAATTTTGGAAAAGCAGCTTGAAGCAAAAGACATTGTTAAAGCATATTTCCAAAACATCAGTTCTGATCTTTCTTTAATCAAATCTGAGTTAAAGGTGAATAAACCTTTAACCTCTTCTGAATTAACTACTTTAGTAAATCAAATTGCCCTTCAACCCAAGTTGGTTGAAGAGTAAGCTTTGAAGTTAACAACTGATTTATCCAGGCAGGTGCAGTAAATCAAGGAATGGCTACACGAGGCTTGAAGTTTCATTACTTCTTGAACGATTGGAAGCTATCATCAGCTAGCAGCGACTACAAAGCAGCTCTCTAAGCCATAGATTCTCTAGAACCACCGACGTTTGGTTTTATCAACCCAGCACAAGCAAGACAAGGTAGTGCATCAGCCTTGAGCTTATTAGTGAAGAAAAACAACACCATTATTTAATTGCTACTAGTGATCACAGAAAAGATAAAGGCCTTGGAAGAAACGATTCCAAAACCTTCCCATAATTCATCAACTGAAACCATAGAATCATCCATTTCCGCTCTTCAACAGCAAATCCAAACTCTTTCCCTTGGCGAACCCGCAACCCCACCAAAGTAACCAAACCCAAAGGTCCCCTATTTGTTTTTCAAAATCTCCGAAAAATATTTCAAAGTGAAAAATAGAAAATCACTTAAATGGCTTCCACTTCTACTACTCGCACCTCCACCACACTCCTACCTAATCCATCGGTAAGAAATTCAGCCGAATCTACCCCTATTATTGAAGGTCAAATCCATAGTTATTGGATGAGATCTAGAATAGCTTACGAACTACACAGACGTCTCCTACAATGACGTTCATATCAAAGAAGCCTTAAAAGTCAACTAAACCCGGAGGCTGAATGTCAGATATCACAGTACAAATGCGCTAACCTTGTACCTACTGAAACCCTATATAAAGAAGGATGGTCTGCCACCAGACATCGTGTATATTAACACTACTCAGAGGAACGTATCGTGGCTACAGATGATATTCAAGTAAATTAGCCCTTCATCAGGCAGCAATCTTATCAGCAGTTAGTTCGTGATAATATGCAACATATCCACGTTGGGCTCATAATGGTTCGAATACAAGCCTTACATCGCAGGGACGCATGTACTGCTGCCCTTATTGTCCTAAGAGATACCAGATGGCGGTCCGATGTAGCAATCAACGGTACAATGGAGATCGATCTCTCTTTCAGTACACAATTGGTAAACATTTCCCCAAATCTCATGCTCTCCATTCATGATATTATGCATCATATTGAATTATTAGTCATGACTCATGGTTACGAACATTGGCAAGGGGGCAAATCAAACCTCCTCATAACTCGAGCATTGGTGGTGCGGTTGACCAATACAAGCCATACTGAATTTCGTTACAATGTTGCAGGGATAACTGACTACTTAGCTTCTTATGGCATTTCAGCCATACCTGGCAGACGACATATAATTGCTCAGTTACAAGGATTAACTTGGAACCTGAAACCATCTGATCAACCCACTCTCCAGATCCCACAAAAAATCCAAACTCAACAACGGATTGACGGCACTCTCCGTCTCTCATTTTCTAGTTACAAATCCCATAACCCATCATCACTAACATCCCACTCTTCTAATGAACCCGATCAAACTGATGATTCTGACGAATCCCATCTCTTATATATGGTGTACCCTAAAACAGGCGGCCCAATTTGGGATGATTCCGACACTAAAACCTCTACCCTTGCTGCTCACGGTGATGATGATTTCTCACTCTTTCTTTATTTCAACTCCTATAACACCGCAACTTCTTTAGTTGCCGTGGAAGGTGGTGGGGAATTACCCTACCTCTCCCTACAAGAGGGGCCTCACCCTAAACCCAAAACCTATTTCACCACAATTGATGACCAGCTAGAAGATCTTGACTATCCTAAACTTCGTAAAATGGCTACCAAAGCTGATGGCCTCAATGCCTCTGTCTCCTCCTCATATCTGCCACCCAATGAACCAGTCATGGGACCAGTAATGTATCCACCAGCAACATCCTCTTCCCACCAAGAACCCACATCATCATATCCTTTTCAAAATTTTCGTCCCAAATCCTCTGATTTCAAACGCACATACCAACAGAACATGTGGACTCTTCCTTCTTCCCATAATTCCCAAGGAGTCCTTCTAATCTTACCAGATGATTTCTCCCTCTATGATGATGTTATTTCTAGAATGGAATCGATAACACTAAACCTCATCAATAATAAACAATTCCAGGATAACGAGGCAAAGGTCTTGTTCATTGAAAATTTATTGGGAGAAGTAGAAAAGAAAATCTAGATACAATGGAGGATGGCATACGAACACGAATACGAGGCGCTTGTAAATATTGCAGATGATCCTCAGAACGTCCTCTTATAAATACGAAGGATAATTTTGCTCGAAGACCCATACCAGGGATCCACGGAAGAACAAAATAGAGCATATCTAGATCTTGAACGATTATCTTGCGATCAAATCAAAAATATGCTCAGTTATATGAATGATTATAAGGTACTTGCTGCAAAATCTGGGCGTATGTATATAAATCCTGAATTATCTGACAAGTTTTTTAGGAAAATGCCACCGATACTGGGAGATGAAATTGAAAAGGCTTTTAAGCTTAAATATCCAGGAAATACAGTTGGCATCCTACC
Organism: Dendrobium chrysotoxum; assembly: GCA_019925795.1. Classification (NCBI taxonomy): domain Eukaryota; kingdom Viridiplantae; phylum Streptophyta; class Magnoliopsida; order Asparagales; family Orchidaceae; genus Dendrobium; species Dendrobium chrysotoxum. Next base: position 72,392,581 of record CM034312.1, on the reverse strand, counting down.
AAGGATACGCTTCACCTATCAATACTTGGCGGACCTATGCAAGAAGGCAGCAATTCAAAGAGGGATCAAAGATCTCTCCATCTGCAGAAAAATACCTATACCAGGCTACTACAATAATCAAAAGAAATATGGTTTACGCAACTCACAAAACTTCGAAGGAAAACCGCATGAAACCCACGTGCGGGTAATCAAGAACAAAAATAAACAAAGATCTACAAAATACAGGTGTTACATTTGCAGAGAAGAAGGACACTTTGCTCGAGAATGCAAAGAAAAAGAGGAAATATGGCAAGGGCGGCCATATTAAATGATTTAGAGCTTCCAGAAGATTATGATGTGCTTTCAGTGGATCTTGATGAAGAACAATCAGATGCAATATGCAGCATTTTGGAAGGAGAAGGAGCAAATACATTGACCCATGTAAGGTAGGATTTCGAGGACTCGCCCATTGATGAATTCAGACTCATGATGACAGAAGATCTAGGATGGCGATGCGCCATCAAATTAAGTGAAGATCAAGAAACGTGCTCCCATAAATGAGAACAAAATAAACAAATACAAGGGCCATATGAACGATGCACCTACTACTGCATTCTTACCAATATACATATGCGCATACACTGTATCATATGTAAGTTAACAACATGTCCCTTATGTGCTAATTTTTATCTAACGATTTTTGTCCAGAAAGTAATAATCCTCCAACCTTATCAGTCAAAATATACATTTATTCAAGAGTTATTAAAGTATTCAGATCATTTGGCCGAAGAAAATCGTAAACTACAGCAACAAATAAACAAGCTTCTAGAACCACAACTGGAAGAGTCAAGGCAAGATTTATTGCAACATGATAAGGGCAAGCAATTGGTGGTGGAGGAAAGTGATGATGAACCAAGAAACAGCTTGGGCGCAAAAATCTTAAATGAAATTTGCAAGGAACAAGCAAAGAAAACTTCACGAAAGGTTATTAATAGGTTATTTAACCTAATTATTTCCTTTGATATACCAGGTGTCCCTCGATTCAGCCTTAGAGCTATAGTAGACACCGGAGCAACCTCATGCTGCGTAAGCCTCAATGACGTACCAGAGCAAGCACGAGAAGGGTTAAATTACCAAGTTGCCTTTAACAGTGTCAACTCCGTCACAAACGCCAACACAAAAATAAAAGCAGGAACTATGGTAATCAAAGAACATAATTTTCGTATCTCGTTAATTTACTGTCTCCATATGGATACAAAAGATGGAATACAAGTGCTCCTTGGGTACAATTTCATACGAAGCTTGAATGGTGGTGTATGAATAGAAGGCAATATGGTAACCTTCTATAAAGACATCACCAAGTCAACACCTCAACTGAATTAGAAATCGCTATAAAACAAATTCCAGAGTTACAAATCGATTATGATTTCTATATGGAGCTACAACCAGAATTGTTGTATTTAAGTAGAATCAACAAAGGGAATCCATTCATCCAGAAATTCAAATCCATTTTTCAGAGATTACAGAATAATGGGTTCATTGGCGAAGACCCGCTGAAGCATTGGAGCAAAAATCAAGTTGTGTGCAAACTTAATATCATTAACCCTGACTTAACAATTCAAGACAAACCACTGAAGCATGTGACGCCAGCAATACAAGAGCAATTTAAAAAGCATATTGAAGGATTACTGGCATTGAAGGTAATCAGACCATGCAAGAGCAGACACAGAACTATGGCAATGATAGTACACTCCAGAACTTTCATTGACCCAGTTACCGGCAAATAAATGAAAGGCAAAGAAAGAATGATGTTCAACTATCGATCACTCAATGACAACACATACAAAGATCAATACTCTCTGCCATGAATTAATACGTTGCTAAAGAAGATTGGAAATAGCAATATCTACTCCAAATTTGACCTCAAAAGCAGCTTCCATCAGGTAGCAATGCATCCTGACTTTATTGAATGGACTGCAATCATAGTCCCTTCAGGATTATACGAATGGCTAGTAATGCCTTTCGGCCTCAAAAATGCACCAGCAATTTTCCAAAGAAAGATGGACAATTGTTTAAAAAATTGTTCTGATTTCTTAATTGTTTACATTGATAATGTATTGCTATTCAGTAATTCTGAGCAAGATCATAAAAGACATCTGGAAAAATTTTTAGCCATAGTTGAAGCTGAAGGACTGGTCTTATCAGCATCCAAAATGAAGATTGCAACACCAAAAATAGATTTCTTGGGCGCTGATATAGGCAATCGACGCATCAAGCTACAGCCGCATATTATTAAAAGGATAGCAGATTTCCCCAATGAAAAGCTTAAAGAAAAATAAGGTTTATGATCTTGACTAGGCATAATCAATTATGCATGAGCCTATATACCTAACTTAGGTACACTACTTGGGCCGCTATATCAGAAAACATCCCCACACGGTGATAAATACATGAAGGAGCACGATTGGGCGTTAGTAAGGAAGATCAAAATGGTAGTGCAAGACTTGCCAGACTTAGAAATACCTCCAGAAGATGCATACATCATCGTTGAAATAGACGGATGCATGGAAGGGTGGCGAGGAGTTTGTAAGTGGTAAAAGAAGAAAGGTGACTCAAGAAGCACAGAACGTGTCTGTGCATATGCCACTGAAAAATTTTCCACAGTAAAATCCACCATAGATGATGAAATTCACGCATGAATGGAAACTTTAAATTCCTTAAAAATTCATTTTCTTGACAAAAAGGAAATCACTCTTAGAACAGATTGTCGGGCAGTAATCTCATTCTATCATAAGATGGCTCAAAACAAGCCGTCTCGCATTTGCTGGCTTTCATTTACAGATTATAACAATGGATTGGGGATCACAGTGAACTTTAAGCATATTGATGTAAAAAATAATATACTCGTCGACACGATTTCAAGAATAACGTTTGTTTTATGTGCAGGTCCATAAGAAGAAGAATTTGTTCAATTCATTTTCATAGGCATAAAAGAATGGACACAGGAAACAGCTGAAGAACGACTAAAGGAAAGGAACTCCGTAGCAAAATTCAACCAGATTTTTCTTCAATACGGACAAAGACATCCAGAAAAGGATTCCTTGACACAACCAGACTGGACTTCACCGCAATGCGACCAAAGGAGGCCTACGACTTGCATTGGTAATTACTCTGGGAGACATTTAATTACCTAATCAGCCTTGATGCACATAGCAAACTCAAAAGAACTGCTAAAAGAATGGAACAAGATCAAGTCAACAAGGTCCTAGATCAACTTCGGATTCTACAAGTCATGTATAACAATAAATCATGATACTGTAGGAGTATGTCTACCAAAGAAAACATATGGTCTGACCTCTCTCCATACGTATATCAGAACGAAGGACAGCTGGGTAGCCTTATTACCATTATTGTGGATCTGACTGATAAAGGGCTCAATAATTCTGTTTGAAGTAGGACCAAAAGATTCCTTTTGGTGCGTCTTCACATGGAGCACATGGTGTGCACCATGGTCCTGTTATATTATCTACTATAGAACCGAAAGATTCTTTTTCGGTGCATCGTTAACATGGTTAGTGGAAGCACATGGCAGGCCCCACTAAAAAACCATGGCCTGGTTTATGTAAAATGATGGGCTGGATTTACAAAACCATGGGTAGGTAAGTTGGCTTGCCTATCTATAAATATTAGTGTATAATGAAGTTGCAGAGAACCGGGAAGATCTCTCGAAGTCTACTCTTCATAGTTCGATTGTCTTTGTAAGAATTCTGTTGCAATATAATATATCCCTGTTTGTGTTTTTTTTTTTTCAATTTGTCTCAAAATGTTGTAAGCTGGCAAAAGTTTTTTGTGACCCCAAGCCAGCAATCCATTATGCTACGCTTTGGTATCAGAGCCATGTTGGGCTAAACAGTTCTCATTACAGGTAAGCTTAGTATGAAGTCGAAAGTACCGTCCAAATAAATTGTTATGATTGTGCAAGATTATATATTATTCCATTTATAAACTATAAAGGTAAGACAATGTGTCCTGATTTACTAGCTAGTAACTCGGGGGATAAGGAGATCGTGGAGAATAGTAGGCGCAGTCCGCTGGTGAACAGAGTATATCAGGGTAGCATAGGAACTTATCTTTGAGTTTATGACCTGATTAATATATGTCTGATAGGTTCGAACAATTTATAAAAGACTGGTACGAAAACTCCAGAACAGTAAACCTAGAATGTCTTAATCTATCACTTGATAACCCAAAAACCCTAGATCTGTGTAAGAACATGAATCATAACTTAACTGTTACTTACGATCGGCTTCATCTCTTTTTCTGTGATTCTTTGAAAATTTTCAAATTGATTTTGGAAAAGCAGCTTGAAGCAAAAGACACTGCTGAAGCATATTTCCAAAACATCAGGTCTGATCTTGCTTTAATCAAATCTGAGTTAAAGGCGAATAAACCTTTAACCTCTTCTGAAATAAGTACTTTAGTAAATAAAATGGCCCTTCAACCTAAGTTGGTTGAAGCGCAAGCTTTGAAGTTAACAATTGATTTATCCAGGTAGGTGCAGCAGATCAAGGAACTGCTACACAAGGTTCGAAGTTTTATTACTTCATGAACGATTGGAAGCTATCATCAGCTAGCAGCGACTACAAAGCAGCTCTCCGAGCCACAGATTCTCTAGAACCATCGGCGTTGGGTTTTATCAACCCAGCAGAAGCAAGACAAGGCAGTGCATCAGCCTTGAGCTTATTAGTGAAGCAAAACAACACCATTATTCAATTGCTGCTGGTGATCACAGAAAAGATAAAGGCCTTAGAAGAAATGATACCAAAACCTTCCCAGAATTCATCAACTGAAACCATAGAATTGTCCATTTCTGCTCTTCAACAGCAACTCCAAACTCTTTCCCTTATCGAACTGGCAACCCCACCAAAAGTAACCAAACCCAAAGGTCCCCTATTTGTTTTTCAAAATCCCCGAAAAATCTTTCAAAGTGAAAAGCAGAAAATCACTTAAATGGCTTCCACTTCTACTACTTGTACCTCTACCACACTCCTACCTAATCCATCGGTATGAAATTCAGCTAAATCTACCCCTATTATTGAAGATCAAATTTGTGGTTATCGGATGAGATCTAGAATAGCTTACGAACTACACAGACATCTCCTACGATGACAGTCATATCAAAGAAGCCTTAAAAGTTAGCTAAACCTAGAGGTTGAACTTCAGATATCACAGCACAAATGCGCCAACCTTGTACCTACTGAAACCGTCTATGAAGACAGATGGTCTGCCACCAGACATCGTGTATATCAACACTACTCAAAGGAACGTATCATGTCTACAGACGGTATGCAAGTAAATTTGCCCTTCATCAGGTAGCAATCTTATCAGCAGTTGGTTCGTGAAAATATGCAACATATCCACCTTCGACTCATAATGGTTCGAATACAAGTCTTACATCGCAGGGATGCCGGTACCACTGCCCTTATTGTCCTAAGAGATACTAGATGGTGGTCTGATGTAGCAATCATCGGTACAACGGAGATTGATCTCTCTTCTGGTATACAATTGGTATACATTGCCCCAAATCTCATGCTCTCCATTCATGATTTTATGCATCATATTGAATTGGTAGTCATGACTCATGGTTATGAACATTGGTAAGGGGGCGAATCAAGCCTCCTCATAACTCAAGCATTGGTGGCTCGGTTGACCAATACAAGCCATACCAGATTTTATTACAATGTTGTAGGGATAACCGACTACTTAGCTTCTCATGGCATTTCAGCCATACCTGGCAGTTGACATACAATTGCTCAGTTACAAGGATTAACTTGGAACCTGAAACCGTCTGATCAACCCACTCTCCAGATCCCACAAGAAATCCACACTCAACAACGGATTGACGGTACTCTCCATCTCTCATTTTTTTGTTATACATCCCATAACCCATCATCACTACCATCCTACTCTTCTGCTGAACCCAATTAAACTGATGATTCTGACGAATCCCATCTCTTATATATGGTGTACCCCGAAACAAACGTCCCAATTTGGGACGATTCTGACACTGAAACCTCTGCCCTTGCTGCTCACGGTGATGATGATTTCTCACTCTTTCTTTAATTCAACTCCTATAACATCGCAACTGCTTCAGTTGTCGCGGACAGTGGTGGGGAATTACCCTACTCCTCCCTACAAGAGGGGTCTCACCCTAAACCCAAAACCTGTTTCACTACAATTGATGACCAGCTAGCAGATCTTGACTATCCTAAACTCCGTAAAATGGCTTCCAAAGCTGATGGCCTCTATGCCTCTATCTCCTCCTCATATCTGCCACCCAATGAACCATTCATGGGACCAATAATGTATCCACCAGCAACATCCTCTTCCCACCAAGAACCCACATCATCATATCCTTTTCAAAATTTTCATCCCAAATCCTCTGATTTCAAATGCACATACCAACAGAATATGTGGACTCTTCCTTCTGCCCACAATTCCCAAGGAGTCCTTCTAATCTTACCAGATGATTTTTCCCTCTATGATGATGTTATTTACATATGGGAATTGATAAAACTAAACCTCATCAATGATAAATTATTCCAGGATAACAAGGCAAGGTCTTATTCATTGAAAATTTACTAAGAGAAGTAGAAAAGAAAATCTGGTTATAATGGAGGATGGCATACAAACACGAATACGAGGTGCTTGTAAATATTGCAGATGATCCTCAAAACGTCTTCTTATAAATACGAAGGATAATTTTGCTCGAAGACCCATACCATGGATCCACGGAAGAACAAAATAGAGAATATCTTGATCTTGAACGATTATCTTGCGATCAAATCAAAAATATGTTCAATTATATGAATGATTATAAGGTACTTGCTATAAAATCTGGGCGTATATATATAAATCCTGAATTATCTGATAAGTTCTTTTAGGAAAATGCCACCGATACTGGGAGATAAAATTGAAAAGACTTTTAAGCTTAAATATCCAGGAAATATAGTTGGCGTCCTACCAAGAATATGCTTCACCTATCAATACTTGGCAGACCTATGCAAGAAGGCAGCAGTTCAAAGAGGGATCAAAGATCTCTCCATCTGCAGAAAAATACCAATACTAGGCTACTACAACAATCAGAAGAAAATGGTTTGCATAAATCACGAAACTACAAAGGAAAACCGCATGACACCCACGTGTAGGTAATCAAGAACAAAAACAAACCAAGATCCACAAAATGCAGGTGTTACATTTGCAGAGAAGAAGGACACTTTGCTTGAGAATGCAAGAGCAAAAGAATAAAATGGCGAGGGCGGCCATATTAAATGATCTAGACCTTCCAGAAGATTATGATGTGCTTTCAGTTAATCTTGATGAAGAACAATCAGACGTAATATGCAGCATTTCGAAAGGAGAAGGAGCAAATACATTGACCCATATAAGGCAGGCTTTGGTGGACTCGCCCATTGACAAATTCGAACTCATAATGACAGAAGATTTGGGATGGCGATGCGCCGTCAAATTAAGTGAAGATCAAGAAAAGTGCTCCCATAAATGGGAACAAAACAAACCAATACAAGGGCCATATGCGCAATGCACCTACTGCTGCATTCTTACAAATATACATATATGCATACACTGTATCATATGTAAGTTAGCATCATATCCCTTATGTGCTAATTTTTATCTGACGATTTCTGTCCAGAAAGAAATAATCATCCAACCTTATCAGTCAAAAGATACATTAATTCAAGAGTTATTAAAGTATTAAGATCATTTGGCCGAAGAAAATCATAAACTACAGCAACAAATACAAAAGCTCCTGGAACCACAACTGGAAGAATCAAGGCTAGAATTATTGCAACATGGCAAGGGCAAGCAATTGGTGGAGGAAAGTGACAATGAACCAGGCAACAGCTTGGGTGCAAAAATCTTAAATGAAATTTGCAAGGAACAAGCACAGAAAACTTCACGAAATGTTATTAATATGTTATTTAACCTAATTATTTCTTTTGATATACCAGGTGTCCCTCGATTCAGCCTTAGAGCTATAATGGACATCGGAGTAACCACATGCTGCGTAAACCTCAATAACGTCCCGGAGCAAGCATGAGAAGGCTTAAATTACCAAGTTGCCTTTAACAGCATCAAATCTGTCACAAACGACAACACAAAAATAAAAGCAGGAATTATGGTAATCAATGAACACAATTTTTGTATCCCGTTAATTTACTGTCTCCATATGGATACGAAAGATGGAATACAAATGATCCATGGGTGCAATTTCATAAGAAGCCTGAATGGTGGCGTATGAATAGAAGGCAACACGGTAACCTTCTATAAAGACATCACCCAAGTCAACACCTCATCTGAATTAGAAATCGCTACAAAATAAATTCCAGAGTTAGAAATCGATTATGATTTCTATATGGAGCTACAGCCAGAATGGTTGTATTCAAGTAGAATCAACGAAGGGAATCCATTCATCCAGAAATTCAAATCCATTTTTCAGAGATTGCAGAATAATGGGTTCATTGGCGAAGACCCGCTGAAGCATTGGAGAAAAAATCAAGTTGTGTGCAAACTTGATATCATCAACCCTGACTTAACAATTCAAGCCAAACCATTGAAGCATGTGACGCCAGCAATGCAAGAGCAATTTAAAAAGCATATTGAAGGATTACTGGCATTAAAGGTAATCAGACCAAGCAAGAGCAGGCACAGAACTATGGCAATGATAGTAAACTCCGGAACTTCCATTGACCCAGTTACCAACAAAGAAATGAAAGGCAAAGAAAGAATGGTGTTCAACTATTGATCGCTCAATGACAACACATACAAAGATTAATACTCTTTGCCAGGAATTAATACGTTACTAAACAATATTGGAAATAGCAAGATCTACTCCAAATTTGACCTCAAAAGCGGCTTCCATCAGGTAGCAATGCATCCTGACTCTATTGAATGGACTGCATTCATAGTCCCTTCAGGATCATACGAATGGCTGGTAATGCCTTTTGGCCTCAAAAATGCACTAGCAATTTTCCAAAGAAAGATGGACAATTGTTTAAAAAATTGTTCTAATTTGTTAATTGTTTACATTGATGATGTATTGCTATTTAGTAATTTTGAGCATGATCATAAAAGACATCTGGAAAAATTTTTAGCCATAGTTGAAGCTGAAGGATTGGTCTTATCAGCATCCAAAATGAAGATTACAACACCAAAATAGATTTCTTGGCGTTGTTATCGGCAATCGATGCATCAAGCTGCAGCCGCAAATTATTAAAAGGATAGTGAATTTCCCCAATGAAAAGCTCAAAGAAAAACAAGGTTTACAATCTTGGCTAGGCATACTCAATTATGCACGAGCCGATATACCTAACTTAGGTACACTACTTGGGCCGCTATATCAGAAAACATCCCCACATGGTGATAAACGCATGAAGGAGCACGATCGGGCGTTAGTAAGGAAGATCAAAATGATAGTGCAAGACTTGCCAGACTTAGAAATACCTCCAGAAGATGCATACATCGTCCTTGAAATAGACGGATGCATGGAAGGGTGGGGAGGAGTTTGCAAGTGGAAAAAGAAGAAAGGTGACTCAAGAAGCACAAAATGTGTCTGTGCGTATGCCAGTGGAAAATTTCCCACCTTAAAATCCACCATAGATGCTGAAATTCATACAAGCATGGAAACTTTAAATTCCTTAAAAATTCATTTTCTTGACAAAAAGGAAATCACTCTTAGAATGGATTATCAGGAAATAATCTCATTCTATCATAAGAAGGCTCAAAACAAGCCGTCTCGCGTTTGCTGGCTTTCATTCACAGATTATATCAATGGATTTGGGATCATAGTGAACTTTGAGCATATTGATGGCAAAAACAATATACTCGCCGACACGCTTTCAAGATTAACATTTGTTTTATGTGTAGGTCCAGAAGAAAAAGAATCTGTTCAATTCATTTTTGCAAGCATAAAAGAATGGACATAGGAAACAGCGGAAGAACGACTACAGGAAAGGAACTCCGTAGCAAAATTCAACCAGATTTTTCTGCAATGCAGAAAAAGACATCCAGAAAAGGATTGCTTGACACAACCGGACCAGACTTCACTGCAATGCGACCAAAGGAGGCCTGCGACTTGCATTGGGAATTACTCTGGGAGACATTTAATCACCCAATCATCCTCGACGCATATAGCAAACTCAGAAGAGCTGCTAAAAGAATGGAACAAGATCAAGTCAACAAGATCCTAGATCAACTTCAGATTGTACAAGTCATGTATGACAATAAATCACGATACTGTAGGAGTATGTCTACCAAAGACAACTTCTGGTCTGACCTCTCTCCATACGTTCATCAGAACAAAGGACAACTGGGTAGCCTTATTACCATCATTACAGATCTGACTGATAAAGGGCTCAATAATTCTATTTAAAGTAGGACCAAAAGATTCCTTTTAGTGCATCTTCACATGGAGCACATGGTGTGCACCATGGTCCTGTTACATTATCTACTGTAGAACTGAAAGATTCTTTTTCGGTGCGTCGTTAACATGGTTAGTGGAAGCACATGGCAGGCCCCACTAGAAAACCATGGGCTGGTTTGTGTAAAACGATGGGCTGGTTTTACAAAACCATGGGTAGGTTAGCTGGCTTGCCTATCTATAAATATCAGTGTATAATGAAGTTGCAGACAACCGGGAAGATCTCTCGAACTCTACTCTTCATAGTTCGATTGTCTTTGTAAGAATTCTTCTTGTAATATAATATATCCCTGTTTGTGTTTTTTTTTTTTTAATTTGTCTCAAAATGTTGTAAGCTAGCAAAAGTTCTTTGTGACCCCAAGCTAGCGATCCATTTTGCTACGCTTTGGTATCAGAGCCATGTTGGGCTAAACAGTTCTCATTCTATGTAAGCTTAGTATGGAGCCGAAAGTACTGTCCAAATAAATTGTTATGATTGTGCAAGGTTATATATTATTCCATTTATAAACTATGGAGGTAAGACATTGTGTCCTGATTTACTAGCTAGTAACCTGGAGGACAAGGAGATTGCCGAGAATAGTAGGCACAGTCCGCAGGTGAACAGAGTATATCAGGGTAGCATAGGAACTTATCTTTGAGTTTATGACCTGATTAATATATGTTTGATAGGTTCGAACAATCTATAAAAGACTGGTACGCAAACTCCAGAACAGTAAACCTAGAATATCTTGATCTATCACTTGATAACCCAAAAACCCTAAATCTGTGTAAGAACATGAATCATAACTTAACTGTTACTTACAATCGGCTTCATCTCTTCTTCCGTGTTTCCTTGAAAAATTTCAAATCAATTTTGGAAAAGTAGCTTGAAGCAAAAGACACTGCTGAAGCATATTTCCAAAACATCAGTTCTGATCTTACTTTAATCAAATCTGAGTTAAAGGTGAATAAACCTTTAACCTCTTCTGAAATAACTACTTTAGTAAGTCAAATTGCCCTTCAACCCAAGTTGGTTGAAGAGCAAGCTTTGAAGTTAACAACTGATTTATCCAGGCAGGTGCAGCAGATCAAGGAACTGCTACACGAGGTTCGATGTTTCATTACTTCATGAACGATTGGAAACTATCATCAGCTAGCAGCAACTACAAAGCAGCTCTCCGAGCCACAGATTCTCTAGAACCACTGGCGTTGGATTTTATCAACCCAGCAAAAGCAAGACAAGGCAGTGAATTAACCTTGAGCTTTTTAGTGAAGCAAAATAACACCATTATTCAATTGCTACTGGTGATCACAGAAAAGATAAAGGCCTTGGAAGAAACGCTTCCAAAATCTTCCCAGAACTCATCAACTAAAACCATAGAATAGTCCATTTCCGCTCTTCAGCAGCAACTCCAAACTACTTCCCTTTGCGAACCCGCAACCCCACCAAAAGTAACCAAACCCAAAGGTCCCCTATTTGTTTTTCAAAATCGCCGAAAAATCTTTCAAAGTGAAAAACAGAAAATCACTTAAATGGCTTCCACTTCTACTACTCGTACCTCCACCACACTCCTACCTAATCCATCGGTACGAAATTCAGCCGAATCTACCCCTATTATTGAAGATCAAATCCGTGGATATCGAATGACATCTAGAATAGCTTACGAACTGCACAGACGTCTCCTACGATGACGTTCATATTAAAGAAGCCTTGAAAGTTAGCTAAACCCAGAGGCTAAACTTCAGATATCACAGCACAAACGCGCCAACCTTGTACCTGCTGAAACCCTGTATGAAGACAGAGGCCAAAGAAACCTTGTAACCACCCCCCCCCCCCCCCCCCCCCCCCCCCCCCCCGCGGGGTTCGGGAAGAAAGGCGAGGGAGTTTTGCCCTAGCAACAAAAATAATTAGTAAACACGTAGAGGAACAACGCTTTCTATTACCTTAAACATCCTTAATTTCCTTTAAAAAAAACATGCTCAAAATATGACAATTTCATTCATCGTAATCATTTTGCCTCAAGATAGCTCAACTGTCTTCAACGTCTGAGCTAACCAATTGCTCAGGCTCAGCCTAAGATTCAGATTGAGCTATAATCACACAGTATTTATAGTTTTGATCTCAGAATAAACGAGAACGTACAAGCCATTAGCCCTCATCTAAAAAATCTCATTTGAATTTCCTCTCGTTAGTTCTGCCTGGAGGAGCAGCAGGAGTATCCGGACCACAACCTGGCCCCTTCAAAGGTGGAAAATGGTTTATTGGGTTTGTGGCCGGCGCTGGTGGGCTAATACCAGTTCTTCCTCTAAGTCTCCTCCCCTTTTCTTCAACGATATCTACAAATCAAAGAAGAAAAAAAGTTCTTCAGCTAAAAAACATTGCTTGATGAATAATGAATGAACAGGTTATGATGGCCGCGATGAGGGGGAAAAAAAAAAAAAGAATGCAGTGGAAATCTTATAACCTCCATTAGCGAATTGAAATTGGATTGTAAGAGAGGAAGCTATCAGGAAGAATAGAATCCATGTTGGGATGAAGAAGGAATGGCTCATTTTGATCTTCCTTCCTGCTCACAATTGACTGATATGCAAATTAGGTAGATCTGCCAGATCAGAACGCGTGAGCAAGTTCGCTAAGGAATTCATTGCCAGCTTTAAAGAAGAAACCGTTCTTTTTTTATTTCAAAAACTATATTTTATATTAATAATAATCAAGAATATAGAAAATTATGATTTTTGGTTACAGATGGAGATTACTTAATAGCAAAATGACAAAAAAAAAAACAATATCTCAAATAAAAAATACAAAGAGATAAATTATTGAAATTAAGAAAAGATATGTTGACAAAATAAGACTTCTAAAAAATAGTATATTTAGGCCTAGTCTAGGACGACTTTATTATTATTTTTTAAAGTATCTTTTTAGTATATTTTTTTAATTTTTTATTAAAAAGTTATTTTAAGTAGTAAAAAATTATTAATGTAATATTTATGTCTTGATCAAAGATTCAACTATTTAGAATTCGTTTGAGATGATTGCAATTTTTTATTATAAATATGATTCAAAAACTATTATGAGGAGAGTAATTTCTTCGAAAATTAATGTAAAAAATAGCTTTATAACTTCTTGAAATTAATATAAAAATAGTAGATAAATAAAAATTATTGTGACCATAAAAAGCTGTAAGAAAACGGTCCTAAATAAGTCGTTGGGTTTATCGTTTAAGTCAATTAAAATGTCTTTAAATTATACAATTCATAAGTAAAATGTCATTGACCAATTCATAGTACTTTTGACAATTCCTAAGTAAAATATGGATGATAAATTCAGATTATTTTTGACAGCTTTGAAATTGTAATTATTGAAGTTATTATAAAATTAACTAAAGGTAATTGGTAAATAAAAATAAAAAATAAAAAATAATAAAATAATAAAAAAAAATAAAGGCAATTGGAAATGTAAATGGACTTCAAAATATTTTTTAAATTTTAAATGACTTCTAAAATTTTAAAAATCATTACTATTCAATTTAAAATAGGCAAATTTCTTAAAAGAGCTCCCATGCGAATTTGTATAAGAGGACTGACAGTTTTGTAAGAAAAAACTGTCATAAAAGTGCTATTACTAAAATATCTTATCCCATACTTTGGAGATCACTTGCAACAGTTTGACTACTTGTTCATCATTTCTTTATTTTCTACTTTATGTTCACTATTGAAGGCAATTAATTTTTGTTAGATGGAATTTACTTTTTTCACCAGCCACTATTCTGATCACCTTTATAATTGTTCACACCATTATGTTGGTAACATAGAGGATTTTCTTATATGTAGGCATCCTATGTTGGAAACTAAGAGGCTATTATAAGAGGAGGAATTCTAAAAGAGAAGAGGAATATTTGTAAAACTCAATTTTAATTCACTCTTACACTTTATGATTCTGCTTCATACAAAACTCAAAGACATCACACCTATTAATACTAGTGACACCCCCATTAAGATTGTACCAACACATTTAAATCCAATGGCTACATTGACTCTCTAGAATATTCTCCTATCTTCATTTACAAATATCATTAATTACAGATCTAGAATTCTCTAAATCATTCTTTTAGAATATATTTTTAGAATCCTCTAAAACATTCTTCATAAAATGAGATTTTAGAATTTTCTAAGGACTTTTCTAGATTATGGGCTCAAATAAAAGGCCCGATTAATTAAACCAAGTTTAATATTCAACACCCCCTCTTAAACTTGATTTATTATCTCGAGCAATCTTCTTACCCTGATAAAATTTTCATGCTTAAGGGGCTTGGTGAATATATCAGCTACATGATCATGAGTCTTCACATACTCTATTTGCATATCCTTTCTTGTGATGTAGTCTCTGATGAAGTGATAGCGTGTGTCGATATGTTTACATCGATCATGAAAAATAGGATTCTTGGCCAAAGCGATAGCTGACTTGTTATCGACACAAATCTTTGTTGGCTCTTCTTGCGGCAATCTTAACTCCTTCAATAAATTTTGAAGCCAAATTGCATGACAGACACATGAAGTTACAGCAATATACTCAGCTTCACAAGTAGAAATGACAATGATTGGTTTCTTCTTTGACATCCAAGTAAAAATAGTGTCTCCCATGTAGAACACGAACCCTGTAGTGCTTTTTTTGCTCATCCAAGCCTTCGGCCCAGTCGCTATCACTATATCCAACAAGCTTGAAATTATTTGGTGATGAATAGAATAAGCCAAAGTCGATTGTCCTTTTGATATACCGAAGAATCCTCTTGGCAGCTTTCAAGTGAGTAGTAGTTGGTGCCTCCATGTAATGACTAATAATTCCAATAGAATAAAGGATATCCAGTCTAGTGCAAGTCAAGTAGCGCTAACTACCGACCAGGCTCTTGAAAAATGTTGGATTAACCATTTCGTTGTTCTCCTTTTTTGATAACTTGCCTCCACATTCTATCGGAGTGCTTATGGGGTTGTAATTATTCATATTGAATTTCTTGAGTATTTCTTTTACATAGCTTTCTTGAGAAATAAAGATGCCTTCATCCTTTTGCTTGACTTCAATACCGAGGTAGTATTCCATTTGGCCAATGTCCGTCATCTCAAACTCTTTAGCCATCACTTTCTTGAATTCTTCAAACATACTTGGATTACTTTCAATGAATATCAAGTCATCCACACATACAAGCATACTATCAAAATATTCCCATCCTTGACTTTGATGTAGAGGGCATGCTCATAAGGACATTTGATAAAGTTATTCTCAAGGAAATACTTGTCAATACGTTTATTCCATGCCTTAGGGACAATGGTTTTAATGTTGGAGATGAGGAATTTTAGTGAGGAGGGGATGACGATGTCTTCTAGGGTAGGTTCTTTGGAGGCGTCTTCGGCTTGGAAAGAAAACGAAGTTGTCATTTTATGGGTTCACAGGGCTATGAGCCGAGAAGGCTCTGATACCATGTAAGAACTATTGTACTAAACTGAAGCAGAGAAGCGGAAAGCACAAAGAGGAAGAAAGTAATTTTCATTACAGTGAAAACAAAACTTGTACCCCTTTTACTTTAGCAGCTAAGTGCATATATAGATGTAAGTGTTGTACATGTGTATGGCTAAGGATTTAATGAGTTTGTTATGATTTAATGGTTGTCCTTTGAGCTGTACTGTGTGTAGATGCTCCACTAGCCTGCTGTATCAGGAGGTGAGTGTTGAGCTGCTATTAAATTCCACTTCTAAAATAGTTTATTCTCTTATTTAAATTTTTTATTTTCATCAAAATTTTTAGCATACTTCGACGGTCTAATTCGCCGGCGCTGTGAACTTTCCTCCCAATGAATTTACACATTAGCAGCATATCGGCCAACACATGTAAACTCATCCCATTAAAGTCAACTTAGGTGCTTACCTCTATTGTTAGATAAAGCTATCTGATTAAATTAACCATCTAACGAATGGAACACCGATACACATATTATGCTCTTAATGCAACCATTAAAGACAATTAGTTGCAACAAAAATATATAATTAGTAAACACGTAGAAGAACATGCTCAAAATGTGACAATTTTATTCATCGTAATCATTCTGCCTCAAGATAGCTCAACTGTCTGCAACGTCTGAGCTAACCAAATGCTCAGGCTCGGCGTAAGATTCAGATTGAGCTATAATCACAGTATTTATACTTTTGATTTCAAAATAAACGAGAACGTACAAGCCATTAGCCCTCATCTAAAAAATCTCATTTGAATTTCCTCTCGTCAGTTCTGCCTGGAGGAGCAGCAGGAGTATCCGGACCACAACCTGGCCCCTTCAAAGGTGGAAAATAGTGCTTTATTGGGTTTGTGGCCGGCGCTGGTGGGCTAATACCAGTTCTTCCTCCAAGTCTCCTCCCCTTTTCTTCAACGATATCTACAAAACAAAGGAAAAAAAAAGTTCTCCAGCTAAAAAATATTGCTTGATGAATTATGAATGAACAGCCTAAGATGGCAGCGATGAGGGAAAAAGAATGAATGCAGTGGAAATCTTATAACCTCCATTAGCGATATGAAATTGGATTTTGAGAGAGGAAGCTATCAGGAAGAATAGAACCCAAGTTGGGATGAAGAAGGAATGGCTCATTTTGATCTTCCTTCCTGCTCACAATTCATTTGATGTAATCTATACTCTCCATTAAAGTATTGACTGTGCTACGAAACAAATTAGGTAGGTCTACCTGCTAAGAACGCGTGAGCAAGCTCGCTGAAGAATTCATGGCCAGCTTGAAAGAAGAAACCGTTCTTTTTTTTTTATTTCAAAAACTATATTTTATATTAATAATAATCAAGAATATAGAAAATTATGATGTTTGGTTACAGATATGATATTACTTAATAGCAAAATGTCAAAAAAAAGATGACAATATCTCAAATAATAAATACAGAGAGATAAACTATTGAAATTAAGAAAAGAGAAGTTGACAAAATAAGACTTCTAAAAAATAGTAGTTAAATAAAAACTATTTTGACCATGAAAAGCTGTAAGAAAACGGTCCTAAATAAAGTCATTGGGTTATCATTTAAGTCAATTTAAATGTCTTTAAATTATACAATTCATAAGTAAAATGCCGACCAATTCACAGTACTTTTGACAATTCGTAAGTTAAATATGGATGACAAATTCATATTATTTTTGACAAGTTTGAACTTGTAATTATTGAAGGTATTATAAAATTAATCAAAGGCAATTGGAAATGTAACTGGCTTTCAAAATATTTTTAAAATTTTAAATGACTTCTAAAAATTTTGAAAACCATTTACTATTCAGTTTAACTAGGCAAATTCCTTAAAATAGCTCTCATGCGAATTTGTGTAAGAGGACTGACAGTTTTGCAAGAAAAAACCGCCATAAGAGTGCTACTACTAAAATGTTTTATCCTATACTTTGGATATCACTTGCAACAGTTTGACTACTTGTTGATCATTTTTTTATTTTCTACTTTACGTTTGCTGCATCCTGAAATATTCGAAGTGGTAGAGTGATATAAAGTTTGACATCTTAGCCTTATATCAACACACATACAGATAAAAGAGTATGGTGCAATACTCATAAGAGACAACAAGATTTTTACGTGAAAAATCCTAAAAAGAGGAAAAACTATGGGGCCTGGCCCAGTTTGAATGAATCCGTTAGTATTGGTGGTTGATTAAAAATAATGCCCCTCAGAGGAGGAGGGCATTGGCACAATGTAACAAATACACATCATATATAACACATGACATGATAGATGTTCTCAAATGGGAAGTTGTCCTATTCATTTTGTTGGTAAAGCTATAGTCGGCGGGCGATGATGGTCAGAAAGATCGTAGTCGGGCGATGGTAGTAGAAAAGATCGTAGTCGGCAGGCGACGAAGGTTGGAAAGATCGTAGTCTAGCAATGATGGTCGGAAGGACCGTATTCAGGCGATTGAGGTCAAAGTGGATTGTAGTCGGCGGGCTGTGGTGATCGGAGTGACCATAGCCTGCAGGCGAAGGAGGTCAGAAGGACTATACTTGATGGGGTGGTCGGAGTGGACTATGGTCGATGGGTGACGGTGGTCAGAGTGACCGTAGTCGACAAACGACGAAGGTCAAAAGGACAATAGTCGACAGGTGACGGTGGTCAGAGTGGACCATGGTCGGTGGGCAACGATGGTCAGAGTGACTATAGTCGGCATACGATGGAGGTCGGAAGAACCGTAGTTGACGGGCGATAATGGTTGGAGTAGACTGTAGTCGAAATGCGACAATGGTTGGAGTGACCTAAGTCAACAGGCGATGGAGGTCTAAAAAGTCGTAGTTTGTGAGAGACAGTGGTCAGAAGGACTATAGTCGGTGGGCGATGATGGTCAAAGTGGACCGTAGTTAATGGGTGACGGTGGTTGGAGTAACCGTAATCGGTGGGCGAAGATGGTCAGGAAGAGATCTGGCTGGTGGTGTAAACTTGAGAAAGCAAGAGAGATCCTTTATTTTTCATCTCTTGCTCTCTCCTCCTCCTTGTGTGAAGAATAAGGGGCCTATTTATAGCTTTTTTAGAGTGGCATGGCTAGTAAATAAGAAGAATATAAAAGGCATGTTTGGAGTTTTCCAATGGATGATCGATATCAACTCCCTAGATCATGTATCATTCATCGAGTATTTGAGCATCTTAATGAAGTTTGATTTTAAGTATCTTAAGCTCGTTGGATTTGTCTCATTGAGCCGCTCGATTTAACTATAAGCATGTTACATTTGGATATCATTTGGACATCCGATTAATATTTTGAAGCTTCCAAATAGGCTTCGGGCCCTCAATTTTGAACACATTTGGGTTCAGATTGGACCGATTTTGGTGTCGTTGGGTTTGTATCTTTGAGACATTCAGCTTGACTATAAGTTTGTTGAAATTGGAGTTCATACGACACTGAATTTAATTTTGGAAGTTTCCAAATTAAAATTTGCCTTGAGATTCAGACTTGATCAATATTTTTTTTTTTGATATTTTGATGATATATCAGTTGTCCCCCTATTTTAGGACATTGAAGCTTGCGGAGTTTGAAAATATGGGTCAGAGTACTTTGTAACAGAGCATTTTCTTATATTTAGGCATTCTCATCATACTTCATCAACATTTTTTTAAAAATTTTATATATACAGCATATAGTACTCTTATTATTTTTGTATGTCCTTTTAGTTACAATCTGAGATCCCGTGCTTATGATTTTGATAATAATAAATATTATTAGTTTTTCTACCTTATTTCTCCTAGTATTTCTATTACATATTTCACTTGCGTGCACAAACGTTTTAGGTACGCCATACATTGTGCAAGAATGGATGAAGACTCAAGACTGGGGAGAATAGGTGATATTTTGCAAGAGTCTATATTTTCATTTATTTATTTTTATATCTCTTGAGTCAAATTTCTTGTATAAGGTACATGTTAGCTTAGGGATCATGCACACACTCACCGGGGAGAAAAATTAAATGTTTAAATTTATGAGAAGTTTGTACTGTATGATATATATCGTATCGTATGATCTGGATAAAATAGGGATTAATTAAAATATTTAAATAAGAAATTTTAAATTTGTTCTAATCATATAGTACAATCCTTATCATACACAATGGTCAATTAAAATCAAGAATTTTGCCACCAATTATAATTTAGGTAATATTTTAAATTTCAAACATTGGTCTATTCATATAGTACGAACCCGTTTGTATTGTACGATACATAATTTATTACCAAAATTAAGCTTAGGAAATTAGTTAATCGAATAAAATTTAATTAGTCGTTATAGATCATACAGTACGATGTAGATCATACTAGACAATTGATAGAGATGATTTTTTAATCATCCAGGGGTTTGTATTGGGTGAACTATGATTAGATTAAACTAATTATATCATAGAATTTAAATCATATTAGATGATCGATAGAGATGATTTGTAATCATCTAAGGGTTTGTACTGGATGAACTGTGATTCAATTGAACTAATCATACTGTATGATCAGTTGAATAAGTTTAAACTGATTGAATAATGCAACACTTATCATACAATACAAAAGGGATTTTTGAACTAATTGTATTATACGATCCTTAGATCGTACTGTATGAACAAAGTCGGCTAACTTGATTTTTTAGGTTATTTTGAGTCCTTGTTTAAAAAATATCTCTAATAAGTCTTAGGGAATCTTTTGCCACTTTTCTGAGGGAGAGCTTTTGTGGGAAGGGTTTGAAGAGGGAACATTGATTTGGGAGATAGAGGGGTGAGGTCTTGAGGGTGAAAATTCTTATGGGAATAAGAGAATGTGTGAGAGGAGTTTCTACATACGATTGCTCAGTGATCATGCACCTTCTTCCTCCAAGGTCAGTGTCTTTACTTGAGGGAAACATCAGGAAGAGTCTCTTCATTGGAAGGATTTGGCTACTCCGTTGCACCAGAGAAGGTAAAATATATTTGACTACTCTGTCGCACCGAGGGTGGAAGGAATTTGACTACTCTGTCGCACTGAGGAGGTGAAAGGGATTCAACTTCTTGACTGCACCAAGGAGGTGGAAGAGATTTCTAAGGGCTTATCAGCCTTATTGTGGGGGGAAAATGAGAGTTGCAAAGTTTTAGTGAAACTCTTGGAGTGGACGACTCTAAGGAATAGATGTAGGTTAAGGTTGATCGAACTACTATAAATTTCTGGTGTGTTCTTTCTTAGTTTGAGTCTTTACTTTTCTACACTTTATTTCTTGCATTTTACTTATTGGAAAAATCTGGGATTTGTGAGCTTTGCTTTGCATTAGATGTATATTTTAATTTTTCTCCAAAAGAAAAAAAATTTAGAAATCAAAATGATAAAAATATTTTTCTTTGCAAGTTTTCTTTTATATAAAATTCAAAATAAAAATATTTTTCTTTGATAGGTAATTTTAATTTTCCATAAATTTATAATCTTTCAAAAAGGATACTTTTTTAAGAGGATTTTTAAAACACTAATTCACCCCTCTTTTTGGTGTGCATTGTAGTTCAAGTAGGTCTAATAACCTACAATTGAACTTTTAATTAGTATTAGAGTGGGTTTCAAATTTGTGATTTAAAAAATCTTGAGAAAGAGATCCATGGCACACCTAGGGAATAAAAATATTATGGAGGGTTATTCAATAACTTGTCCACCATTGTTTGATAACATACCCTTTGATTTTTGAAAGGTTTATATATCTACATTTCTTCAATCTATTAACCATTGCATGTGGCATATGATTCAAGTAGGATATACACCTCCATCTCGTATTATTAATGGCATAAAGTAAGAAATTCCTTTTAGTGAATGAAGTTTTGAGGATAAAGACTATGCACAACTTAACATGAAATGTTTAAACTATTTTTTTGTGCACTTAAATCAGAAGACTATATGAGATTCTCCACCTGTGTAACTGGTAAGAAAATTAGGGATAAACTATACATTACTTATGAGGATACAAATAAGGTCAAGCAATCACATTTAAACTTACTATTGCATGATTACAAACTATTCACATAAAACCAAATGAGACTATCTCTAACTTCTACACAAGATTTACTCAGATAGTGACATCCCTGCATGCTTTAGGAAGAGAACTATTGAATTCTAAAAAGGTTAATAAAATACTTCATTATCTGGCTGATAATTTTGATGCAAATGTTATTATTATCTATGAATCAAAAGACTTAAATATTTACTCAATTGATAATTTACTTGGCTCTTTTATTGCCTATGAGTAAAATGTAAGCCAAAGATTGTAGGATGCAGGAGAGAAAAGGAAGGAGAAAGTCGGGGCACTGAAGGCCAGTGACTCAAACAGTGATAGCTCAGAATCATATGGCAATGATGATATAGCTCTTATGATGAGGTAATTCAAATCTTCTTGAAGCAAAAATAGAAGTGCCATTTCAAAAAGGGTAAAGGTAAGGGAGGTAAATTCAATAAAAGTTTATTTGATGTAATTTGTTTTGAATGAAGGAAGCCAAGGCATTTAAGGTCTGATTGCCCTAAATTGAAAACTCACCCTACCAAGGAGAAGGGTGAAGAAAAGACTAATTTAGAAAAGGAGAAGTAAAGAATACAGAAGGCTTTCTGGGTAGACACTGTCTCGAATTTGTCAGAATAAGAATCGGAGGAGGAGGTAACAAATTTTTGCCTTATGGAAAATAATCAGCTTGATAATTTTGATCAGGATGAGGTATGTCAATTATCTTATGATGAGCTATTTATTATTTCTAAAAAAGATTCATGACTCATATAGAAAGCTTAAGAAATTGCATGCAAGTTTAATAGTTGAATTTTCTAATTTAAAAAGTAAGCATAACATTGTAGCTAAGGAGCATAAAAATCTTAAAGTTGAACATTCTACTTTAGATAAGGAGTATGCTTCCCTACTTGATGAATTTTATGAGTTAAATAAGAAGCATATTGAATTAAATAAGTCACATGAATCCTTGAAATCTGAGCATATTGAACTCGAAAAAGCATCCACGAAACTAGAGATAGTTGTATTGGCAATGTACTCTAGTGAGCATACATTATTAATTGAAATTCAGAGTTATAAGAGTGCAGTTGAAGATTTAAAAAAGAAAGTGTATACACTTCTAAATAATACAGCACTCCATGTGTTAGCATAAAAGCCTGAACCTACATTAACACAAAAGGTACCTCCTAGGATACACCATGCGTCACATATACCTAAAAAGAGGTACAACCACTCACATAGGTTGATAAACCCACTCCTAGCTGTTAGGTACTATTCTTCTGGCATGGCAGGACACATTGCAAAGATTTGCATTGTACACCGTAGATCATAGTTTTTGTGGAGGCCTAAATCATTCGCATCATAGCATATCATACATTCCACTCATTCATTAAATCATAAGGTGGAACCCAAACTCACTTAGGTTCCCAAATCTAACCACTGATTGACTTTATAGGGTTGCTCTCACAAAAGGCCTAGTGAGAGTATATGGTACCTGGATAGCGGGTGTTCAAGATATAAGACGGAAGACATTAAGTAATTCATCATGCTGGAGGCTAGGGTAGGAGGCATGGTAACATTAGATGATAACAACATTAGGAAAGTGGGGGGCCATGTATGATTTGAAATTCAAATGTTTGATTATTAAAAATGTTCTTTTAGTAGATGAATTAAAACAAAACATGCTTAGTATTTGTCATCTTTATGATAAGGGCTTTGATATAAAATTTTTATCTACTAAATGCATGATTAGCTTAAATGGAAAAAATATCTTAGAAGAAAAAAGGGTAAATAATGTTTACATGGTTGATCTATCTTGTATTAATAATTTAAATACTCTTTATTTTAAAATTGTTGTTGATGAATCATGGGTATGGATAAGCAACCATGATATGCAAGCATGAAAACACTTAGGAAGATTACTCAGAAAGACTTAGTTAGAGGCATACCCAATCAAGACTTCTATAAGGATCCTCTTTATGATGCTTGCCAATTAGGAAAGCAAATTAAGGCATCACCAATGCTAGACCACTAGAAACCTTGCATACAGATTTCTTTGGTCCTGTTAGTACAGCTAGCTTAGGTGGTAAAAGTTTTTGGTTTGAGATTGTTGATGATTTTTCATGATTCACTTGAGTTAGCTTTTTATCTCATAAAAGTGAGTCATTTAAGAAATTTAGAGTATTATACACTTGGATACTGAGGAGGGTAGGACTTACAATTTCCATAATCTATAATAACCATGGTGGAGAATTTGAAAATGATAAATTTGAATCTTTTTTAAGGAGCTTGGAATTGAGCATAAATTCTCCATCACCAGGACCTCTTAGTAGAATGAAATTACTAAAATGAAAAATAAAACTTTAGTAGAAGCTGTTAGCGCTATATTAGTAAAATATTCCTTTCCTAGATACCTTTGGGTTAAAGTAATAAATACTGCTTGTTATGTTTTGAATAGGATAAATATTAGATCAAAATTAGATAAAACACCTTATGAGTCACTTAAAAATAAGACACCCAATCTTTCACATCTTTATATCTTTGGGTATAAATATTTTATCTTTATCAATAGAAAATCTTCTCTAGGAAAGTTTGATCCTAAGTCTGATGAAGGAGTCTTCTTAGGTTATTCCTCTATAGGTAAATTCTATAGGATCTTTAATAAGAGGACCTTAATTATAGAGGAGTCCAGCCATGTAGTGTTTGATAAATTTAATAAATCTGGTGAGCCTGAGTTATAAGAAGATGAAGAGATAGAGATTTTCCAAGGAGTAAAGTATATTGACCTAGGAGATAGAGTATAATCTCAAGAGTCATTACCTAGAGAATGGAGATAATCATCTACTCATCCTAGGGAGCTCATCTTAGGAGATCCTTCTATAGGAGTTAGAACCAGGCATGAACTTAAGAAGAATGTTAGTTATTCTGCATTTACCTCTATGGTAGAATCCATAAATTCATACTAAGCCTTATCTGATGAATTCTAGATGCTAGTTATGCAAAAAGAGTTGAATCAATTTGTTAGGAATAATATTTGAGAGTTGGTTAACAAACCTAAGGACTAGAGTGTAGTAGATACCAAGTGGGCTTTTAAGAATAAGATGAATGATTTTAGAGCAGTGGTCAGGAATAAGGCTAGGTTAGTTACTAAGGGGTACAATAAAATAAAAGGTATTGACTTTGAGGAGACTTTTGTCCCTGTAGCTTGACTAGAAGCTATTAGAGTCCTACTAACATTTGCATATTTTAGAGGATTCAAGTTGTATTAGATGGATGTGAAAAGTGTCTTTCTAAATGGGGTTATTTAGAAAGATATCTATGTAAAATAACCTCCAGGATTTTAAAATTCATCCTTTCCCAACCATGTGTATAAACTGAAAAAGGCTTTATATAGGTTGAAGCAAGCACCTAGAGCCATGGTGCCCAAGGTCATTTCTAAGCTTATATAAATAGTTTTTCTAGTTCTTTTGTTAAAGGAGTTTTATCATTTTAGTGGAGTTTTATACCATTGAGTGTCTTTCTTTAGTTCTACCTTAAAGTCAAGTCTGAGGGCTAAAGAAGGGCAAGATACTTACATTTGGTGATCTTAACCTATATTTTCTTTGCTTTTGTGTTGTTAAAGAAAGGAGTGTGGAGGATATTAATTGATCCTTCTAGGTGATACTTATCTTTATTAATTCTCCTATACATTTTTCTTATATGAATGAAATAAACATGAGTTTACTTTTTCTGTTATCCATGTCAGGCTAAATCTTTGAGCTTGGAATAATGATACAAACACATAACAAGTACTAATATAGACTCTTATATCTTGAAATAATTTATAAATATATTTAATAACTCCTATTCTTGATTTAATACATGCAATGGTCATGTGTGTAGTTAATATCTAATGTGATAAATTACTTCAATGAAAGAATATTGGAATAAATAAGAGCATTAAAATAGAATGTTGGCATACCTAGATATAGGATATTAAATCTTCTATGT
Organism: Dendrobium chrysotoxum; assembly: GCA_019925795.1. Classification (NCBI taxonomy): domain Eukaryota; kingdom Viridiplantae; phylum Streptophyta; class Magnoliopsida; order Asparagales; family Orchidaceae; genus Dendrobium; species Dendrobium chrysotoxum. The sequence continues at coordinate 72,366,626 of CM034312.1, read as the reverse complement.
TCTATGGAGATAGTATAATTATAGGACGGCCATAAACCTCCCTTTTTTATCTTTACAAGCTCGACAAAGATCTAGGAATGCATACACTCTAATCCACATCTAAAATTAAGAGTATCCTTATGAAAACTATTTTGCCTTGATTTATTTATCCAAAATATTTTATTTTCAATAGTATCTTTTTTTGTATGTCTCCATTAAGTGGCAAAAACTTAAAAATAACCATTTTTATTCAGTAGGATATCTCGTGCATCTATATTAAATAGTAGTTATTTAATTATAATTAAGAAAAATACTTCCTCATGAGATTGACACACATCTCTATTAATTTATTACTTGATCAGCATGCATACCTGCATATCTAGTGGGCTTTCATTATTTTTATATAAAAAAAGATAAGCATATTCATATTACACGCTAGCTCTGTGTGTAGTACACCGTTGATTGCATAGCCCCCATCAAGTTTTTGGCACTATTATTGGGGAAGTGGCATATATATTGTAATTTTAAACTATATTATTAAACTAGTTATAAATTTAGACTTGCTTGTATTATGTATCTTTCTTTTTATATGTTTTTTCATTTTTTTAAAAGACAAAAAAATGTTTTTATTGATTGTTTAGTTTGTGATCTTTATTTTATTTTATTGGTCATTATTGCATGCTTAGTAGATCTGGTAAGGAGCCCTTGTTATTTGATTCTGAGATAGAAATGACCCTTTGAAAAATTTGAAAAAATAAAAAGACTTTAGAGATGTCTAAACCAGTACAAGATCAGAACCATCCTGGACCTCTTAAAGATTATGCTAACTCTATAGTAGAAGGAATTTATGCGAGTATCAATATACCTATTATCTAGGCCTTAACTTTGAACTGAAACCTGTCATATTTTAGTTGGTTCAAAATTCGCAATTTGGGAGAACTCTTGTTGAGAATCTTAACCTATACGTAGCTTGCTTCTATGAAATCTATGCAATATTTAAGTATAATAGTGTCAATGATAATGTTAATAGACTTTGATTATTCCCATTGTTTTAAGAGATAAAGTTATGATATGGTTGAACCTTGTCCCAGGGCTCTATAACCCCTTGGAATGAGTTGACACAAAAATTTTTAATTAAGTATTTCCACCTTCAAAAACTACCAAACTTCGGAATGATATTTCATGTTTTGCCTAGTTTGAAGGAGAGTCAATTTATGAAGCTGGGAGAGATTTAAGAAAATACTTAGGAAATGTCATCATCATGCTTTACCCAATTGGTTGATTATTCAAAATTTTTTATAATGAATTGGTAGGATCCCTTAGGTCGATCATAGATACAAGAACTAGAGAATCTTTAATGTCAAACCATTTGACGAAGCCTATGAATTAATTGAGGGAATGACTACAAATAATTTCTAGTGGCCTTGTGATATGGTGAATCCTAAGAGAGCAGCAGGTGTGTATGAATTAGAAGCATTATCTATTTTGACTACACATTTAGCTACAATTTCTAAGTTAAACACTACTGGAGTTAATTCAGGATTAGGATCATCTATATAATTAGAAGAGCATGATTTAAATTCTATTGATGATAGTAATGCACTAGGGATTAAGAATATAAACTTGATTGGAAGAAAAAATAATCACTATTCTAATATATATAATCCAAGTTAGAGGAATAACATTAATTTTAGCTGGTCAAATAATAATATTGATGGTAACAATCAGTGGAATGTAGGTTAATCTAATCAAGAAGAAAATTAGAATAATCCTTAACAACTTGTAGTAAATCCTAAAATTTCAGATCCCCAAGTTTTAACCAAAATAATCAATTTAGACAGAGAGGAAAACATCTTTGGAAGAGGTTGAAATTTAGTTAGGAACCCAGTTGTAAAGTCAGGTAGCTTCAATCAAAAACTTAGAAAATAAATTAGGATAGCTTACAATCTCTTTTAATAATTGTCCTCATAGAATTTGCCCTGTAATATTGAAATTAATCTTAAGAAGAAAGGAAAAGAGCATAGTGGAGAATTTTCTTTAATTCCAAATATTATGAAATTTATAAAATAGGATACTCTAATTTTTAAGATAAAAGAGAAAATTCGGTATAGATAGAAAATATTTCTTGAACCCTTTAATAAATAACAAAAGATCATGGTTACGTGAACTCAGAAACATTATAGAAATTTCATTTCATGAAATGACATGAAATTTTTATTGAATACCTTGATTTTGTAATTAACTTCTTGATTAAATTCCAAAAATGTTAAAGGTAATTTGCTTGAAAATTTTTCAAACCCTAGTTTTATGGTAGAATTAGGAACCTATGGACATAGCGATTTTCCATAATGCATAAATGAACCAATAAAAATCTTTAAAATGTGAGATCACTTGTAATAGAACTGAATCACAATAAACAACATAAGGAAAATAAGATAAAATAATTTTAAGCTTTGAAAATATGCTTTTCTTAATTTTAAAAGGAAAGTAAAATAGATATTCAATGAATCATAAAAAATTCAAAACACCTCCAAGTAAGATAAAATTTTCAGGGAATGGAACTTAGATTAGTGATGATTTATGAAAAATCATAAATTTATTTTTAAAAGATATGATATGTAATCACACCATTTTCTATGAAATGTTTTACTAATTTATTAATTGTTATAAGCACATATATATATTTCCTTCTGGATTATGAGGTCTATGTTTAATGAGAATGAGAAAAATAAATAATGTAGTCATGCACCTCTTTGAAGGGTGGTTATAAGGTATTTGTATTACTGGCCAATATGAGTTATATGGATTAAATTGACTTTATGAGTAAAACCACTGGTACATAATTCAAACCTAATATTTCTTTAGTGAATTCTGTATATGAACAATTAAAGTGCTTTTAGCATCATTCTCTAATAGGTGAATCATAAAACATAGTTTTATAATGATATCATGATGTCATCTCATGTGATTAGTCGATCTTATAAGTGAATAGTCTTTTTAGATGTTGAATGATAGGTAAAGAAGAATATAATATATGGGTTATTATTATGATTATATTATTTCTTAGTTTTTTGGTTTGAATCAAGGTGCATTATTGTGCCTACTTTTAGTTTCTACCAAATCAACCTTATAATATAGCATATAATTACTGATGTAATAATCGATTTCTTGTGCACTCAAATCTAATTTAGATACTGTTTTTTTATTTTGTATAAATCATATAGGACTAAGTTTTACATCGGGTTATTTTTTAAATAATCTAATAAATTGATTGAAATATTCTAGTATCATGTTAAACTCAACTCTAATGTTAAGTATCTTAAGTGATAATAATAACTCTTAGTTTTCCCAAAGTGGATGTTATGATGTACATAATAATTCATAAAAAAATTGGGTTTTTGTATTAGAAGGTTCTTCAAATTATGATCCAGTTGCATCAAAGACCATCTCTCCATATCTCCAATATATTTTTTCATTTTTTTCGTGCATAGATTGTCAAAGCATTAGATTGAGATATTATATGTGGTGCATACTTTCCATGTGATATCAAAAACTAATAATTTTGTTAGAATCCAAATAAATCAACTTTAAATTCATTGGGTGTGGCCAAGTGTTAAATCTCTAATGGGAGGTTGATTTTGGTTTGGAAAGCTTCTAAAAAAATTTAAGGATGAAGTAAAAGCCTTGGGAGAGGTTGAAGGTGAGTGACGTTCAATTCTCATGCTAAGGGGGTATAATATGTAAGTGTGTATGGAATTTGATTAAATTTTCCACTTGGAATTTAGGCTTTTAGGATTTCAAAATGTGGGAACTCTAGGACTTACAAACTTATGGAAATGGAAGAGGAGTATCTATAAATAAATTATAGAAATTTTATAATTTTATAAGTAGTATAGATTTGTTAAAAGGGGTCTAAAATCTAAGTAGGTTAGGTTAAGTCTAGGTAAGGTTGAGAGTCCTTATAAGGGTCTTAAATAGACTTTAATGGGGAAATTAATGAAAAATTACTATGGAAGTGTGAGAAGCTAAATTTAGAATAATCTTCTAGAAAATTGGTTGAAACCATTTTAGGAGATAGTGTACTTATCACTCACCAAAGTAGTCAAGGTGAAGGAATCATCAAATTCCCTCAAAGGTGAGGCCAGCCACAAAACCCCCTCTTCTAAGAATAAAATCTAACTTTTATATCACAACCAATACTTCCATTATTCATTCCATTAGGTTTAAATAGGCTTTCAACATCAACATTTAACTTGATCAAAGAGACAAATAAGGAGTGAGGGTTAGCCACCTATAGAGTATGAGAGAGTGTGAGGTAATTACCAAAGTAACTATCCCTTCTCATTTGGTTGGCCAACCATCTATACCCATACTAATTTGAATTATATAATTCTTATAATCATTTACACATATATTAAAATTCACATTACCTCAAATCTTGAAAAAGCTAAACTTCAAATTTTTAAAATTTTGAATTTTTAAAATTCAATTTTTCAAAAATATAAGTATCACATTTTCAATTAATAATTTCTACCACAAATAAAAATAACAAATATATAGTATTTTGCAATATATAAACTAGAAATCCTAATAAAACATTTTCATTTTGCTCCAAATCATTTGTCTTTGAATCTTCTTAGCTTCCTCCTTAATCTAGGCTCTGTTATTTGTTTAATTCTTTCTTGCATTGGCACCTTATGCCACATCAATGTCCCAAGACCTCAATGACCTCTTTTCTGAAGAGTTGAAGAAAAGGTAGACCTCCACAAGTTCAATTATAAGCTTATCTAAGTCATCTCTAATAACCCAAATATCCTATATTGGTGGTTTATCCTTCCACCTCACAAGAAACTTGTGCTCACCATACCGATTTGTTAGCTCTATAATAATCTAATCTACATCAAAAAAGGAATGCTCGGTAGACACCTACAACTAATGGTTTTATCTTCTTGTAAAAGAATCATCATTTATATTTAGAGCTTTATTAAATCTCTTATGCGACATCAAATACTCTATATTAAAAATAAGGCTAGTAAGTATATCTTTTGGTAATTCAAAAATATATGCATTTGTGCCATATTTTTGTAATAATCTTAGATGGATCACATACTCTAGCTTGCAACTTTATAAATTTTGTAGAGGTTATCTCTCAAACTATATCTAAGCAACATATAATCCTTGAAAGTCTTATTTTTATTTCAAGCATCAACATATTTTGTGTTAGTAACTTCTAATTATTGCCTAATATTATCCTAAAGGCTTTAAAAATCTTTTGCAAAAATGAATGTTTGCTAGAAAGATCAATTAGTATTTTTGAGTAATAAATATGTATAAACTCCATAGTAGGAGAAGGTCTAACTATACTCAACTGAAGCATAGAATTCTTAATTTGTTAATTTCTAAGTTGTATGTCTAATGTAGGGTTGTGAGGTGGTGAAGTGAATAATTTGTGTGGAAGGGTTGGGCTTACAAATTCAGCCAGGTTAAATGATATAGTTTGAAAGTTTTATTAGATACGTATTCTCTCTTCTAAAATTTATGTCATCCCTATCAAACAACTAAGGTCTCCCTTAGTAGTGAAATTTTAAATGCAATATATATATATATATATATATATATATATATATATATATATATATATATATATTTGTGCATGTGTGTTTCATAAAAATTTATTAGTAGAAGATGTATCAGCTAATTTCTTAAAAATATTATGAATCAATTTCATTTTTATCTTTCATATGGAAATATTTGATTAATCTGTAAAAATTTTCTCAATGAAAAATATGTCATAAATAGCATAATAAAGCACAAAATATGTTATAAATAGAAGAATCTATTAAAAAAATTTTGCACAAAGTAAGCAAACAAACGATAATGGCTTGCTTGGGTTCTCTCATCTTTATGGGAGGAAGATGACTTAATTTATTTCTTTCATCTTTGTCTATCAATTAAGGTTCAGATATATAGATATTATAGAAATACAAGCACATAATAAAGTAGCCCAGAAAGTGAAGTGTGGTAGTGCAGCAGGCAACAGAATGGAAATGCCACTACAGTAAAATAAGCTTGGGAAAATTTTAAGACTATGCATGATTATAAATTATATTAAGAGATCAAGCATATTTTTTAAAAAATTTAAAAATAGGCAAAATCTCCCGTTAAACAAGCGCCTTAAGCTAACTAGGATTAGTTGAGTCACGTATATGTTATGCTGAGTAGGCAGAGCATGATAAGTATAAGTCACCCGTTGATTGGGTGACTTATAAATCCCCAGTTAAACGGGTGACTTACACCTGATATTTAAAATAAATAAATAAATTTTCAAAAAAAAATCTACAAGTGGTGCAAGAAGATTATGAGTCATATAAAAACTTAATATAATTTTATTTTTTCTGGCTTGTACTATAAGACTTGATATTGGATTTGACTCTTCAAAGATTTTTTTCTGAGTTGTATTATCAAATCAAATCTAAGATCATTATGTATGCTTTCAAATCACTTTATATTGACAGATCATTATGTGTTATCAAATCACTTTATAGTGACAGCTCAGTGTCTGTTATCATAACAGTTTGTAATGAGATTTTCTTAGCTTAGTGCCCCCAATCTCATATGAGGGTATAAATATGGAGTGTAGTGGTATACCCAGGGTAAAACTAATTTTCATATTCTTATTGAGCAGATCGTCATGTATTCACTGGTTATAGATTTGATTCAGAGCACTCCAAAGAAGCAGACGATTTAAGAGGGTTGCATCCGTTTGAAAAAAATTTTGCAACTACCCACTGATAAAATTCTTAAAGCAAAGGTAAAAGAAAATGAATATTTCCGATATTGTATGCATTTTTGAGGGGAAGATGAAGATTGCGCGTTGTGGCATGTATATAATGAAGTGATGAAAGTTAAGCTGTACAGGGTCGACAATGATCAAAGAGATGAGGGATGGCGATATGTACAACAAAGGTTCGAGGAGGATACTAAGCATTGGGTGACGTTGCAGTTTATCAAGTGTCAAATTCGTGAGATCAGACGTGACAAGGAAGGTTATGTTGAGCAGATTGTTGAAAGATCAATGCTTGATGTTGATCATTGTATTCTTTATCACACCTGGTGTCAACGAGAAGATCAATTCTTATTAGAGTCCTATCAAATTCTAATGGGTGTTCTTATGTCAGGAGGTAAGGAGTTCCTGAATGTAGGAGACTAGCAGTATACTCAGCAAGAGTTTGAGTTGAACTTCAAATGATGTCCAACTCAAACACAACTTCAATCGCGCCTACGTATCATTATTAAAAAAAAATGTTACTTAATATTATTGTTAATATATTTATTGAGTCTTAAGTTTACTTTTATCTACTAATGTTAAAACTTAGTATCTTTGATATTTCATAATGCTTATTTGATGATGATATAGTAGTTATATTTTTTTTTTAATTAATGTATTAGTTAGAGTTTGGTAACGTTAAAACATTTCATTCACTTTAAGTTAATTTTTAAAGAAATATTGTGATGAAGTCTATTTGACTTCTAAAAGAAATTTATAATTTTTAAGTAGCTTTTTAAGTTGTTAGAGATCTATTTTTTCCATCAAATTTCTTGATTAATTTTATAAGAATTTTTTAGCCTAATCATTGCCGTATATTTAAAAAAAAATTGAAAATCCAGAAATATCTTGAATCTTAAAAGATTTGCACCACAAATTTAAAAGAATTTAAGGTGCAACTTTTCAGTAGGATTGAGAATGCGACTACAGCCCTTGACCCATTCAACTTAAGAAGAAATTTTTTAAAACTTTTTTTGTTAAAAACCTTTCAAAGTTCTACCAAGGAAAATAAAATTTCTTCAAACCAATATAGAAAGCAACAATAATTTAGAAGATTTAATTGTGCTCTACAAAAGACAAAAAGTTCTCTTTAGATCATAGGTTGAAGTTCATCATTTTTTTAACATTCATAAAAATTAGAAGAAATATTTAATGGAAATTAGTCAAACAAATACAAATAGATATACTATTTATATGTACATTTGATTAAATTTTAAAGTTCCAAATATTATCATATCCTAATATAATTATTTTTATTTGTTTAGTCTTTTTGTTTTATTTTGGGATAGGATTTCATAATTACAACTCTATGAGTTTAGGGTGGAGGAATCCTTGGAATAAATTTACAGTATAAAACATTCACTTATTTTCAAATGAACAAATGTTTTTTTTTTGGATTTATATGTGATCATTATTTATGTCATCAATTAATTATAAGTTGGATTTATATATTTTTAATTTAAAAAAACTTAATGTGCATTTTGCTAGTCAAGTAAAAAAAGATTCATAAAAAATAGGGTACTAATTTAAATAATCCATAACAGAAGTTTAACGAAGCATATAAATGGATCAACTAATGTCACCTATGTGGCCTCTATAGCAACGCATCAGTGCCTGGAGTGTAATGCTATGGAGGTCGTCGTGGCCTTTGACATAACATGTGATGTTCCTCCACAACAACTTCTTCCTCAACTATGTCATCTGTATGAAGGGAGCTAGGTACAAAATCTGGGCTGATGTATGCTTCCAAATCCGTTGGCACCTAGTAACTGAAGAGGTCCCTAGAGAGCCCTTGATCAGGATAAGAGGAGGGTCCAACATATCCACTCTAATGTTGAGGAGTGTCCTAGGTCACAGAAAATGGTAAATCATACTCACTTCTATCATCAAAGTATCATTGATCCTGAATATGCAATTGCCTGTGCAAATCACGGTAAAGCTTTGCCACCATATTTATATCCCTATGCTGCTATGTATCATTTGTACTATTGAAGTATTGGCGCAAAGCATGTTCCATACCCAGGAAGAAATCCCTCTGAATTAATAAGATAAATAGGTTAATTAATTCACAAAAAAATCATCTAAGAAATTTATATTATGTTCAATTTTAATGTACCAGAAGGCACTCAGAGGGAGCTCTAGGATATGTTGTGGTGGGAGGCTCAACAGGTGCCTTCAACATGTATAGTGTTGCCCATGACTTGTACCACTTTAGGTACTGATGCACCAAGTAGTCACTGTGCTAATCAAGGAGCTCCCCGATAACTATATATCCATGCCTGCTCTCCCATATGGCAATGTGTGCTTGGTGGTATAACATCCATTCCATGTCTAATTTTCCACGACCATCATAACTTATAATCATGAAAACACTCATTTAAAAATATGATAAATTAATTGAATATTATATTTATTATTTGGATATGAATAAATAATTATTATTTGAATAATTTAAAATCAAAATTATATGTCATACTTAGCATAAAGCCGATTTCCCTTTTCTTTTTACGCTCAAACTGAACTAATTAGAAGAAGAAGCAGGTATGCTTTGGAAACATAACAAATAAATATAACAAATATAAATAATTTTTATATTTAATTTAGAGTCCAACTTATAATCTACTAATTGATTTCAAATCATCTTGTGATGTTAATATTGCATGTGTTGTTAAGTATACCTGTGTTGTCAAACGGCATGTGGTGTCATATCAACTTGTGTGTTTAAATCGATATGTAATGTAAGATCAGTTTGTCTTGTCAAATCACTCAGTCAAGTCAAATCAGGTATTTTCTTTCAGACCAATAAATTAATATACCTCTACCCAGATGAAGTTCTTCTATAAATTGATAATCCTTTCATTATTAAGATCACACTACCAAGTATATTGCATTCATATTGAAATGTATCGAGCAAGGAAGTATCAGACTGAAAAGATTCCTTTAAAGTAGTTGATTATGGAGGGTAGCAGTTGAGTTCATAGATGTTTAGCATTTCAAACTAGTGATGCTTTGGAGGAGAAGGCTAGAATAAATCATATCAACTAGTGTTGTGTACATTCTTGATTAGATAAAGAGGACATCAAGCTATGGGAGACATACATGGATCTTATGAGGTATACATCTTATAGGGATGGAACGGGTTTAAATGAGGAAGGCTGGAAGTATGTGCAAAGGGAGGTTTCATAATTTGCAGCACATCTAGTACCTAAACCACTCTGAAGGCTTGATCAACCAAAATTAGACGCTGTGATGATGGATTGTTCTAGGAGATAGTGGACAACCCAACGGCAGATATTGATCACTATATCATTTACCAGAAATGGGATGCTATGGCTGATGCATTCCTCATCAAGACATATCATATTCTGAGTTTTATACCTGGTAGACATATCACAACCTCTAACTAAATTTGTATGCCTGTTTGAGAATAAACATAGATTTTGCTTATTTGTCACACCCAGTAGCAGCTCACTTAGTTGCTGAAGAAACCATATTCAGGATTCAGTACACTTTGACTCAATAATAGTGAATGTAAGAAGAAAAAGCCCATTATTAGCATCCAATCCAATTGCAGTTAATAATGTACCTCGATATTTACCAAGAAGGAATGTGCCATCAAGACTAAGAACTAACAAATAATATATCCACCCAATAACAGAAGGACCAAATGCCCAAAATAGTCTTTGAAATCTAATTGCATGTGAGCTTTGAATTCTATATACCATCTGCGGCATTACAGAGGCAACAATATCCATGAATAAATAAAGAGTACAATATAACTCCTCCCAACTCTCAAAAATAACCTTAATAGCCTTTCGTCAAGCATCCCAGGCCTTCATATATGAAATTTTAATATCAAACTTAGCTTCCATGTGACCTATAATCTCCCTAGGCTTCAAGTCCATCTTCTTCCTAATGGTGGGTAGTATGTAGAAACTAATAAACTAAGAATTGCACTAACGGTGGCCACGTTCGAGAATTAGTGTGGCACAAGTATGACGGTTCTTTATAGTTGAGATTTTCCATATACCACCTAATCATTTGCGCTTAGCAGAATGAAGCCTCCATATGAAAGGAGACACCGGGCTATCATGCTTTGCACAACAAACCATAATTTTTTGTGTATTCGATGCAATTACAACATATTACACATTATTAATAATTGACCAGCCTTGTAACGTAAATTGAAGATCACTCTTTCTTCTAAAGCACGTTCCTTCAATTAAGTCATTAGGAATCGAGAATTTATCCTCAACTATCACCTCAGCATTAACATCATCAAACTCAACATCCTGATCCCATTCTTATGTAGTCCTATAGGTCTCAGCATAATTATTATTTGCCACCATTGGGTCCTCATTGCCGATTGATCTACATTAGTAATCTTGGATGACATTTCTGATCTCTTCATTATTAGTTACAACTCCTTCATTAAACTCTAGTAAAAGATCATCAGCTTCATCATCGAATGACTGCTTGCTAGAGCCACTACTCATTGTCTCATAATGGCAATGATCTAAAGGAATTGATTATGTACAAGGAAGTGGAGGTTCCTGTGTTTCCTAGTTCTCTGTATAACTACATTGAGAAGAATATGATTATTTAACAAATGAATAAGAAAATATTGTACTAAACAATTAGTAATATGTGATCTTGGGAACTTACTAATCAAGTAACTCTTCTACTAGTTCTACCCTTGAAGGCCCAGCGACCACATCATCCCGTTTTGATGGACATGAAGTTTCATATCTTTGTAAATTTGGAGGATATTATCTCCAGACATCACAATCTCTTCGACATCAACGTACATGATGGAGAATTCTGTTGCAGCTTGGCATAATAGAACTTCACAAATCTCGCCATCCTCAACTTCTGAAGCGACATACTCATTTCCAACAGGCACCCGACAGACAAACTTTACAAAAAACTTTGAAGGATCGTACTTCAGTGCTCTAAGAATCCTAAACTTAAGCACTTCTAAGTTGCAATTTCTTGGCACATGTAGGGGTCAATTCCTACCCCCAAAATAACTTGACACGAAATTGGCATCCACTTGTAACTCACCTCCATACATAAGCATGAAGGTCACACCACGTCCACTTATTACTGAACTCATACGTGTTACTATGGAAGATGAAGAAATTACAAAATACTTAATATACCTTAAATTACATTACATTATTTAATCTTATCATAAATTATTAAATCTTAAATGATCAAAGTTTTTAGTATATAGAAATTAAAATTAGCTTGATCGCCCTACTTACTTCTTCTTGTATGTAATTTTTTTGGAATGTTGTACGTAATTAGATAAATCATAATTTATATATACACATAATGTAATTTATTTTATTTTTTATTGTTGATTTAAATAAAATTAACATTTGCATATTATTTAGATAGTTATATGCATGATAAATTTTATAATATTATTTATATACTCATTAAACTTTTCAACTAGAAGATCTACAGCATGAGTATAAGTAGAATCAATTAGACTAGGTAGAGATCGGCATAATTGTTGATTTTATTAATTATTCAATTTTATAAATGTATTTTCTCAAATTAAAATAGATTGGGATTTTTTTCTCAAACAATTTACAATTTTTATGTAATTAATTCAGAAATTAAATTTCATTGGATTTACAAGCAGGAAAAGACATTATTATAATTTAATTCTTACAAAAATTATTCTAAAGAATACTAAAATATATAAAGATTTTTAATATATTAACAAAAACATAGCTTATCAATTAAAATAATTAACCCAACAAATAATTATATTTGATAACTTAATATTTTTTAAAATAAATATTAGAAACTAAGGATACAATTAAGGACATTTTTAAATTTTTAATTTTGCATACACCTTTATAACAATCAATCTTTTAAAAAAAAAATTTTCACCAAGATTTACGTAATTTATTTCAAAAAAAATTTCAAATGCTACAATTTAACTAATTCGTTTTGCTACAAATTATACATCCAAATTAAAATTTAATGCATGAAAAGTATATTGTTCCAAAAAAAGAGGTTAGATCTAATGTTAATTTCATGTTATTTTAACCCAAAAAAATTTTATATTTCTAGTTTGTAGCGATATACGAAAACTACATCTACCAACTTTTGACAAAATGCATGTCCTAAATCAAGTTATCTCTAGTTCTCTCAAACAACAAACTTACTTCAACTAAATTAAACAAACAAACAGATCTAACAAAATAAATCGAGAAATAAACTAAAAAGACTCAAATAGGATAATTTTTAACCAAATCAGTACAACACCTCAAATACTAAATTTAATTAACCGTAAATATTAAAAAAAAAAAACCTTACCTTAACACTCTTGCGGTGAGATCGGCGGCTCAGAACATCCGGATGGCGACGGCTGCAAAAGAGGAAAGCGAATGAAATGAGATCGGGAAGGATTTTCATGCTAAAATATTAGGCCTAAGCTGTCGTTAAATGGGTGACTCATAAGTCGCCCGTTTAAGCATGTCCTCGCCACGTCGGTTCTTGACCATTTGAGTCAAGCTTAAGCGTTCATTTAACGGGCGATTTTGCACATTTTTAATTTTTTTTAAATATACTTAACCTCTTAATATAATTTATAATCATGCTTAGTCTTAAACTTAGTCTTCTTTAACAGCCCCCCTCAAGTTAATTGTTTTGTTACGAACTGTTAAATTGGTGCGAAGAAGACTAAACCTTGTGACTCGTAAGGCTTTTGTAAATATATCTAAAAGTTGATCATTAGTAGAGATGTGATGAAAAATAGTAGTGGATGAATTAATGCAGTCATGAATAAAGAGATGATCAACTTCGATATGCTTAGTTCTAGCATGGAATATGGGATTTTGAGCTAAAGCTAAGGCAGAAATATTGTCACAGTAAAGAGGTGTTGGTGTCTGCAATGTGATTACGAATTCATGAAGTTGTATGTGTAACCAAATTACGTCAAAGGCCATGGAGGAGAGAGCTATGTATTCAGCCTCCATAAACGACCTTGCGACTATTGTTTGTTTGTTGGCCGACCAAAGAATGAGAGTTTTGCCAAAAAAAAATGCAGTAACCAGCAGAAGATTTTTTATCAATGGTATCACCAGCCCAATCAGAGTCCACATGTCGTAAGTTGGAGCAATCTGACATATATCAGTAAACCATAGTTAGTGGTTCCTTTAATGTACTGAAGAGTACACTTTAGAAGTTGAAAGTGAACCTGTTGGGGTGAATGCATAAATTGACAGAGCTTGTTGATAGCAAATACCAAATCTGGTCGTGTAACAGTGAGAAACTGTAGGGAACCAACAATTTTTTTTTATAAAATGTTGAATCCGGGAAGGGAGCAGTGCCTTGAGCCGAATCATGTGACTTACTAGGGAGTGGCGTCAATACAAGCTTAGCATCAAGCATAATGGACTTGGCAAGTATATCCATGACATATGCAGATTGATGAAGAAAATAGTCATCATCTAAAGGTTGAATGGAGATACCAAGAAATTGAGAGGGCAAGCCAAGTAATTTCATTTAAAATCTACATTGTAGCCGCTGAAAGAGTTTGATAACTTTGGCTATATCATTACCGATAAATAGAATATCATCAACATAAACTAAGAGATAGATCTGAGAAGATTGTTTATGAAAAATGAAGAGAGATGGATCGGCCATGCTCTGGTGAAAACCCCATTGCAACAAATAAGTTGTAGAAGTTGAAAACCAGTGACGAGGAGCTTATTTCAGACCATCTAAGGCTTTGTTCAATTTGCAAACATTATGTGGGTATATTGCATCTTTAAAGCGTAGGTTGTAACATAAAAACTATATCAGAGAGCTCACCATGTAAGAAAGCATTGGATACATCCATTTGATGTATCGACCACTTAAATGTAAGAGCAATACATAAAAGTAGGCGAATAGTGGGAATTTTTGCAACAGGAGAAAACATATCTGTGAAATCAATGCCAAATTCGTAACGATGACTTTGAGCTACTAAGCAAGCTTTGTGTCGAGCTATTGATCCATCACTATGTAATATTATTTTGAATAACCATTTACATCCTAGCACATTCTGATCTGGGGAAGGTGGAACCAATGTCCAAGTTCCCTGAGTGAAAAGTTCTTAAAACTCTTCAGACATGGCTCTATGCCAGTGAGCATGTTTGACAGCCGCAAAATAAAAGGTCGGATCAGTATTGGAGGAGATTGAATGTTGAAGAGTGAAAATGGTGCGTGGTTTCAAATGACATGTTCTATCTCTAGTAAGCATGGGATGAAGTGGTGGAGGTATTGGAGGAGGATTAGGTTGTGGTTGGTTAGTGGTATTAGGGGAAGTATGTGCTGATGAGACAGGGGATGAATTGGGTAAATTAGCTGGACTAGATGAGGTGGGTAAAGTAGGCAAATTAGGGAAGAAAGTTGTGGAGTTAGTGGGCTGGAGTGTAGGATAGGGAGCTAGTAGTAAAGGATGCATTATGGAAGGCTTAGATGAGGATGAAACAGAACTGGGAGGGGAGTTAGTGGAAGATAGTTGATGGTGAGGAAAAATAAACTCTTCAAATTTGACATGCTAGCAATGATAAGTTTGCCCGTGGACATGCTAAAATAGATATAACCTATATAGTACTCGGGATAACCAAGGAAAATGCAAGAAATTGCATTAAGTTGTAGTTTATGTTTTGTATTGGGTTCGAGAGAGGGAGGATAACAAAGACAACCAACGATGCGGAGGTGAGCATATGACGGGGACCGACGGTTCAACATTTGATAAGGAGACTTTTTGTGGAGGATAGGAGTGGGCATTTGATTTATTAAATAGGTAGTAGTGAGGGATACAGATGCCTAAAAGGAATATGGAAGACTGGCATGATGTCGCAGTGTATGAATAGCCTCAATAATATGATGATGCTTGCGCTCAGCAAGCCCATTTTGTTGTTGGGTATGACTATGAGGACAACTCATTTGGTGAATTATACCATGATGTTTAAGGAAAGATTTAAAAGATGCACTAGTGAATTCGCCACCACCATTAGTCCTTGAAGTTTATATAGAGTGAGAGAGATTTTTCCATTGTATTTTTAAATTGTTGGAATTTAACAAATATTTCAGATTTTGGTATCATCGAATACAACCAACAGAAATGAGAAAAGTTTTCAACAAATATAACATAATAATGATAACCATGAAGAGAAGGGATCAAAGACGGTCCCCATACATCAGAATGTATTAACCGCAATGGTTTACAACTAGTTGACACATAAATAGGAAATGACAAATGATGACTCTTTGTTTGATAACAAGTATGACATGAGACAGTAGACACCGACACACCATAACTTGGAATATATTGCTGAAGTTTGGAAAGAACTGCAGGGCGAGGATGACCCAAGCGTTGATGCCATAGAAAAGGGGCAGCCAACGAGCTGAACAGTGCTGGAACGGAATCTTGTTTTGAGGAGAAGCACAAGGGATAGAGACCATTTCTATAGCTGCCGAAAAGAAGAGTCTGATGATTCTTCTAAGCCTTGAATTGATAGCCAGTATAAGTGAATGTGAGATAGCAGTTATTGTCAGAAAGAAGTTGGTGAACAGAGAGCAGATTATGAGTAAGGAAGGGAACGTGATAGATAGAGGGAAGATGAAGCTTATAGGCATGAGTAGGATGAATGCCTTGTCTGAAAGCATTAATAGGTAGTTGTTGTCCATTGCCTATTGAAATGTGCTGAGAACCAACATACGGAGTAGGATGTTGTAAGTTGTGGAGATCAGATAAAATGTGCGAAGATGCACCAGTGTCCAGGATCCAATCTTGGGAGGAAGAGTCAGAATTTTGGGCTGTAAAGACAGTGACGGAAGACACCTGTGGTTGATACAAAAGATCCGCCCGATACCAGCTTGTTGCCGCAGAATGACCTTTCTTCAGGAAAATTTGAAATTCAATGAATGAAGAAGGGTGACGACCAAATCGCGGTAATGGAGCATGAGCACCTCCGTTACTGGACCGACCACGATTAGAGAACGCTCGAGAGCGACCGCGGCCTCGAGTTGCTATGAGAGCAACTGCTGAAGGTGAATCAAATGATAGATGAATATCGCGCAAGGAGTCGGCAGCGATGTTCACATCTTCACTACACAACAACGAATACAGGTCGTCCAAACTAGGGGTTGGAGGTTTGTGCGTATTGCGGTTAAAGCATTGAATGTAGAAGGGAGACCATTTAAGATATACAAAATGATGTCCTCAGCATCGAGCAGACTACCAACAGCCAAAATGGCATCAACTCTCTCTTTAACGATAGATAGATATTGTGGCATTATTTGATCCTTCATGCTGATGCGATGCAGTTTACTCTTCAACTGAAGTATGCATGAACGGTTGGATAATTGAAGGCATTAGTCCAGCGTAAGCCATACTTCACTGTAGGTAGGGAGGTTCAACACATACGGCAAAATAGGTTGAGAGATAACATAGTAGAGCGCTGAAGGAGATTCTGATCTATTAAAAGCCACAGAGTATAAGCAGGATTAATGGTTGAGGTACCATCAGGATTCGACAGAACTTTTAAAGGTTGAACGGCTGTACTAGTTAAAAGACTCTCAAACCCATTCACAGTGAAGATTTTAAGAACCTGTGAGCGCCAAACAAGGTGATTATCTACACTGAGGGGAGTATTGATTATGCTTTTCAGATTGGTGATGAGGAATTTTAGCTGAGCTTGTTGTATATGCTCAAATAATTGCAGAAGTGTAGGTCTTCTGTTTTTTTGTGATTTGTGCCACGGTTTACTTCATTTGGAGAGAGCGGAACAATAGAAGATATTCGGATTCTCATTCTACCTATCAGGTTCTGTGCCGGAATCTAGCTTTGGTCATCACTTGGAAATGGTCTGGAAGGAAAAATTGGGATCTGATTTGCAATTCCTTTCCTACGTGCTTCATATGAGTTAAACGGTGTTGGTTTTTTCGGGAGGTTGGTTTTTCTGCCAACAGAATCGTGGATTTTTGGTGCTTGGTTTTTCAGGTTGAACGATGATGACTGGAACCGCCCTTGTGCCTCTCCCTCCGGATGGCCAGTGGGGTTGTATCACTTGTGGCTAGTTTCTTGGCCTGGCAGTTTATTCGTGCACCTTACTTCCCACTCGTGTCCACCTCCGTTGGCAACCAGGGAGTTTGATATCGATGCCCCGGCTTGCACTGGACTTTTGAGCTTTCTTGCTTTGAAATAATTTTTGTCCTGGGGCGGTTTCTAGGTAAACTGAGTCCTGTTTTTGGTTTGAATTTTGTTTTTAACTTTTGGCCTTTTATTTTCTCTTCCATTGGGGGTTATCGGGTATAAAATTTGGCCAGTTTTTCTGGCTCCATTTTTTTTAACTCTTTAATTTTTGGTATATTCAATATACGGGCTTCGCCCAAAATTTTCCCAAAACAAAAGAATTTTAGCTGAGCAGGTATATGCAGCTTAGTCGAAGAGGAGCCAGGTAGGACAGTACCACTAGAATTTGGTGAATCCATTAAGGTAGAAATATATATGAAAAAAAATGCTGTTAAGATATATTCTCTGATACCACGTAGAACTACAAGCATAGAGATTAAGAACTATAGTTGCAGAGAACTAGCTGTAAAGACAAAACCAAAAAATGCAAAAACAGAATAACCACAGCAAGCTTTTCTGAAGCTTTTTCCCTTGCGGTCTTACAGGCTACAGTGTTTCTTTTATATAAGAGATGAGCATCACATGGCCAGAAGCCTCCTAGTACATATGGGCTTAACGGCTAGGATGAGGCAGAATAAAGTAGCCCAGAAAGTGGAGTGCGTCAGAGCAGTAGGCAACGGAATGGAGAATCACCATTGCAGCAGAATATGCTTAGTCTGCTTTAAAGATATTACATAAGAAACCATTCCATTTCATGAACATTTTTATTTGTTTACTACTACTTGATTAAGGTAAATGAACCTTAGTTTCAAACTAATATGATAATTATATAGTTTGCTTTTCTAAAGTTGCTAATATCCCACGAATAGAAGATAAATTTATTTCAGTTCAAACATTTATGTTTTCTTTGGGACATCTTTTTTACAGTGTTGTTTTTCAGAGTGTAACCACAATTTTTATTTAGCTAATACTTCTTCATTGTTTTCAATAAATTTTTATGCTATGAAGCTACTTTCTACATCCGCTTTCAAAAAGGTTACTTTCTCCACTGCAGCTTTACAATCAACTTTAAAAAAAGTTGCAGCCGTCCTAAATGGACCGTAATGTCTTAATAGACTTGCATAACTTGAAGAACTGAAATTCCAAAATCAAAGAAGATATTCGGATATATCTAATTAGAGTAATTAAATAATAGTAATTTTAATATTTATTTTCTCCTTTATTTATTTTTGAAACACACAAAACTTGCAAAATAATTTATAAAATAATGTAGAAAGTAAGCTAAGAAATGACCCAATAGATTGGATAAATATTCTATAAGAAAATCAAGTGCTAAGCATTGCCAATGAAATGTATTAGTGATTTAACTAACTATATCAATATGGGTTTCTAAAAAGCCGTACAAAGACAACGACCTAACTCTAACTATGACTTCATTTGAGATGGTTTTCTTATTACTTTTTAAAATAATTTTTTATACTAAAAATCTTCTTTAAGAAGCAGTAAGATAGCCATCCCAAACGAAGCCTATATCAATAGTTTTACAGCTGCTAATAATTATAAATATTATTTTAATTGAGCAAAGAAAAAAGACTGCCACACTCAAAAAATATGGATGATGAATTAACTATTAAGTACGAAGTGCTCATATTTGTAACGTTAACTATAGTTCAATCATATTTATATATCTATTTAACACCTAAAATTTGACATTTACTAAAATAACATCAATATCATTAAATCATAAAAATTATCACTATTAGCGACTACACTAAAGTGAAATAAATATTTTTGTGCAGAAGATTTAATATGATTTTAACATTAGAGTGTTATATAAATAAAAATCAAAATTTAGATATTAGATATATCAATATATAAAATATATGTGATATATTGATATATGAACAAATAATTAATAGACTAACTAGCTTGTTGAATTTAGGAATGTTAAATTCGGTTGAGAACTATAGAATTGGCTAAATATCTAACTATATAAGAATATAAGAGAAAAAATTTGGTTGTGTAGCTTAATAGAAAGACCATCTTGATATAGTCATCTATTGAGTAGTTGTCTAGCTGAGTTATCGATCGATCGTTCACCTTGAAAAATCATCCCTTCTTGAGCAGTTGTCTTGGCTAATTTCGTAGATAGTAATCACTAGGTCTAATTGATAAGTTTTACTTGCCAACTTTAGCAAGTGCTTTGATTTTGGTTGCTTGCATTAGACAAGTTCTCTTATAGGCTAGCGAGTATAAGATAGAATAAATTATTAAAATAGCTTAAATCAGCCTAATTTATCTTGAACCAGATCAGCTTAGCTTGAACTAAGTTTTCTAATTATTTGTGTGTATTTAGCTCCATGATTTTCTTATATCTTTGGAGGTTTACAACAAATATAATAAGAGAATATAAAATTATCTTTATTAATTAGTCATTAATCCCTCATAAATGTTTATTTTAATGTTGGATATTAGTCAATTAGTTTGATGTAGACTTTTGATATTATCTTTTTTGTCCATCTCAGCTAATATTTAGCCTATAAGCGAGGGATAATTGCTTTCTTGTTCACGTGCTTGCTTCTTCTTTCATCTCTTGCTTCACTTGGATTTGAGTTTAACAAGCCTTCATCCCTATAAGGAATGGAGGTTTTGAAGGATAATATTAACATATCTAAAATAGATATCTTTACTGGTTTATTTGTTAAGCACAAAAAATAGGGAACTTCTTCAAAAAAAAAAGAAAGGAGGGGAACTAAAATGAAATACCAGCACCCGCCACTTCTATCAGTGATTCCCACTAGGAAATTCTGCCAAAAATTGCTTTTTTTTTGTAGTGATGGATGATAAGTAGAGATTAACCAATCATGACCAAAGGATTGGGGTGGCAAGGTCACTAATGCCAAAGAGCCAATAAACATGATAAATTCCTTTGCCTCAATAAAGAAAGGGTATGGCATAACCTCAACAAAGGAAGAGACATAAAAAAAGAGATATCAAAGATAAATTTGAAGAAAAAAAAAAAGAGAACTGAAAATTTATAATAAAAAATGATGTATATAACCAAACTTTTCTAGACTATTATTAGGCTAGTCTTATCGTGAAGAATACGGGTAGGCATAGAATATAAGGATTCATATAAGAATATGAAAATAAACATAGATGAATGAATATGGCTATGAATTATTGAATATAAAATATTAATGCCTCTCTACTTCATATCCTAATTTTAAAAGGAAAATATTAATTATCTTTATAAAGAAGTTACCTCATGTTTACTCAAAATCTTTGTAGAGAAGCTATTTAAAATCCACTTGAATTCTTCATTGATGGACATCCAAGCTTCATATAAATACTTTTGATGTGGTCAGCCCATGTAAGAATGCATGTCATACATTATTTTCTTGTAATAGGGATAATAAATTGTTCCAATATACATACAATTAGTCTCTTTTCCAACACTTATAACTTGAACACACACACACTCCAAAAATAATAGAGATACAGAATGACCATGTGGGCTCCAAAAATTTTCACCCCGGCCTCTCGGCGGCCCCTTTCTTTCTTCTTTGTGTCGTCGAGGAGTGTTTTAACATTTAAGTTCTGAGGCAAATTTTCAGAAGGTAGATTGGATTTTGAATAAGACCTTACCCAGAGATTTTGCCCATATTTTGCGAGGAATAATATAGGTGCAAGCCCCTATAGTTAGTTACCCCTCCCGATAGCGAGATAGAACTTTCGATTAAGGCTAGTCGTCAAACAGATGCATAGTATCCAGCATATAGTTGCACCAAAGTTTAGGTATTTGAAAATTTAATATTTAAAATTAGAAATTCACCACCTTGTACTTAATGTGGATGGTGGGCGAGTGATGATAGACTTGATTAAGATCCCATACTTTTATCTTCCTAGGTCATCATAGTCCGTAGCCTACTTAGTCAGAGGAGGTAATTGACCCAACCTGACAGAAGGATCCTTGTCGGTAGCCATGGGTTGCTTCGTCCAAGGGTACCTTTTAGACATAGGATGGATATTTATCTAAGGGGAAAATTTTGAATCCATCTTAGGTAACAGAGAACTTTATTCCCTATCAATCCTATCCAAAGTTCCCTATCAATCATATCCTATTGATTCATTACTCAAAGATTTAAAGCTGTTGAGGAATATATGGGCTCTAACCATGACCGTAATTTAATGGTGTCATTTGGAGGCAAAACTACCTGGTAAGTGGGTCCCAGCATAACTATTTATATGTGGTTCCATTTGGCGGCAAACCATCGGTTAGAGGACATGTTCCATGTCCTTACTGGCAAGAGATGGATTGAGAATGAATTCTAATGATATTTTTTATTAGACATTCTCTCTTTGTTAGCTGAAGTGATTTTTAATTTATCCACCTTGGCAAACTATTATGGAGGATGGATGGATATTTGCTTTAAGTATTTAAGTGCTTTATTTCAGTTTTAAATATTTCATATTTTGGTGATTTTTTTGAATTTTGAATTTTTCATGAGAATTTGGGAGGCATTTTTAAAATGCATATGGTCCCCACTGATTGAGATTTTTCATCAACACAGCCACCATCAGGGTTGATTATGTGCTATTTCATTTTATTGGTCAAACCTTATTGACTTTGTCCACTTGATGATAGAGGATTAGGTTCATTGTCGGCTTGATGTCTTTAATTAGTAATTTTTCTTATTATAGAACTTGAAGGCCTAATATGAAAGTATAAAATAAATATCCCAGTCGACACAGTGATCGTGCATTTGTTTGGCAGATCGAGCCATGTTGACTCCTGTCAATTCACATAGAAGTATCAAGCTCAAACTTAGGTTCATTTCTTGATCTGTGCAATATCCTTAGATGTCATGTATATGAATACAACACGCTCATCGAGACCCATGCAGGTATATACTTTCAATGAATTTGGTAAGATGCATTCGTATAGTTGTTATATGTATGCAATGCAAAGGGTATATATGATATAGATGCATATTCATATTTACACTCATGTGACCATATGCATGCTGACATACTTGTGAATGCATTTATATATTTGTTTGTATACATGTATGATGTTTTTTGCATTTGCTTGTTACGTAGTCGTGCTTCCATGATATTCTGCAGATTGCATAGTAGCTTAATGCAGTAGTGCATGATATGTATGTTTAATGCATTTATGCATCACTTGTTTGATTATGCACACTTTCATATAGTGCATGATATATTTGCGTGTCGGCATAGTGCGCTGCTTCTACGTAGCACATTTTATATGTTGGACTGTGTATTTGCATGATGAATTTTGTATGTTGTAGCATGTATATACATAACATATTTTGTATGCTAAATGGAGTATTTTCATGATGCACCCTACACATTGCAAATGTATGCATGTTACGAATGTGTCAACATGCATTTTAATGCATAAGGGGGTATTTTGTAGTATTTAAATATGCTCAATTGTGTAGATGATGATCATTTGAAAATGCATAGGTTTCCATTTTTATGCTTATAAACGCCTTCTATCCACTTGTATGAATATTGTGGATCTAGTGGCATTATTTAGCAGCGTGTTAAGCCTCATTTTTCATGCATCGACAATGCAGTTTGGCTTATTTTATCTCATACAAATTATCATTTTCTTCAGTATTTAGCTAGCCTGTAGGGGTGTACTTCTACCTACAAACATGTTATACTACAAACATGCAGTTTGCCTTCTGCCTGTTACTTGCAAGCAAGATAATTTGTCTAGTATAATAGCCTGTATTGAGAATTTGCTACCTCAATTTACTAGAAGCCCATACTTTTTTACTATAAATTCCTTGCTTCTATTTACAAGTGAATTATAGTGTTACGCTACAGGTTGCTTGTTACTTATTGCAAGTGCACTATTATCAATTACAAGCTTTATTAGATTTGTTCGTTGGTAGTACATCGTCAGTGGACATTTTAAAGTTTTTGGTTGTTACATGCAAGTAGATTGTATTTGACGTATATCTTATAGGCAAGTCATAGTACTACACTACGGGCTGCCCATTGCTTCTTGCATGTGAGCTATCATGCCATGCATGTTTTGTTGAATCCACCAGTAGGCCATCAGGGGGCATTCATAGGTCACTAGCCATCATATGCAAACCGCTGCATACATGATGAATTACCTATAGTGGCTTGTAGATGCCTGCATTTATCATAGGTTCATTGCTTTTATTTATAGACATTGTGTCCCATTTATTGTTTGTTGCAATGTGTATGTTTGTAAAGAAGTTTTATTATCTTTCAATAGGTTGATGCTTGCATTGTACGTTGATTTTGTGTTCATAGGAGGTTGGTTTATACGCTTTCATGTTGATCAGTGTTGATTATTGGTTGAGCTGCATTCGACATTAATTTTCCTATGTATGTTCATTGGCATCTTACTATGCTTATTACGTATTGACTTTCAATGTTCATAAGGAGCTACTCTGTCTATTCACAAGCTGGCTGACATTAATTGAAGGGATGTCAGAGTATTCTCTGCTTGAAGCTGATTATCACCCGTATACATGTTATTGTATATACGGCAAATCTTCTGTCATTGCCAACAGGCATTTGCATCTACTGTGATCTTCCCCCCTTGCTTATAGATAATGTGTTGCATGTTTATGTTCACAAAGGATTTGCCATGCTTGTAGCATAACCTTCATTATTGTTTGTATGCAAATCAATGTATTCATTTGTAAGATGATGTTGACTGCAGGGTAAGCTGCATTCAACACTGATTTCCTCATGCATTGGAAAGGTGCTACATTTGCTTTCATGTTGGCTTTACGTTAATAGGAGAATGTCATAGGTATCTACAAATGGATGAACATTGATTGCAGGAATACCATAGCATTTGTCATTATATTCTTCATGCTTTACTCATAAATATGTTGCTCACTATAGTTGCCCTTAATTATTTGTGAGCATGATTGAGGTGAGTGTTATAAATCGACTATTATCATCCATGTGTCAAGGATTTTTCATGCTTTCTTATAATCAGATTTTGAATTCCCTTCAACTTCACTACTTGTGGGCAAATCATTTTGAAAATCACAAGCCCTTTCTCATCCTTGAAAGCAACATGTGATTTATATGGTGCATTTGATTGTTGATGCTTGAAATTTAATCAACATGATAATTCTATGATATCCATTATAAGTTTCATGTTTTTCTCATGAGCAAGTCATTTTTCATTTGATCTTGTGAGCAAACAGTGATTGGAATTTCATCCATCATAAGTTCTCCTGTTTGTTGGATTATTTGAGTGCTTTAAACTGTTATTTAGTATTTGCATTTTTTTAATTTCATTATGCATTTATTAGTTTAGAGTTCAATTCCTTATGGTTTAACAATCAGTAAGCTTAGTTTTTTATATTTTATTTAAGTCCAGGTTCCCTGTGGTTCATTCAAGTCCCCTGTATTTTTGTTCATGTCAGGTCCTCTATTCACTTGAAATTTTGACAATCTCCAGGCATCTCCCCCTTTAGGAAAAATTTGGGAGTTGGGCCTTTCCACCACACTACCGAGAGCGTATATGGTAGGTGTCAGGCGACATCATGGTTGTGGTTCTTCAATCCTACCACACTACGAAGAGCATGTATGGGCTTCAAGGTACATATTTGAAAATGCAGTTTTCCCTGCATGCATGATGGCACATACAGAGGTACTTAGGGTTGTCCCTAGCATGCTACGAAGAGCTTATACAAGGCCTACCCACCTCACCATAAGGGCTGCACTAGGCTACCTCCCACCATGCTAGGAAAAGTGTGTATGGGTGGTCCCATGGCACATCGCGAGCACCGAAAGCAGGATTTAGAGTTTTTTTAGTTTTAGGGTAGTACACCTTGATGACTGAAGTGATGACAGTGGTGTTGATGTTGAGGGAACAAAGATCGTGGAAGTCACAAGAAAGTTACTTTTCTTTCTTCTTTTCTTCTCCTTTTCTCTCTTTCTTTTTTTTTCTTTTTCCTCTTTTTTTTGTTTTCTCTCTTCTTTTCCATTTTTTTCTCTTTTTATAAAATAATAATAATAATAATAATAATAATAAGAGTGATTAATAATATTAATTAATAATAGTAATAAATAATATTAATTAATAATAATAATTAATACTAATAATTAATAGTAATAAGGAAAGTAAAGTGCTGTGAAGGAGGACGAAGGCATTGTAAGCTGATGTGGCTGAGTATAGAGGATTAGGTCAGGTAAGTTTGCGGCACTAAGAGGAAATAGGGCATTGAGTGAAAGTATGAGATGCGCCAAGTTGTGGGGGGGGGGGGGGGTGAATTAGTATTTTAAAAAAAGGATCCTAAATAAGAGTTCTAATTATTAAAAGATTTTTTAGACTTTTAAAAATGATGATTTAACTAATCAAATATGGAAGCTAATGATTTGTTCATAATTACTACAATGGTGGAAAAATTTTAAATCTCATAATGGAATATTAAAATCAAACTTTACCAAGCAGTTATAGCAAAACTTAAATGCAAGAAAAGTAAAATTCAAAAAATGGAAAAAGCACACCAGAAATTTTTATAGTGGTTCGGTCAACTTTGACCTATGTCTATTCCCCAAAGTCCTCCACTCTGAGAGTTGCACTATTAAAAGTTGACTCTCCTTCTGCTCCCACAGCAAGGCGGAGAAGCCTTTACAAAACTCACTTTCACCTTCCTCGGTGTGGCGGAGTGCCAGACGCTATGTCACCCTCTTGGTGACGGCAGTAGACCTTCTCATTTTTCTCCCTCCTGGAGAAGGCAGAGAACCTTGAGGACTTTGACCTACAAGCCTCTCTCCCTAGAGAGCTCCCACAAGACTCGCCAAGGCCATAGGAGAAGCAAGCGTGCAGCTAGCTCGGAGCAACCGTATGATCCCCTCACACTCCTCCCTCACGCTCAAGCTCACCTTCTCCTTCCTCTCACAAATCCTGGTTTTCTTCAAAAGCTCCCTCTCAATAGTTCCTTCAGTTATCACATTCCTCTCCTTCACTCTGTTGAAAAGAAAAAAAAAACTTATTTTTATATTATACTTCAGGAAACGCTAATAATTCAATTCAGCTGTCACTGTTCGTACAGTATGATCCAATATCATATAGTACGATCAGTTCAAAATAGATTCCATCTAGTACGATGGGCGATAAACAATTCACAAATTTTAAGCACATCATATAGTATGATCTGGAGATCGTATTAGATGACCAGATCGTACTGGATGATCCTTTTATTTTCTACTGTTCTTACGGGACGACTTATGGGATGATCGAAAATTGTCTATGTAATTTGTTCCGCACTGTACACTTCGTACAATACGAATTGTTCAATTCAAGCACATCGTCCTGTACAATATGAATATCATTCGGGATGAATAGTTCAAAAATTATGGTTTCATCTGGTACGATCTTTAGGATGACCAAATTTTATCTCTGTAGTTTGAACAGTTTGATCTTTATCATACAATATGAATGGCAATCATTAATAAACCATGATCTAATTGCCTGATTATGAGGGATAATTTTGGCAAGATTTTAAATGATCATACAATATGTTTAATATCGTATAGTATAATTAGTTCAAAGATCAAATTCAAAATCATACCTAAATTATGCTGATGGCTACGATTCTCAGATGGAAACAAATCATACAGTATGATCATAATTGTACAGTATGATTAGTTCACAAACTAATTATCAGAATTAGCCACTAAGCCTAAGTTTTGATGACAGACTGTACAGTATGATTAAAAATCATACAGTATGATTTTCTTTAAAAAAATTTATCTTAAAAAAAGAAACTCTCCCCCTGTGTGTGTGTGCATGGTCACCCAATTTGCATACACTCTTTTATGGTAGACTCAAAAAATGAAAAATAAAGAAAATACAAAATACAAATTCTTTTACATCCTATTCTACTCAGTCTTGAGTCTCCAGCAGTCTTGAGCGGTGTGTATCTTACCTGAAATGTTAGTGCTCAAAGACAAAAACTAATATCTATATTTTTCAAGGAAGAGCAAAGTAATCCAGTCAATATTATTTATCATCATCAAAATTAGATACTAGGAATCCTTGATTATAATAATCTCCCCCTTTTTGATGATGTCAAATAATGTTATATGATATGCAAGTTAAATATTATATCTTCCTTAGCTCCCCCCTCACAAGATGATGGATTTTAAAAGATGGAAGGGTTTACAAGCAAAATCTCTTTTTATTTTAAATTTTTTGTTTCATGTTTTTATTTTTATTTTTAAAACATAAATAAAACATAACCAGATTAAAATTAACACAAAATAATAAAAAAATATATGCAGCTTAAAAACAACATAGCATACAAACAACAATAACATAGAACTTCTCCCCCTTTTGACATCACCAAAAAGAGGAGTACACACAAACAGAGAAGTAAAGCAGCATAAGAAAAAGAAATACACAACAAATAAGCAAAAGCTACTAGTAGGTTGGATCTTAATCAGGTGGTGGTGGTGGCTGATAGTACTGATGGATGGATGCAAATTGATGATTTATCGAGGTGAATCATTCGCCAAACCATCGTATATCATCTTCGTGCTATCATTGTTGTTGGTCAATGTGGTAGTCCAGCCGAGTTTTGAGCTGATTGAGCAGCTGAACAATATCATCCTGAGGGTAGGCAGGTGCAGGTGGTGGTATCGGTGGTAGTGGAGGTCCTCCTGCAGGAGCAGCTTCCCCTTCTTCATTAAAATCTAGATCAGCGTGCTCTTGCCCCCGATGGAAAAGAATATGGAATAAGGTGTCTATGTAAAAGATAGGAAGATTATCAGGTGGAATAGGAAAGGTGAATTAATATTTGGCGTCGAGGATGTATCCTATGATATGTCCTAAGGTAATATTTTATTTACGTCGGGCACTTGGATATCTAATAGCAGACAAGTTATCAATATAGTCTAAGATCATTTGGGCTTCATCAAATTGGGTGGCGGACATGATTAAGTAAGTGTTGACAGACAGAAGTGGGGTAATGTGTATGCAATCTCTAGCTTTGGGTATAATAGAGGTTTGAAGAACGTGCAGGATGATGCGGGCATTTTGATTTAGAGTTTAGACAAGTGGTAGGTGTTGATTTGTAGGCACCTTCCTAAGCAGCATATTAATATAGGTCCAATCAAACTCATTTATGAGTAGAGACTTGGGACGAGGTCCTTTGGTAGAGAGGCCAATGTGTTCAGCTAGATCAGCTTTAGTGATTTTGACATTATGTTTGTAGATAAATAAGGTCAAGGTGGTGCATTCAAAATTTATCTGAAGATTTGCTAAGAATTCATATAGGAGTTCAGAATGAAAAGGGAAGGCCAAGGTAAGAAGAAACTGGAGAGTGGTGGAGGCAAAAAGGTTCATAACCTTGAAATTTAAGGGTGCTTGGTTTAGCATGCTAGACGGGGTGATCTTGGCCTCTTTGAACTTATGGTAGGCTTTTTCATATATGGTAGAGAGAAAATGATCATCTAACCGACGAGAGGAGGAGGAGCTCCCCTCGATCAGTTTACCACGCTTGCTTCCACCAGCCATTATACAGAAGGATTGAGAGGATGAGAGAATGATAGAGATGTTGTGAGTTGATCCAGTCAAACACTCCAATATATAGATCATACAGTATGAATAGATTCATACAGTATGATCAGGGAAATTAATTCGTCTAGTCGAACATTCAAAAAGCAGTCATATCGTATAGTATTAAGATATTTCATTCATCCCACGGGGTCATCGGTACGACCTTTAACCAAAAGTATCATATAATATAAATAGGTGTTTATACAGTACGAAGATAATTATGATCATACCGGACGAGTTTAAATTAATCCCAATCCAGTTTGACACATAGATTGTACCATATAAAGAGAGGTATCGTACAGTACGATGATCAATAATGTCATACAAAATAGATTACATGTGTACTATGAGTGACACGTGGATCATATAGTATGACACGTGGTTCGTACAGTGTAATGTGTATATCAACAAGCAAATTTGGACCGTTGATGGAATAAAGGGCTTTGATTTATGCATTTGTGAAGATCGTATAGTATAATCGTGTATTATACAGTACGATATAAACAAAAGTTTAAGGTTTTGGTGTCAGTAAGATGTGTTTGAGATGATCAGAAAACCTTTTTTTTATTTTCTAACAAATAATAACAAATAAAAAAATGGGTACATGAACAAACACATATACTTTTAAAAGACACAAATGAAGAAATGCTTTCAATTAAAATTTTTATTTTTTATTTTTTTTGGATTAAGTATGAATGTCTATGACACCTAGTTTTATCCTCAAGGTGCTAAAGGTGTCATGAGCTAGTGGTTTTGTAAATATATCAGACAGTTGATCTCTTGTAGCTATATGGTGTAGTTCGATATCACCCTTGGCTACATAATCTCTTATAAAGTGATGCTTAATATCTATATGCTTTGTGTGGGAGTGTTGAATTGGATTTTTAGATATACAAATTGCACTAGTGTTGTCAAACATCATTGGGATGGTTCCTACAGGTAGTCCAAGATCTAAAAGTTGTTTTTTTAACCATAAAACTTGAGCAACATAACTCCCTATTACTACATATTCTACTTCAACTGTAGAAAGGGCTACCAAATTTTATTTTTTACTGGACCATAAAACTAAGGATTGTCCTATGAATTGACTGGTACCAGAGATGCTTTTTTTATCTATCCTATATCCTACAAAATCAAAATCTAAATATCCTAAGATTTCAAATGTATTATTGTATTTAGGATACCAAATTCCTAAGTTTGGGGAGCCCAATAGATATCTAAGAATTCTCTTGATAGTAGTTATGTGGGATTCTTTTGGGTCAGCTTGAAATTGGGCGCAGAGGCATGCACTAAACATTATATCCAATCTGCTGGTAGTTAAATAGAGGAGTGATCCAATTATTCCCCTATACTTATTCTGGTCTACTGACTTTCCATTTTGGTATTTATCTAGTTGAATGGTAGAACTCATGGGAGTGTACATGGCCTTAACATTATCCATTTCATACTTTTTTAGAATATCCTTGATGTTCTTAGATTGGCTAAGAAATGTTCCATCTTCCATCTGTTTTATACTAAATCCAAGGAAGTAATTAAGTTCTCTCATGATGCTCATTTCAAACTCATCACTCATTATTTTTGAAAATTCATCACATAAAATTTTCTCTAAAGATCCAAACAAGATGTCATCTATATATATATCTGAACAATGAGTATCTCATTTTCTATCTTTTTTAAGAAGAGGGTGGTGTCCACACTACCCTTAACAAAGCCTCTATCTAATAGGAATGTGCTAAGTCTTTCATACCAGGTTCTAGGTGATTGCTTCAACCTATATAATATCTTTTTTCAATTTAAATACATGGTTTAGAAATTGTGAGTTTTCAAATCCCGGGGGTTGCTCAACATAAATATCTTATTTGATTATCCCATTGAGGAAAGAACTCTTAACGTTCATTTGATACAATTTAAAACCCTTGAAGCAAGCAAAGGCTAAGAGTACCCTTATGGCTTTTAGTCTAGCAACAGGGGCAAATATTTTCTCAAAATATATTCCCTCAATTTGGTTATACCCCATAGCTACTAATCTGGTCTTATTTCTCACTACTATTCTAGAGTCATTCATCTTATTTTTAAAGACCCACTTCATTCCAACCACACTTTATCCCTTAGGTCTCTTGACTAATTCTTACACATCATTCCTAATAAATTAGTTTAGCTCTTCTTGCATTGCTAGGATCTAGAATTCATCTCCTAAGGCTTAATCTATGTTGGTGGGTTCAATCATGGAGATAAATACAGAATGACTAACTTCCTTCCTAAGTCTATGCCTAGTTTTTACACCTTCAGATGGGTCTCCTAGGATCAACTCTCTAGGATGACTAGAAGAATATCTCCAATCTCTAGGCAATTGCTCCTGAGGTTCTACTCTATCTTGTATGGCAATGGTTTCTACCCTCTGAATGACCTCGACTTCTTCTTCTTCAGGATTAAGTTTAGAGGTCTTATCAGATTCATTAAATACCACATGGGTAGACTCTTCTACTACTAGGATCCTCTTATTAAAGATTCTACAGGCTTTACCTACAGATGAATAACATAAGAAGATGCCTTCATCAAATTTAGGATCAAATTTTTTTAAGGTTGACTTGCCATTAATTAAGATAAAATATTTACATCCAAAGACGTGTAAGTGAGAAAGATTAGGTGTCCTACCCTTAAGGAGTTCATAGGATATCTTATTAAGTTTAGGTTTAACATTCACCCTATTTAAAACATAACAAGCAGTATTCATTGCTTCTGCCCAACATATTCAGCTAACATTGCCCTAGCAGCTTCAACTAAGGTTCTATTCTTTCTCTCAGTTATTCCATTCTGTTGAGGGGTCCTAGGGGTAGAGAAATTATGTTATATTCTATTCCTATCTCTTGACAGAAAGATTCAAACCTATCATTTTTAAATTCTCCACCGTGATCACTATAGATTGTTAAGATTTCACATCCTAATTTTCTTTAAATCCAAGTGGAGAAAGTTCTAAATTCTTCAAATGACTCACTTTTATGTGCTAAAAATCTTACCCAAGTAAATCTAGAGTAGTCATCCACTATTATAAATCAATAAGTTTTCCCTCCTATGCTAGCTATACTAACAATTCTAAATAGGTTCATGCGAAGAATTTCTAGTGGCCTAGAGGTGTTGATATCTTTGATTGAATGAAATGATGATTTCATTTATTTTTCTAATTGACAAGCATAACATAGGTGGTCCTTAGTAAAGTCTAGCTTAGGTATACCTCGAATTAGGTGTTTCTGAGTGATATTCCTGAGTGTTTTCATGCTAGCATGGCATAGTCTCCTATTATATAGCTAAGAGTCATCAGCTATTATCTTTAAACATAAAGGGTTTGAATTTTCAAAGCAGTTGAGGTCTAACACATAGACATTATTTGTCTATTTTCCTTCTAACACAAGTTTGTCGTTTAAGCTAATTTGTTAGAAAGAAACTTTATGTCAAAATCCTTATCACACATTTGATTAATACTTAACAGATTATGTTTTAAACCATCAACTAATAGAATAGTTTTAATTATAAAATTTTTAGAATTTCCAATGATACTTAAGCCCACCACTTTCCTAGTGGTGTTATCTCCTAAAGTCACCTTGCCTCCTGACCTGGCCTCCAATGTCATGAACTGCTTCATGTCTCCAGTCATATGTCTCAAGCAGCCACTGTCTAGGTACCACTTGCTCTCTCTAGGCTTTTTGTGAGAGCACCCCTACAATGTCAATCAAAGGTCAGTTTTGGGAACCCACGTGAGTTTGGGTTCCTCCTTATACTTGAATGATTGAGATGTATGCATTTTATGCTATGATGGATGCAATTTAGGTCTCCACACTAGATGTGTCATATGGTGGATTGTATAAGTGCGGGCTATGTGACCTAGCATGCTACAAGAGTAACACCTAACACCAAAAAATGGGTTCAATAACCTGTATGGGTGATGGTGCCTCTTCCTAAGTTTGTGTGATGCATGCAATATTGAGGGGTTGTCCCATTATACATGTAAAAGTAATGGTTTATTATTTTCTAATGCTATAACCTTTGTTAACACTACCGTTGCCAGGTCCCAAGTCCTGGATGAGAAAAATGGAGGGTTACGTTAGGTAGTCGACAGCCAGCGTAAAACTTGTCGAATAATAATGACATGAATCTTTTAAAAAATTATGTTAATGCTAGGGCATCCCCTAGAAGCGACGCATTGTATGGCTTGAATATAACGACAAGTGTGTAAGAGCCGCTGCACCACCGCCCGGGTGCAGTGTTAAATAGGCAAGGGTTCCCACATCAAGGTTGAATGTGGGCAAAGAAGCTAGTCCATGAAGCTAAAATTAGGATAGGAACTTGGAATATAGGTTCCCTTATAGGAAATTAATGGAATTAATAGATATTATGATTCATATGAAGATAAATATTATATGTATTTAGGAAACTAAATATGTTGGAGAGAAGGCTAAGGAGATTGATAGTTTAGGATTTAAACTTTGGTATTCGGGTATGAGTCGTACTAAAAATGGTGTAGGTGTGATTTTAGTTAAGAGTTTGAAGGATAATATTATAAATATTAATAAAATTAGAGAATTATAGCTTTAAATATTGTTGTTGATGCTAAGATTGTTAACATTATAAGTGCTTATGCTCCTTAAGTGGGTTTGGTTATGGATTCAAAATTAAAATTTTGGAATGACTTAGAAGAATTAATACAAAAGATACCTCTTGAAGAAAGAGTTTTTTTTTGAGGAGATTTAAATGGACATGTTGGTAGAGAGGTAGATGATTTTAAAAGCATTTATGGTGGCCATGGATTTGGAACGACAAATAAAGGTGGTAAGTCCATATTAGATTTTTGTTTAGCTTATGATTTTTTAATTGCTAATACCTTATTTAAGAAAAGGAATGAGCATCTCATTACTTATAAAAATGGATATAGCACAACTCAGATTGATTATTTTCTTATAAGAAAAGTAGATCATTTAGATTACAAAGATCGTAAAGTTATTCCGAGAGAAAATTTATGTACCCAACATCATTTATTAGTTTTGGACTTAAATATAATGGGGCAGAAAATAAAAAATAAAGTAAAATGATATTCTAGGATTAGATGGGGTGCTTAAAAAATATTAATAAAAATATTTTTGAGAGTAAGATTTTAGATCTTAAGATTTTATCTGTGCATGAGGATGCTAATGTTATGTGGGAAAAAGTGGCTAGTGATATTAAGAATATTGTAAAAGATGTGCTTGGAGTTTCAAAGGGAAAAGTTCCTAATAGTAAAAATAGTTAGTGGTGAAATCTAAATGTGCAAGAAAAGATTAAAAATAAGAAGATTTGTTATAAAAATTGGTTTAATTATAAAAATTTTGATAATTGGAAAATATATAAAGAGGCACGTAAGGAATCTAAGAAAGCAATATGTGATGCAAAGACTTTAGCTTTTAGTGATTTATATAATAGATTAGATACTAAGGAGGGAGAAAGATGTATGTATAAGTTAGCCAAACAAAGAGATAGGAGTAGTAAGGATTTAGTTCAAGTGAAGTGTATTAAGGATGAAGATCAAAAAGTACTTTTTTTAGAAGATGATATTCAAGAAAGGTGGATGAGATATTTTGCTAAACTTTTTAATGAGAATGTGAAAAAAAAATTAACTGTAGTGACCTTAGCACCTTAAATAAAAATAAAGATTTCTATTTTTATCGGCGTATTCATAAAACTGAAGTTAGAGAGGCTTTAATGAAAATGAAGGGTGAAAAGGCTGTTGGACCTGATGATATTCCAATAGAGGTATGGAAATGCTTAGGAGAAAAAGGAATTTCATGGTTTACTAAACCTTTTAATACTGTTTTGAAGACTAAAAAGATTCCAGATGAGTGGAGAATGAGCGTGTTAATCCCTATTTTTATGAATAAAGGTGATGCACAAGATTGTACGAATTATAGAGGAATTAAGTTAATGTGTCATACTTTAAAACTATGGGAATGAGTTATGGAGCATAGGTTGCGGCGTGATACTAATGTTTCTCAAAACCAATTTGGATTCATGCCGGGTAGGTCTACTATGGAAGCCATACATTTATTAAGAGGTTTGATGGAGAAATATAGAGAGAATAAGGAGGATTTACATATGATATTTATTGATTTAGAAAAAGCATATGATAATGTTCCAAGAGAATTGCTATGGAGAGTTCTTGAAAAGAAAGGAGTTAATAACTCTTATATTCAAATCATTAAAGATATGTATGCAGGAGCTATTACTTGTGTTCAAACACAAGGTGGTTTGACCAAGTATTTCCCTTTTTCGGTTGGATTATATCAAGGAGCAGCCTTAAGCCCATATCTTTTTGCTTTAGTCATGGATGTTGTCACTAGAGATTTGCTAGAGGATGTACCTTGGTGTATGCTTTTTGCTGATGATATTCTTCTTGTTGATAAGACTAGAGAGGGAGTTGAAGGTAAACTAGAATTATGGAGGTCAACCTTAGAGTCAAAAGGTTTCCGCTTGAGTAGATCTAAAATGGAATATATGGAGTGTAATTTTAGTAATAATAGACCTAGTGAGGGGATTGTGACTTTGGGCGATCAAGTCATTAATAAGAGTACACGTTTTAGATATCTTGGATCAATTGTTCAGAGTGATGGTGAAATAGATGGGGATACTATCAGCAAAATCCAAGTTAGATGGTTGAAATGGAGGAATGCATCGGGCTTATTGTGTGATAGAAAAGTACCCCTCAAACTTAAGGGAAAATTCTATAAGATGGTGGTGAGACCTGCAATGCTTTATGGTGCCAATTGTTGGCCATTAAAAGAGAAGCATAATTCTAAGTTAAGTGTTGCCGAGATGAGGATGCTCAGGTGGATGAGTGGCTTTACCGTTAGAGATAGGATACGAAATGAGCATATTCGTGAAAAGGTTGGAGTAGCTCCAGTGGAAGATAAGATTAGAGAGAGTCGCCTTAGATGGTTTGGTCACATAAAATAGTGGCCTCCCGATGACCCGGTTAGGAAAGTAGAGGTCTTAGATTTGACTTATGTTAAGAAAGGTAGAGGTAGATCTAAAAGACTTGGTTAGGAAATATTAGAAATGATCTTTCTTTATTAGATTTAAACGAGAATTTGACTTTTAACAGGACACAATGGAGAAAAAGGATTCATGTAGCCGACCCCACGTAGTGGGATAAAGGCTTGATGTTGTTGTTGTTGTTGCTATAACCTTTGCTCTTAAGTATTTATTTGCACTTTTGTAGCTTAACACTTTTCATTTCAATGCATGCTCATTACTATCTAGTTGACATGTAAGTTCTTCTAATTCCTTAAATATGTTTTCTAGTTCAGTATATGATGATTTCAAGGAATCGTGTGCAACAGTTAATTCAACATGCTTCTTGTTTAATGTATCAAATTCATCAATAGGGACATGTGATATCTATTCAAGTCATAATGTTCTTTAACTAAATTAGAATGCTCTTTTTGTAAAGTATTAAAATCTGTGTTAAGACTAGCATGCATTTTCTTTAACTTCTTATACGAGTCATGAATTTTTTCAGAAATAACTAATAATTCATCATAAAAAAGTTGACATACCTCATCTTGATCTGATTAATCAAGGTTATCGTTAGTCATAAGATATAAATTCATTACCTCCTCCTCTGCTTCTTCTTTTGACGATTCTGAGGCAGAGTCGGCCTAAAAAACTTTTTATGTTTTTAGCTTGGCCTTCTTGTACTTTAACTTCTCCTCGCCCTTCTCCTTGGTTGGGTGAGTCTTCACATTGGGGCAATCAGCTCGGAGATGACCTGGTTTCTTACACTCAAAGCAAATTGTGTCAGATATAACTTTAATATTCTTTGAGCTTTTACCTTTATTCCAGTTATTTTGATATCGCCTTTGTTTCCTCTTCAGAAAATTCTTGAACTAATAAGTCATCAAGGCTATATCATCATCTTCTTCTGTTACAGAACTATCACTTTCTAAATTGTTCACTTTTAGAGCCATAATTCACTCCTTCTTTTCTCCTGCATCACTTTGCCTTTGACTCACTCTTTGCTTGTAGGCAATGAGTAACCCAAGCAAATTATCAATTGAATAAATGTTTAAATCTTTGGACTCAGTTATTATAGTTATTTTTGTAACGTAAGAACTAGGTAACCATCTCAAAATTTTATTGACTTTTTTAGAATTAGATAACTCTCTTCCTAGTGCATGCAAGGATGTCGTAATCTGGGTGAACCTAGTATATATTTCAGATGCAGTCTCGTAAGATTTCATATGAAAGAGTTCGTAATCATGTAGTAATATATTTAGCCTAAACTATTTAACCTCACCAGTTCCTTCGTACATGATACACAATCTATCCCAGATCTCTTTATCAGTACTACAAGTAGACACTTGCATATAGTCTTCTAATTTCAATGCACAAAAGAAATAATTCAAGCATTTTGCATTCAACTGTACAAGTTCTCTATCCTCATTACTCCATTCATTAAATGATAAAATAGATTTACCGCCATTCGTGTGACAAAAAGGTATAGAGTACCCTACTTATACCAACATCCACATGCAATAATCTATTGATTATAAAAATGTTGACATGCAAATTTTCCAAAAATTAAATGGTATATTGTCAAATAATGGTGGACAGGTTATTGAATAACCCTCCATAGTGTTACGATTACTAAACCGTGCTATGGATCATATGTTTCTAGGTTTTCTAAAATACTATTTTGAAACCCTGCTCTGATACCACTTGAAAGTACGAGATGTGCCAAGAGGGGGGGTGGTGAATTGGTATTTTAAAAAATAGATCCTAAACAAGAGTTCTAATTCTTAAAGGATTTTTTAGATTTTTAAAAAGGATGATTTAACTAATCAAATGTGCAAGCTAATTATTCATTTACAATTATAATAATGGTGGTAAAATTTTAAATCTCACAATGAAATATTAATATCAAACTTTACCAACAAGTTATAGCAAAAATTAAATGCAAGAAAAGTAAAATGTCAAAAATGGAAGAAGCACACCAGAAATTTTTATAGTGGTTTGGTCAACCTTGATCTACATCCACTCCCTGGAGTCCTCCACTCCAGAGTTGCACTATTAAAAGTTGACTCTCCTTCTACTCTCACAGCAAGGCGGAGTGCTAGATGCTATGTTACCCTCCTGGTAATGGCAGTAGACCTTCTCCTTTTTCTCCCTTCTAGAGAAGGCAGAGAACCTCAAGGACTTTGACATAGAAGCCTCTCTCCCTAGAGAGCTCCCATAAGACTCATCAAGGCCAAAAGAGGAGCAAGCGTGCAGCTAGCTCAGAGCAACCGTGTGATCCCCTCACACTCCTTCTCCCTTACGCTCAAGCTCACCTTCCCCTTCCTCTCACAAACCTTGGTTTTCTTTAAAAGCTCCCTCTCAAGAGTTCCTTCAATTATCACGTTCCTCTCCTTCACTCTCTTGAAAAGAAAAAAACTTGTTTTTATATTAGACTTCAAGAAACTCTAATCATTCAATTCAGCTATCACTATTCATACATTATGATCCAATATCGTACAGTACGATCAGTTCAAAATAGGTTCTATCTAGTATGAAGGGCGATGAATAGTTCACAAATTTTAAGCACATCATATAGTACGATCTGGAGATCATACAGGATGATCATTTTATTTTCCACTGTTCTTACGGGACGACTTATGGGATGACCAAAAATCATGTCTGAAATTCATCCTACACTGTACACTTCATACAATATGAAAAGTTTAATTCAAGCACATCGCCCTGTATAATATGAATATCATCCAGGATGAATAATTTAAAAACTGTGGTTTCGTCTGGTACGATCTTTGGGATGACCAAATTTCATCTCTGTAGTTCATACAGTATGATGTTTATTATATAATACGAATGGCAGTCACTAATAAACCATGATCTAATTGCCTAATTATAGGGAAAAATTTTGGTAAGATTTCAAATGATCGTACAGTACGATTAATATCGTATAGTACGATTAGTTCAAAGATTAAATTCAAAATCTTACCTAAATTATGCCGGCTAGGGTCTTTAGATGGAAACAAATTGAATAGTATATCATAATCATACAGTATGATTAGTTCACAAACTAATTATTAGAATTAGCTGTTAAGCCGAAGTTTTGATGATAGACCATACAGTACGATTTTCTTTAAAAAAATTATCTTCAAAAAAGAAACTCTCCCCCTGTGTGTGTGCATGGTCACCTAATTTGCATACACTTTTTTGTGGAAGACTCAAAAAATGAAAATTAAAGAAAATATAAAATATAAATTCTTTTACATCCTATTCTACCCAGTCTTGAGTCTCCAGTAGTCTTGAGCGGTGTGTATCTTACTTAATATATTAGCGCTCACAGATAAAAAAATAACATCTATATTTTTCAAAGAAGAGCATAGTAATCCAGTCAATATTATTTGTCATCATCAAAATCAGATACTAGGGATCCTAGATTGCAACATTAAGTTCAGCCTAGAGTAGGATAGAGCAAATCAAAGAAATGGAAGGAAAGCTAAGATTAATTGAGGAAAGCTCTGCACAATAGTCAGGCACGATTGTGAGGGAGGAGATTGAATGGCTCAGTTGGGTCGGTTGGATTGAAAGTCAACACAGGGATTGAAAGGGCTATGGTCTACGGATCTATCAAATAAGGAAGAGGAAATGAAAGTTTGGTTCGGCTGTGAGAGTTAGATGATAGTTATGGCTTGATGAAAATGGGCTAAAGCAGCTACAGGAGCTGGAAGAGGAAGTTCAATCAGCCTATTATAATCTTAGGCAGGGTCTTGCACATATGGGTGTGATGGGATTGTAGTTTAGAAGTGGATGTGTCGAAGTTAAAGTTGGGTGGCTATAAGGGCTTACGATTGATAGGAATCGGGTTGATCAACCTTGGTTGGTGGAGTTTGATCGGCAGAATATAGGGGATCAAAGGAAGTGCAGTAAGTGTCAAATTGGGCAAGCCGGGAGGGTGATGGGCTTGATTTGATTGGCTAGGAGGGTTATGGATGGGAATTTTGTGTAAGAGGAAGAAAAGGGATCTAGGTTGATGGGCCATTATAGAGCAACGAGACAATTCGACACAGAACACATAGGAAATGAGTCATAGAGCAGGCAACAAGATGGAACACTGTAGCAGATAGTGGAATTTAAGCTGGATTTGAGCAGGTGACGTGGAGGTCAACAAATACCCCTTGATAAATGTGGTATACTTCTAGATCGAACCATGTTTATTACACACAAGTTGACCTGACAAATTTCTAAATATCTATCCTAGATGTTTAATCAAGAACTTCCTTTTCGCTGATCTTAAAGAATCTTGTCTTGGTGTCATGCTAGCTTTTTTCTCTATAAATTTTTTGATATAACCATAGACAAATTAACATATTCGCTTTGGTCAAGTAGGTACCCATAGGATAGTGACATAGTACTTTATACTTAGATCTTTATAGTATTAATTTATATATTATCACTAATAGGTAGCATCACCAACTCTTGCTCTCTTTTACTTCTGCCAGCACTTTAGTTTTTAACATTTTTTATAGTTACTCAACATTTTTTCTTTACTGCAACTACATATGAATGTAATATTTCTGCTATATAATTACAGGTGTTATTTAGATTTTGTTTGAGCTTTGTAAATTCACCAACCAATAGGACTTTGCTGCCTTAGATTTTTTATAGTTGCCTTCAACTCAGGTATGCCCTTTTTCTTTTCTTTTTTTTTTTTTTTCCTTTTTTAGCTTTTGCCTTATATTTACACCACCCAATTTTGTATATTGATACCTCACTACTTTGTGTAGGTCCCTATAAGAATAGGATACTAGTCAGTTATATGCCATAGGAGGATTTTGCTCATGTACCTTTAACTTTTTTAGTCTATGTAGCTTTTCTCTCTTTCTTTAATTATTCATAGGTATCCTTACGGGGGCACACCAGTTGATTAGCTACTATAAGGGACCTTAGTTCAGGTATACCATTTTTTTGTATCTCTATGCATGCCTGCGCAGTCCTTTCTCTTTCTTTCTATTGATGCTTCTATTGCTTTGTATAGGTTACTAGCAGTAAGCTACTACATGAGGCCTTCACTCAAGTATGCACCCCCTTTTTTAGCTTCCATAGTTCCCCCTTTTTTTTCATTGCTTTACTAGTACCCCTGTTGCCCTACACAGGTTCCAGGAGGAGCGAGGTATCAGTCAACTAGCTACAGCAAAAGACCTCAATTCAGGTACACCTTTTTATAGCTTTACATACACTTGCCTTATGTTTCTCCTTTCTCTCTTTTTTTGGTGATTCTTCTATTGATTTATGTAGTTCCCAAAAGTATAGATTTTCTGGCCTTTGGAAGGAACAAAGCGAGGTTCTCGACTTCCTCTTCAAGCAAAAATTTAGGAGATATACTTCAGTCCTTTATGATGGATAGTGTACCTTTTTTCTTTTTGTTAGCTGGCCCAAGCTTATGAAAGGATGGAAATTATAAATTTGTATATAAATTTTGAATTAATAAAATAAAGAAATTTTATAAATTCAATTGTTCATAACTTCTTCTTTTCTTTTCACCCTTTTAAATTCTATAGTTGTTATGCTCACAACCTTAGACACCTTTTGGAGTTTAGCAATTGCACTCTTTCACAGCTTTAGCTTAAATTCTAAGGTTTGGTTCCTTCTGCCCTGTGCTTTGTGTGGCAGAAATTGATGATAAATTACCTTATTTATCCCTACTAACTTGTTAGAGATTTGTGTGCCTTCTGCCCTTTGGTTCTTATGGTGAGCTTGATCAAGGAGTAGATATCGATGACCTAAACCCTTTAGATTTGTATTAGATCAGTGGCGAGAGGTCATCGGTCCAGAGCTATGTATAGCAAACTTTTGCTGATGATTAAATCCTCTTGGTTCAGCCTTAAGCTAACTCTAGGATAATTTCTTCGATCATTTCCTTTGTGCTTTGGTGGACCTATTGAAGAAGAATTTCTTTGATCCTTGCTTTGAGCTTATAGATTTATTAAAGTATTTGCAAGTTTTGGGTTTAATCAGTAGTACCAAATATAGGTAATGCCTTGACCCTTAACCAGTCAAGAAGACTCTGATCTGGGTTACTTAGAATTATCAGATTGGGTGAGCTAGGATTTGATAGCTCCTATCATCTGAGTACTAAAATGGAGGTTCTTCTACTATGGCTTTTCTTATGGCTTATTGAGCAAGAGGAGAAGCTAGTGACTCAACCACATCTTAGCTTATTAAGTCTAACCCTATACACCCATTTAGGCTTTAGACTTGAGTTGTCAAGAAATGCACTCCCCAAGCTAAATTTGCTAAAGTTTATAAATTTGAAGTCATCCTTCATGGTTTGAGATCTCAAAGATTATTCATATTCAGTAGTTATCATGATTGAAACTCATTCCTTCCTGTTGTAACCTTGACTCTCTAGTTAATTAGAAGAATTTTTTAGACTATGACTACTTGAACTCATCGAGTCAAATAAGCCTTCATGCTTCTAATAGTCCTTACTGATGGGTTGATAAAATGGGGGTTCCTCTACTATGGCCTTCCTTATGGAAAGTTGAGTAAATAAAGCTACCAACAATTTGCTCATATTCATACTTATTGAATCTAGCCTCATACACCCATTTGAATCTTAGCTGTAGGCTACGGAAGAACTTGTGATGCTCTAGCTCAACTTGTTGTAGTGTGTAGCCACCAAAATTCTCTTTTTTAGCTTTAAATTATTGGTGTATTAAAGAAGGCGATGTCTTAAACTTTTTTTTTTAAATCACCGGCATATACATATCATGAGAGAAATTGCCATATCCCCTTATTGGAAGAGATGTTTGTGTTTAGTGATTTAAAATATTTATTTAGGAATCTTGACAAGAAGCACGATGTTAACCCAAATAAATATTTAAAATACCCCCTATCTCATGGGCAAGGGCTAGGCAAATTTTTTGTATTTCATAAATTTAAATATTTATCTAAAGGTTAGAATTTGCTTCATAAGCTTGATAACTCATTATTAATAGTAGGCCAACTTGAGCTTGCTAATTTTTTAGATACCCATCACTTGATCAATCACAAGTTGAGAGTCACTGAAAACTTGAAGGTTCTGATTTTTGACTGAAATAGCAATCTCCAAACTCGCTATTAGAGCCTCATATTCAGCCTCATTATTAGTTTGGGCTTTGGTTAGACCAAATGAATAACTCATTATACCTCCCTCAGGCATTATAAAAATGAGATGAATGTCATCTCAAGCTTTTTCCAAATTTGGAGGTTAGATAGGTTTAAACGACGATGCCTCAATGAAGTATATCTCCCAAACTCATGGTTTCTCCTTTTCTTTGAAATGTATGATCTGTTCATCAGGAAGATCATCATTAAGTAATGAATCTACAAGAATGGGATGTATAGAGAGAAAATCTGCTATAGCTTACCCCTTCACTACCTTTTATGGTACATATGTAATATTGAACTATAGGAGTATCACTTCCCACCTGACTAAATAATCTATCAATGCTGGTCTTTTCATCAAGAACTTCAGTTGATCGATCTTTGATATTAGTGTGATTTTATGAGAGAACATATAGTGGTGAAGTTTCTGTACAGCAAAAATTAACTCCATGTAATGCTTCTTAATTGGAGAATAACATATCTCTACTCTAATCAACCTTCGATTGATATAGTAGAGTGCATTCTCCTTACCTTCTTCATTGTTCTAAGCTAGTAGTTTTTCGAGGGACTCTTTTAGTGATATTTTGTACAATATAAGAGGCTTTCCCGAAATTGGCACTGCAAGAATAGGTGGTAACAAGTATCTATTGATATTGTCAAAAGCTTCTTGGCACTC
This sequence comes from Dendrobium chrysotoxum, assembly GCA_019925795.1. Classification (NCBI taxonomy): domain Eukaryota; kingdom Viridiplantae; phylum Streptophyta; class Magnoliopsida; order Asparagales; family Orchidaceae; genus Dendrobium; species Dendrobium chrysotoxum. The sequence goes on along the minus strand of CM034312.1, from coordinate 72,322,222 downwards.
TCTATCCGATATAAAGCAAATGTCCTTCTTCATCAATTTTTAAAATAGCTGGCACCTACCTGACAAATTACATATGAATCACCAAATGAAAGCTAGTTACCCTTGTAACAAGAAGTTGTCAAAGGTGCTTGGGTAGTAGCATCTCTATACTAGCCTCAATTTTATTAGGATCAATTTGATTCCTCGATGGCGAAAGACGTGCCCTAAAAATGTCACAGATAAAACATCAAAGGCACACTTGAGGGGATTCATCTTCAGATCAAACTTTTTAATCCTCTCAAATAAAGTCCTTAAGTCACCTAAGTGGTCATTTTGATCCATGCTCTTGATGATGAGATCGCCCAAGTAACATTCGAGCTTTTGATAAATTAGCTCATTAAAGATGTGCTTCAACACCACTGATAGGTAGCACTAGTATTCTTCAGGTTGAAGGCATAACTATGTAGTCGAGTATGCTGATGGGTATTCTAAATAATTTGTCTCTCATTTTCATGCCCCATCTTAATATGGTTATATCCTCATGATCTGTCCTTAAAAGAAAATATATCATAGTTAGATGTGTTATTCACTAATAATTTTGACATCGGGAGTAGAAAGTCATTTTTTGGACATGGCTTGTTGATGTCCCTGAAGTTGTTGCGGACACGAATTTGGCCATTCTTCTTCTTGACTGGGATAATGTTGGTGATCCAATTGGCATATTTTTCTTCATGAATAAGGCCTGCATCTATAAGCTTTTTCATCTCTGCAATCACCAGTTCTTCAATCTCCAATCTCATTCTTCTTAGAGATTGCTTGACGGGCAATGCCTCAGGTTTAATAGTTAGTATATGAACTACTACATTAAGGGATAAGCCAAGCATTTTAGCATATATCCAGGTAAAGCAATCCATGAATTTATATAGGATTTCTTTTATTTCTTAAACTTGATCTTCAAGGAGGAGAGAATTGATGAAAGTTAGGTGAGGGTCTTCTTCGATCCCAAGGTTAATTTCTTTTAGCTCATCCATCATGGTGACTTGTACACCATCTTCAAGCTCTTCTAGTGCAGGTTTAGCTTCTACGAGCTAAACATCTGGAAGATTAACTTCATAGATTTCTTTCTCAATGATATCATTGGATTCAATTTCCCCACATGTGATTACATAGTAAATCTCCTTTCAGGAATACTTCCATACAATGAATCCAAGGCCTCTTCTTTTAAGGGCATCCTTCTTTCGTAATATGCGAGGGATTTTCTCATACTATAAACTTAGAAGGCGAAAAGTTTATTATTCAATGTCATCGATGTGAACTCCTTGTTTCTACATTAGCCTTTAAAATTTTTATGGGATAATACCTAGGCATCCTTGTAGAATTATCTCTCTAGAATCAATGAGCTCGATAAGCCAATCAAAATTTTCTTTTTACCATTCATAGAATAAACTCCCTGGTCTAGTCTTTTTGCTTAGAAGGGGTGTATAAAACATCCGGAGCTCCTCGACGTTATGCACTTGTTGAGGGATGGTTTTTTTGAAGTGTCACGGCGGAAGACACGCGACTATGAATATACTCTCTTGTATTGCTAAGCTACCTATTTTTCTTCAGAAGACACATCACAAGTTGCTCGTATAGGTAGATTCATAATCATAATCAGAATCAGAATATTTTACCTTTATCTACATCTTTGCTAAATACTAGTGGGTCTTGTTAGATTTTATAAGGGTAATGTCATCTTTCTCTATGTCACTCCCTAGGTGAGGCATAACTCTGCTTGGTTTGGGTATGGTAGATGGTTTAGAGAGAGTCAGCGTTGCATTTCTCACATTCTTACTTAGGCCGCTTTGCAGCTTTTGAATTTGATGTCTTGGCTTCAAGAGAGCTTCATGGCTTCAGCTCTTTTAGATTGAAGTATTTTGCATCTTCATATATTTTTACTTCATGGACTACAAAGGGCTGGATATCACAAGAAACTCTAAACTCCTCTCCGTCTCTAAGGTACTTCATACACTAGTGTAGGGTTGACGAGACAATTTCATATTCACGCAACCAAGGGGAACCCAAAAGCACTTTTAATGAGATGTCCACATCAATCAAATGAAATTTATCCTCTGTATAAAGTTCTCCAAATATGAGAGGAAGTATAAATGATCCTATAGCCTTTTGTCCCTTCTTAAAACCATACACCATCAACTCTTCATGCTCATGATGCTGCACATTAAGGAATAGTGATCTCAGTTCTTTTAAGCTTATAAGGTCTATAGAGGATCTGGGATCGATCAGGATTTGGTTGATTGTGTTATCATCACTTTTTGAAGTAACATACAGAGGGCGATTATGATCTGCAGTTCCGAGCATTAAATCATCTTCGGCAAAAGTAATGATTGACTCATTTTAATCCTGTAGGACTTTAGCTATGCAATGTTTAGCAAAATATGCTTCATATCTTTTGAGATTTTTTTAGAGCCTAAATCAAAGTTTTCTAAAAATCCTTAGATTTTAGAAGAACATCATATATGCTGAGTTACGCTGGGATTTTTCTTAATTATGATAAGATATTTGTAATATACCCCTTTATCTGAAGCAACTTTCTTCTTAGGGTCTTTGGGAATGATGTCTTCATTGAAATTTATCTCCTTTTCTTTATCTTTATTAGAGACCCCTTGTTAGGTGGAGATCGCAGTACCTTACCACTTCTCGATTGCACTTGAGCTACTTCATTTGACTCAGGTTCACCTAATGAAGCATTTCCTTCAGAACTAGCCATTGTTACCTCTAAAGATTTATTTGTAGATTTAGAATCACCACCCAGCTTCACAATCTCAATTTGTAATGTTATGTCAGGCTCTAATTCATCTTCATTCAAAAAATATAGATCTTCCTCAGAATTATAGTCCATCAATAAAACCATTAGACAAACTTCAGGAGTTACCTCTTCAGCATATTCTCCTCTTATCGACTTGTTTGGTGTCACAGGGATGACTCGGTACTTTTTCATAGGACTTGAATCTTCATTAGTGTCTTCTTCTTTGTCTATTTTAAGCTCCGACATGAAGTCAACAAGCTTAATAGGCCACCTCACTATTTGGCAATAATTGTCCAAATTGTCAATAACCCTTTGAATTGCTATCTTCCTCTTTTAGCTTTTCAGTTTAGCTTTTCTCTTGGTAGATTTTGACTTTTCCTTGCTAAACTTTGACAAGCTAGCCTGGCTAGGGTGTCTCTTGGAAGTAGATGCATCTAAGATAGGCAACCCCTTTAAATCTATCACTGGCTTAGTAAGAGACTTCCACTTGACGCCAGGAACTCCTTCAATCTATTTCATCATTTTTATCCTCTTCTTTGAGACCTCAATATCAAATTGCTTATCTTAAGTTATTTTTTTTTAGTTTTTTCTTTAGACGAGGGTATGAAAAAGGACATGACCACCCATGATGAATCTCTTCTAGGATAAACAAGCTTATTATCTGATAATGTGAATTCTTCCCTCTTATATTTTCTTTTTAGCAAGTCTTTGAAGATATAGCAATCTTCAATAGGATGGATAATTACCCGATAATATGGGTAATAAATTGGATTGTCAGTGTGATCAAACACCTCAGGTCTCTTGCATTCTAGTAGTTCTAGAACCATTGAGTGCTTGCCAAAACAATTTGGCGATGCTACTCTCTTGAAAGAGTATTATTTGTTCATCTTCTCCTTGAGGGATAGAAACGTCCAACCACCAGTTCCCATTGCTTTCCACGGGCATTCTCCTTCATCAGGGAAAGTCTGAGGCTTATCATTTCTCCCAATACCAGTTTTGGCTGGGGATTAGGGTTATAGGCCTGTTTTGGCTTATTTTCATAATGCATTGGCTGCTAGCCTTTATCTATATTATAAACTACACGTTTTCCTTTATTGGCTTCATATGCCACATATCTTCTCTTATCAGCTTTAAAAGAGAATATGGAGTAGGCTTCACTTTTTCTAGCATCTGCAACTTTAGCCTTCTTAGATTTTTTAGAGTGGTTTTTAGATTTTGACAAGTTCAACTTTTTTAAATTTTGTCACTCTATTTGGTAGATCTTAGAAGGTGGTAATAGAAGTTATGCATAAGAATTGTTGCATCTTATCATCAATGATTTCTATCCATAACTGAACTGCAGGCTTTTCTTCCAACTGATGTTCACACTTCAGATTCAAGTTACACTAGTGAGTTATATATTTCATTTCTGAATCATCCCTTTTCTGCTTCTTAAGGGTGAGATCAGTAATGGTCATTTTCTCCTTCGCATAGGCAATCGCTTTATCAATAGAGTTTCTAATTCTACAACTATCTTCACAGAATCTTTTGGTAACTCAACATACCATTTAAAAGCATTCAAAGTTAAATTACTAATGAACTGTCAAAAGAGTAAGGTGTCGGTTCCCCCTGTGTTTTTGCAAGTGGCTTTGAATTATGCTTGGTCTTTCATGAGATTACTGTTGTGGCTAAAAGTATGGAATTTTGGGAAAGAATACCCCTTTGGATATGACACCTGATCATACTCTATCTGTTATGGCTGACCCATATTTATTAGCTTCTTCATCTGATCAGTGGCTATAATAACTTTGCTCTTCTCGATGATTATACCCTATAGCTGTATAGCTTTCACAGGCTCAGAGGTACTTGCTACGTTCCATGGAGTTGGCTGGCGGATCAAGTTGTTAACCTCATCACCACCTTCAGGTGTGCCTCGCACTCCTGAAACTTGAGGTTTCTAGAGGTTTGGAGGATTGGCAAGAGGAGTGGGCATAGGACCTGTGGTAATAGTTCCTTGCAGCATCTACATCATTACCTCCATCTGAGTTATCATCTTAGTAATTTTTTTATTTAGCTGAGAGATTTCCCTATCTTTTGTCTTCATCTGTCGCTTTATTTGCCTCTGTATATCTACCAACATAATAGTGTAGATAATGAAGGGATTCTCTTCGATCTCTTCTTCTCCTTCTTCTAAGGAGTGGCTGCTTCTACTAGTAATGGACCAAGCCCCACAACGGTGTTGGTGTGTCCGTCTGGGTGGCGACGGCTGCCCATCATCATCATCATCATCATCATCATCATCGTGCCTTATCATGTAGATCATAATAACCTCCATGGCATCTTCTTCATTCTCTACCTCCTCTTGTATTCAGATTTCTTACTGGAGTCGCCAGAAATCTGTGGGCTCCAAAAATTTATACCATGGCCTCTCCACTGCTCCTTTATTTCTTTCAGGTTGTCAACTAGAGTTTTAATATTTAAGTTTTGAGGCCAATTTTTATAATGTAGATTATGTTTTAAATAAGACATTAGCCCAAGATTTCACCCTCAGTTTGCAAGGACTTTATTATTTGAGTTCTATTTTTCTATAGGCGCAAGTCCCTATAGTTAATTACCCCTCCCGATAGTGAGAGAGAACTTTCGATTAAGGCTAATGGTCAAATAGATACGTAATATTTGGCATATAATAACAATATGATTATATATTTTTAATTTAATATTTAAAATTAAAAATTTACCACTAAGAACTTAAAAAAATGGTAGGGGAAGTGATGATAGACCCAGTCAAGATTCGATGGTTCTGTCGTCCCAGCTCATCATGTTCCTTGGTCTACTTAGTTAGAGGAAGTAATCGACCCAACCTGATAGAAGGATCCTTGTCGGCAGTCATGGGTTATTTTGTCTAAGGATACCTTGTGAACCTGGGGTGAATATTTGTCTAAGAGGATATATTAGAATCCACCTTAGCTAACGAAGGGCTTTATGCCCTATCAATCATATCCTACTGATTTAGTGCTCAAGGATTTAGCGCCGTTGGGGAATATACGGGCTCTGATCATGAGTATAATTTAATGGTGCAATTTGGCAGCAAAACCACACAGTCAGAGGGTCTCGGTCATAACCATTTACCTATGCTGCTATTTGGTGGCAAAACCACCAGTTAAAGGATACATACCACGTCTTTATTGGCAAGAGATAGATTGAGAATGAATCTTAGTGATATTCTTGACTAGACATTTGCTCTTTGTGAGCTGAAGTGATTTCGGATTTGTCCACCTAGGCAAACTGTTATGGAGGATGGATAAATTTTGCTTTTAGTATTTAGGCATTTTATTTCAATTTTAAATATTTAAGTTTTGGTGATTTTTGAGTTTTGAATTTTCATGAAAATTTGGGAGACATTTTGAATGTTTGGGTCCCCTCTAATTGAGATTTCTATCGACACGACCATTATCAGGGTAATATTAAAGTTAATTTTAGGCAATTTTGCTTTATTGGATTGATTTTGTTGTCAGCTTTATGCCTTTATTTATGAATTTTCCTTATAATAGATCTTGAAGGCCTAATATGAATATATAAAATAAATATCCCGATCGACGCCACTACCATACATTTGTTTGTTTGTTCAAGCAGTATCGACTCCTATCTATTCGCATAGAAGGATCAGGCTCAAACTTAAGTTCATTTCTTAACCCACAAAGCATCCTTAGACATCATGTGTGTGCATACATCATGCTCGTCAAGTCCCACAGGGGTAATCATATTTTAATGCATGAGGGGGTGCATTTAAATATTTAAATATAATTATTTATGCTAAGTGATTAACAGTAAAGTTTATGCAAAATTTTATTTGAAGCTCTAGAAATGCCTTCTATACGCTTACACAAGTATTGCATATTTGCTGGCATAGCGCTGCATTGTGGGTTGCTTGTTGTTTATTGCGGGTAGGTTATCGTACAACACTAAGCTCTCGTTGGCAAGTAATAATCATTTGAAAGATGCTCGAGCTTCCTTGAAGAACCAGTGAATGCCTTTCGTCTACTTGTACTAATATTGCGGATATGGTGATATGGCATCGTGCAATGGGTTATCCGCTGCTTATTGTAGGTAGGTTATCATACACCACTAAGCTCTCATTGGCAAGTAATGATTATTTGAAAGATGCATAAGCTTCCTTGAAAAGCCAGTGAATGCATTTTTTCGCTTGTACAGATGTTGCAGATCCGGTGGCATAATTTAGCAACGCGTTTAATTTTATTTGTCACGCATTTGCAATATGATTTTGCTCATTGTCTTTTGCATGTTGTCATTTTCTTCAGTATTCAACTTGCAGGAGTAAACTTCTGCTTACAAATGAGCTGTACCATGCATCAAGAGCCTTTCACTTGTTTTGTTGCTTGTAAGTAAGATGATTTATCTAATGTGATAGCCTGTTATCGTAAATTTGTTCCCTCAGTTCATCGGTAACCCATAATTTTTACTATTGATTCTCTTCTTTTGCTTACAGGTAAATCGCAGTGTTGCATTATAAATCATTTGTTGCTTTATGTAGGTAATGTTGAGGTATGCAGGTGCATTGAGTAGCCAAGGATTTGGCATCCTTGGCTACGAGGAACTTGGTTCCACAGAGAGGGGAAAGCAAAGAGGGGGTCGGCTGGCTATGGGTTGTCGGGCACAGGTTTTGAGGGAGCTGCGGATGCAGGAGTCGGGGTGCTGAAGGTCGCTGGAAGAGTCGAGCGCGCGGCCTGATAAGGATGATCGGGGGTGAGATCCCATGGATAGATCCATCAGGCAACGGATGGGTCGCGTGAGATGGGAGACGGGTCGGGTTGACGTGACTGAGATAGAGAGGTGGCTCGAGGTCGGTGGATTCTGGGTCGGCTGCAGGCGAAGAAGAAGAAGGCGGCGAGTTCAATTTTAGCGTAAACTGGAGGAATCGGGAAGAGCAGGGTCGTGGCCTGTGTGTGGGATTTCAGAGCGTGGAAGGAGAAGGGAGATCGGATAGCGGGATGCAGACGGAAGAGGGGTTAGGGGCTCTCGTGTGCGGGGGAAAAACAGAAAAACCAAAACCTTCGTATTTTATCGACGAGAGGAGAAGATCAAAATAGGAGCGGGATTCGAGCAAATATCCGACAGCTACGAGACAATTTGGTGCTGAACAAACAGGAAATGAGTACTGTAGTAGGCAGCGGGATGGGACACTGTAGCAGACGGCGGAATTTGAGCTGGATTTGAGCGGGTGATGTGGAGGTCAACAGACAAATTGAAAATAAACATGAAAATCAAGGGAACATATGAACTATATTAAAATATAAAGTTTTTTAATCATATAACACATTATGAGGAGGAGGTAATCCTTTTCACCACACCAATGTCTTTCATTCTTTCTTTTCTTCCATTAACTTCATATTCTCGTATTGTAACAAAATAATAATAATTACTTCAAGTCTAATAATGCAAGAAGAATATCTCCCTTAGATCAAACATGCGCATGGAGGGGTATAGTATACACTAATTTTGGCATTATATATTATCTTATCATATTATGAACGAATATTATATGTCTACTCGTAAGATCATGATATAGCAAAGAACAATAAGGTCTGTCGCTGAATGGAATTTTAGCTTTGCTTTGGGATCATATGCTAAATGCTTATCTATGATATGTGCTGAGGCATAGATATTCACATTCACTTTATTTGAAATCTGACCAAGAGAGTGGTCATGCATGTTTTATCTTGATTTTGAATATTGATTTAATTTTAATCTTCAAGTTTCAATGAATAAAAAATTTGGTTATATGATCCAAGCATCATCACAAAATCACCTTCCGCTTTGTGTATTAGGAATATACATGTAAACATGAAAGCAAGAAAGCATGTTTGAAAAGCAAGAAAAATATATAGTAAAAGAGATAATGGGATGCTACAATTATCCATCCCATATAGGGGTGTCAAAATTGGGTTTTGGGTCGGGTTCGGGTCGAACTCGGAACTGACCCAGGTTCAAACGGGTTGACCCGAACCCAATCTGGTTTTGCAAACGAGTCGAAAATATGAACCCGGACCCGACCCGCTGGGTTACCGGGTTGACCCAACCCAAAATGGTTTTGTAAACCTGAGACACCTTAGCGCTGGCAGTGGAACGACGGAGCTCGGTTTGGCGCCTGGCGGTCCATGGCACCTGGTGGGTTCGACGACGCTATCAGCGCTAGCAGCGGCACGGCACATTAGCGACGGCACCAGCGACGGTGGGCTCTCGATCGGTCTCAGACGGACGTGACGCGGGCAAACGGACGACCCTAACTCGTAATTTTTTGGTCGGGTTCGAGTCGGGTTTTCGGGTCGTGTCAAATATTGACAACCCTAATTCCATATATATGGCCTACTATCAATATCTCCTATTAAGTAAATGTTAGTAACATAAACATACATATACACACACAAGACTTGTGAATCATCTAAGATGATGAATGAATGTTATTATATATTTCCATGATGTGGTATGCTGAGATGTGATGATATATATATATATATATATAAAAAAAGCATCTATAAATCAATAATGTGAAAATATAATTGCTCAACCTATGAGTGATTTATTTAGAGTGGTAACAAGTATGCAGTATAATAACTACATAATAGATAAATACCCAATGACTATATGGTCTGTTCGTCAAACATAATGTCACAATTCATGTGCATACGTATATATAGTGATGGCCAAATTTACCATACTGCACATAAATCTCACCACATTCAACTATCTACCAAAGCGTTTGTTAGCAGAAAGTGGATGATAGTGAGATATTAGCCTATTGGGTGGGTGTGTACATGCCGAGGAGAGCAGGTTGCGTGCCATCTATAACAAATAGATCTTTGTATTGATACACTATTACTGTGTATACTGGAATTTAGAAATGATGAATGAAAATCCCTTTTCCAGTTCTCTGCTACTATCTGTTTATGTTATCTGCTGCTGCTGCTTGATTCTATTCTAACATGGTATCGAGCATTAGCCCCTTGGCATAGTGTTTCTTTCTTTCCTTGCTTCTTCGCATTTCTCTGATGTTTGTGCTCTTTGGAGCATTTTGCAACATCTATAATGCATTCGTCATTTAATTCCACTGCAGCTGCTATTGATGAGCTTAATATCCCTCGCCAACTCGAGTTCCTATTCTTAAATATCAAGAAAATTATTGTTCTTCAGTTAGCTAGTGAAAACTATCACATATGCTGAACACAGATTTTAAACTCTTTTGAGCTAACGGTATTAAAGGATTTTCTCACTGGTTCCACCGCCTGTCCGAATACATTTACTCTTGCTGTATCCAATCAACTGATATTCAAATCCTTGAACAGTGTTCCAGGTCTCTTACAATTCAGAATATGGCTGCAGTCATTTGTGTTACCTTCTCTCCTTCCATCGTCCCACACGTTCGGAGCCTTAACACTACACATGAAATTTGGATCAACTTGGAAAAATGATTGCCATCATCTCATCGCTCTCATGTGATCAAACTCAAACATGAATTGCACAACCTTGATATGAAATCTCAGGCCTTGTCTCATTACCTATTGGAGGTTAACAGTTCTCTTAGAAAATATAGCTGCCGCCAAATTTTCCATTGATGAAGATTTTCTCTTATATATTCTCAATGGCTCAACTTCAAAGTATCAATCCTTTGAGACTGCAAATTCCGACAATTCTCAATCCAATTACATTAGATGATTTATACTCGTTGATCAACCTTGCTAGTGAGGCCAATATAGGGCAGCAGCATTCTTCATTATATTTTTCTACTATTACTCTTCATTCCTCACATGGTCATGATAGCACTAGAGGATCGCATTACTACAGAGGTGGTGGACGTAAAGGCTCTCCCTCTGTTCTAGATTATCGCAGCACCTCGATCAAGGGAAGTTGTTCAACAGCAGCAGGTGTTATTTGCTAGATATGGGGCAAAAGCAGGACATTCAGCAGCTTGCAGCTAGCATAGAGCAAATCTATCGTAAAATCCTGCAGCCAATCCTCCTCAAGCTGTTTGTTGCTCAACCTCAGTCCATTGACGATTGGTACTTGGATTGAGGTGCTATAGCGCACCATACAGTGATGCCGGCGTAGGTGGCGACACGGCGACGGACAAGAACGCGAGAGCTGTCCGAATCAGGCAGCTCAAACAACCCAAGACGTGCTTCTTGGGAGGGTAACACCACCTGAATTTCTTCAGGATACAGAACCCAAAAACAACAGAGTAAAAACTCAAATCTTATTCATCTCTAAAACCTCCTCTATTACAAGTATTGACTATGTATTTATAAACAAATGTAACAACATAATATGCTACGCCCAATATAAGGAACATGACATATCTATAGTCATACTAACAATCATATGGAATTAAACTAGCCTGAAGTTTAACAGGATTAAGCAGCTCAGCTCCGACGTCATTCGACCGAGGTAGGAGGAACTTCAAGCTCGTAGTAAGATGTCTGGTTGGCCACCATAAGGAGGCAGGTTTGGTTGGCTAAACCGGTCTGAATAAATCCACCTAGTGTCATACAACCAATCCAAATCACGTAAGCTCAACCACACAATATTAAGGAATGGATCAAGTTCTTGTTGGCAATGGGCAATCCACTACTGTCACTAATAACAGTGAGGGTACTCCCCCATTCCTCAACATTAAGCTATTTCATTCCAATCTTCTTCCAAGTTCCCCAAAATTCTGATCACTATCCGTTATCAGTTAACAAACTTACAATTGACAATTTTTATTCCATCCATTGTGACAAATTTAATTTTTGAATCACTAATTTGAAGATTAATTAGATTATTTCGCAAGGACGAAATTGTGATAGTCTCTATCCTATCATCACTTCTAGCACCCCGCCTCACTTCAATAACTCCAAAACATTTGTCCAAAGTAACTCTCTAGCATTGGCACTTTCTTGTCTACGCAATTTTCATTTCTTAATGTTTCCCACATTCATGTGTCTTATAGGTCATTTTGTTTAGCTAAGACTCGTAAACTTTTATTTTCTGAATCTTACTGTGTTATATATTAAACACTAGATCTCGTTCATTTTTATGTCCTGTCCCATCTCTTTTACTCAAAATTTTTTGTTATTATATATTATTTATTGATTTTTACCTTTACTTTTCTTGGGTTTATCAAGTGCGAACAAAATCTAAAATCTCATCTTAATTATCCCATTTCAAAAATATGGCTGAAGATAATTTGGAAAATCTATTGAAATAATATAAACAAAAACCTGTCTTTTCATTGGCTATGCACCTTAGTCCAAGGACTACAAATGCCTAGATATTTCAACTGACCGAGCTTATGTCTCAAGACATGTATTCTTTGATGAACTAAAAACCTCTAATGTCCATATTCCGGTTCGTCGGCTTCACCACAACACAATTCAGAAATATCCTCACCGCTACTTTATGTTCTATCCTCCACAACTACACTAAACTTTCCATGATAGCTGTACTTCTCAGCAAACTCCGATATTCCCTCTTCCTATCCTATCAATCCCCAGCAGTCGAACTTTCATTCTTCCTCCAACCCTCCATCATTTACAACCTGCACGTATCCCATGATAACTCATGCTAAGACTGGATCACTGAAACCCAAACAACATTTTGATCGTCATAATGTAATATAGTCTCAGCCTGATCCTACCTGTGACACAACTACCAGCAAAATTTCTCCACATCGGCGATAAGCCATGTCACAAGGTTATACTCTTCAATCCCAAGCAACTTGGACATGGATTCTTTCTCCTGGATCAGGCATTCTTGTTCACAAATGACTTTTTAAAATGAATGAAAGTCTACTGGTGGCATTGCTCGATATAAAGCGAGACAAGTCACTCAAGGTTATAAGCAGGAACATGGATTAGATTACCATGAAACCTTTAGCCCATTTGCAAAAATGATAATCATTTGCATATTTTTAACTATGGCATGTCATCACAATTGGGAGGTTTTACAATTGGATGTCTCCCATGCATGGACACCACGTTGATGTACTCCATGTTAACTCTCTCCAACTTAGCTCCAGCCGAATTCAAGAAGACACGTGGCTTACTATCATTTGTTCTAATGTCTTTTCTTCTGTCTTTTCTAGTCTATATATAGTGTAGCTCCTGTATCAAGATAAATAAGAAATACGTTTTATTTTCTCCCTGTATCTCATTCTATTTCCTTTCTAGCTTTTTTTGTTCTTAGCTTTTGGTTTTCATTGTATCAGAGCAGGTCTTCTGGAAACCGCCGTCGCGCTAGCCTTTCACCGCCTATGGATACCTCATCTTCCTCCCTCACCGCCGCACCCGAGGATACACGCAACTCCTATGTCAACTTCGAACTTCAATCCATCCCTCACCAACTGAAATTTCTTATGGGTAACATCAAGAGCATCATCTCCATAACCCTTACCACCGACAACTACCCAATATGGCATTCTCAAGTTGTTAAACTGTTTAGAGCAAACGGCTTTGAGGGATTTATCGATGGGAGCTGTTCTTGCCCTTCCCCGCACACCCCGTCATCTTCTTCTTCTCTTACTCATCAGTCTTGGACCCTTATAGATCAAAACTTATCTGCTGCCTTATACTCGGTCATCTCTCCCAATCTTCTCCCCTACGTCCTATCTTTGGATCACTGCACCGAAATTTGGGACACGCTTGCCTGTCGTCTTAAATCTTCGACTCGGTCTCTCACCATACAACTCCGTAACGAGCTTCATAACCTGTCCATGAAAAATCAAACCATGTCCCAATACCCTCTTGCCATTAAATCCAAAGTGGACACTATAACTGCTATGGGATCACCGCTCGATCCCGAAGATGTCATTCTTTATACCTTAAATGGTCTTCCCGCTCAATATCAATCTTTCAAAACCTCGATTCGAAAGAACCTTCAACCTCTCAGTCTTGATGACTTATACACTCTATTGTGTAATGAAGAGCAAAATCTTGCTCAAGAAGCATCCAAAGAATTACAATCCCTTCAAATTTCTGACACTCCTATGGCACTTGCTGCCTCTCGCGGACGTAGCCGTGGACGCAACTCCAACCGAGGTCGCCCACCCTTCTCCACTCGGTCATTCCGTAAGCGCTCGGACAAATCGTCCTCTTCCAACATAACGTGCCAAATCTGTGCGAAAATTGGGCATTCCGCTCTTCGTTGTTGGTATCGTCATGATCCTTCCTACACCGAGGAAGCTCAGAACACTGTGCTCTTCTCGTCCTCCTACCGACCCAACTCGCCTGACTGGTATCTTGATAGTGGCGCTACTACACATCTCACCTTGGATTCTTCACAGATTCAATCCGCAAAGCCTTACACAGGAACGCAGCAAATTACTTTGGGCAACGGTCATCAACTGCCTATCCATTACTCCGGCAAGGGTATTCTTCCCACCCCAACCGGTAACCCTCATCTTGATTATCTTTATCACGTTCCAAATTTATCGTTCAATCTGATTTCTATTCAACGTCTCACCTCCGATAACAACTGTACTGGCAAATTCTCGTCGCATGGCTTTCAAATTCAGGATTCAATGACGGGCCGTCTTCTTCTCAAGGGTCACTGCTTTAATGAGTTATATCCCATTCGATCATCTTGCTCCTACCCGCAACATTTGGCTCTTCTCTCAACTCAAGACGTCCTCAATCTTTGGCACAAACGCCTTGATCATCCCGCTCCAGCTACTCTACACCAACTGAAACATTTTATTCCATCTTTATGTAGTCACAATTCCAGTCAATGTAATTCTTGTCGGCTAGCAAAAAGCCATTGTTTACCATTTAGTAAATCTAACTCCAATTGCTTGTATCCATTTGTTTTAATTCATTCGGACGTTTGGGGTCCTTTTCCTACTACGTCTATGTAAGGATTTAAATGCTATGTCTCCTTTATAGATGATTTTTCTAAATTTTTCTAGGTCTATTCACTTTTAAATAACTATGATGTTATTTCTAAATTCGTTGAATTTAACATAATGATCACCCGGCAATTTAACACAACCATTAAAATTTTTCGCTCTGATGGTGGTGGTGAGTTCATTAACAAACACTTTCAGACTCTATGCAAACAATGGGGCATAATCCATCAATTTACTTGCCCTTACACCCCCTCTCAAAATGGCGTCGCAGAGCGAAAGCATCACCATATTCTTGAAACGACTTGTAGCCTTCTCATCGAAGCTCATCTCCCTCAATCTTTATGGATCGATTCTCTTCTCACGTCTATATACCTTATAAATCATCTTCCCTCTCGCTCTATCCAACACCATAGTCCTTATCATATTCTCTATCAAAAATCAGCCAACTAAAAGAATCTCAAAATATTCGGTTGCTTATGCTACCCATGGCTTCGTCCATACTCCACTACTAAACTTTCACCCCTTTCCACACCTTGTATTTTCATCGGCTATGCCAACTCTCAGAAGGGCTATAGATGTCTCAATCCCACAACTGGCCAGGTTTACATTTCATGTCATGTCATCTTCAACGAAACTATCTTTCCATATCAAAATCCTTCTACTCATATCCAATCCAATTCTACTCTTAACTTCATACCACCTCTCACCTTGGTTCCCACCTCTTTAACCAACACAAATAACCACACCACTCCTACCTCCCCTTCCCCAACTACTATACCAAATCCCGATCCTATACCAGAAATCCAACCTTCTCTGACCACCTCTCTTGCTCCGCAACCCATTTCTCAATCCAATTTGCATCCCATGCAAACCCGGTTTAAAACCGGTCACCTAAAGCCCAAAGCCATTTTTAATCTCTTCCACTCCACCCTTCCACCCAATCCCACATCCTACATCGAGGCCTTCAAACACGAACACTGGCGCACCGCCATGTCACAAGAATTCCAAGCCCTCCAATCTCAGGGCACTTGGGATTTGGTCCCACCTAATCCTAACCAAAATGTGCTTGGGTGCAAATGGACTTTCCACACCAAATACCTTGCTGATGGTACAGTTGCACGATACAAAGTCCGCCTGGTTGCACAGGGATTTAACCAAAAATACGGTTTGGACTACACCGAAACCTTCAATCCAGTAGCTAAAATGCCAACCATTAGGATTCTTCTTGTCATAGCTCTTCATCGTGCATAGCCCATTCATCAACTAGACGTATCTAACACCTTCCTTCATGGTCAACTCAATCACACTATCTATATGAAACAACCAATAGGCTTTACCGATACTCTTCATCCTGATCATGTCTGTTGTCTAAAGAAGGCTCTTTATGGCCTCAAGCAGTCCCCACGGGAATGGTTCGCCACTCTTTCCGGCTACCTACCTCCAAACCCTTGGGTTTTGGTTCAGCTTATCTGACCCCTCTCTTCTAATCTACAATAACAAGTGCATTTTCATGTAATTCTTGGTCTACGTCGACGACATCCTTCTTACTAGAAACTGCAAGAAAACAATCAACCAACTTATCACCAATCTCAACTCAAAGTTCACCATGCGGGATCTTGGCTCTATCTCACAATTTTTTGGGCATTCAAGTCGTTCACACAACTTACGGGCTCCACCTCAACCAAAGTCGGTTTGCTCAAACCATTCTCTCTCGTGCAGGTATGTTAAATTGCAAACCAGTCTCTACACCTTCCCAATTAAAATCTTCCAATACTAACACAAATTTTGCCATATTTACCAATCCTTCGCTCTATCGTCAACTCGCCGGATCTCTTCAATATCTGACTCTAACGAGGCCAGACATCGCCTTTGCTATCAACAAAGTCTGCCAAAATATGCAAAATCTGCTAAACAGCCACTTTGAAGCCCTCAAACACCTACTTCGTTATATTCTAGGTACTCTACACACTGGTCTCCCACTCTTCCGAGACGATCTCACACTTCGCTCTTATGTCGACTCACACTTCCTTGGTTCATCGCTCATCTCCTGGAGTGCTAATAAACAGAATGTTGTATCACGATCCTCCACTGAAGCTGAGTACCGAGCTATGGCTTTCGCAGCAACGGAAGTCACTTGGATCCGTCGCCTGCTTCACGAGTTAAACTGCTCATAGTTCTCCGCTACCCCACTCATTTGTGATAACACATCCGCCATACCCTTAGCCAACAATCCAGTGTTTCATGCTCGAACTAAGCACATTGAAGTCGATTATCACTATATCCGTAATTGCATCAAAGACAAAACTATCCAAGTTCATCATATTTCCACCAAAGATCAGATTGCTGATCTCCTAACCAAACCACTGTCTATAGCTCGGTTTCAACTGTTATCAAGCAAATTGATCACAACTACAGATGCTCCAGTTTGAGAGGGCCTGTTAACTCTCTCCAGCTCAGCTCCAGCCAAATTCAAGAAGACATGTGGCTTACTATCATTTGTTCTAATGTCTTTTCTTCTATCTTTTCTAGTCTATATATAGTGTAGCTCCTGTACCAAGATAAATAAGAAATACGTTTATTTTCTCCCTGTATCTCATTCTATTTCCTTTCTAGCTTTTCTTGTTCTTGGCTTTCGGTTTTCACTCCACATGAAGCAACCATAAGTGTTTCAAGATCCCCTATATCCTGATTCGGTCTGCCACCTAAATATGGCAATTTATGGCCTAAAACAAGCCTAAGCAATGTTTGCAACCCTATCTTCTCATTTACTGCAACAGAGGTTTTGTTTGAGTGATGCTGATCCAACATTGATTCTATCCCATCAGCAATCTGTTCAAATTTATATTCTCTTCAATGTGGATGACATTCTGTTAACTGCCTATCTTCTTGACAGTCTGCCAAACGCTTCCAAATGCGAAACCTGGGACTAGTGCCTTATTGCCTTGACATATCGATTAGTGCTCAATCTAACGGTCTACATCTCACTCAACCGGGTATATGATTGAGTTGTTAGAGAAAGCAGACATGCGAAACTCTAAATCTGCTGCTCATAGTTCATTCTTCCACCAATACCCCTGATTCTCAGCAGCTGTTCTTCAATCTAATTTTTATAGAAATTAGATGGCTTCCTGTAGTATTTGACTATCACAAGTTCAAATATTGCCTTTGCTGCTAATCAGCTGTGTCAAAGAATGCAGCAGCCGCTAGAGAGCGGCTTCTAAATACTAAAACTAAACCTCCGCTATGTGAAAGGCACAGTACTCCATGGCCTTCTCATTGCCAAAGGTGATCTTACTCGTGATAGGCATACCAATGTGGACTGGGCTTGTGATGCTCTAGACTGAAAGTCCGTGGCCAGATATTGTGCCTATCTTTGTCCAAATCTAATCTCGTGGATTGTCAAAAGCAATCTATTGTTCCAAGATCCTTAACTCAGGCTTAGTATATAGTACTCACAACGGCTTCCGCTGAATTAATTAGGCTACTTTAGTTTCTAAATGAATTTTTATGATTTTATTGATGAACCTTCTCAATGCATTGTGACAATATGTCATCTATGGTTCTCACAAACAATCCGGTGTTTCATCTTCATACTAAAGATATTGATATTGTTCATTACTTTTCGTAAGAGAGTGTGCCTCCAGATCTTGCATGTGCTGATATTCTCATAAATGCTTTACCCATAAATCTTCATATCATCTTAAGGAACAAGTTAACAAATTCAACAAGAAGTTGCTAACTTGAGGGGAGATGATAAATCGTCATATCATCTTGTGCTGCTAAAATCAGCATCACTCAGCATGAACAATCATATCAATCTAAATTGCACACTCAAAACTAACTTTGTCACAACCGGAGGACATAATGGGTTTTGAAGTAATATATAAAGATGTATTGACACGCTATTACATTATAAATATCGATATACATGCATTTCAAAGGTATGAATAAGAAATATTTTACAATTTATTATTTGTATACTTATATATGCCTTCATAGATATTTAACATGTAGTTGGTGGGTTCCAAGGAGAGGACTCGCATCTGTTGGGCCCCACAGAGTAATTCACCCAAAGAACATCAGGCCCCACTCACCCAAGCCTACAAAGGAAAGTTACCCATCTAGGGGGTAATGGAGGATCTCGCCGACTAAACAACTCGCCACTCACTTCATAGAATGAAAGCAGTTGTCATAGCGATGCACTCTTACCTAAAAGAAAAAAAGTTCAACTATAAGAAAGCACCCACCCAGAGGGCCTTGAGTTCTTATCATGACCAACCAACCATTGAGCTCATCTTCTCCTCATCCTTAACTAACTCGCCTTCTCTTCTAGGCATTACAAGGCTTAGTATAGGTCGCCAGCAGCTCCCAACATTACTCAATTATCAAGTACAAATTGCTCACAACTCACTCATAGACTTTCCCACACCTACTCGGCACTACCAAGCTCACCTATACTATGGAGCTCGCCTAGTGCACACTCAGTACTACTAAGTTTTCCTAGAGACTGACCATCATAGCTCTACAGCCCCATGCCCTCTTAAGCAAAGTATGTATGAGGCAACACATGTCTGGATAGTATCTGTAGTATTGTACGATTTCACTTTTTTGGGTGCAACCTTTCTTGTAGCCCTTTGAACCATATAAATAAGATGTGAGGAGAAGCATTTGGAAACTTTTAGATCATTTTGCTCTTATCATACTTGAATCTTCTTCATACTTATCAAGCTTTTTAAGCACTTTTATTATAGCTTTTTTCACTAGCATTACCCTTTCTCTCTTCTCTCCATTCTCATAGGTTTTAGGTCGCACTCTCGGAGGTTGATATGATATGCAAGTAAGATCAAGTGTCATCCAATAACAAATTTGGATCAAACACTATTAGTCTCTCTTCATGTTATCAACTTCTTTTTTTTCATTCTATTCCATATATATACATATAATTAATTAAAATTCAATTTCAAAAAGAAAATATCATATATTTCTAATGGGACCATGTTGCATGTGATCAATCTTAATAGATTAGTGGGCAGAGTTAGTGGTGCAAAAAAAAAATCCTAATTTTCTAAATTATAAAATAATTAAATGTGATGAAATATGAGAATTGATGAGGCGTAACAGTAAATTTTTATTTTATTTTATAAGTAATTAAAAAATTATTCTTATTCTTTTTTTAATATTGTTGAATATTGATTTAGAATCAAATTATCCTCTCTTTTCTTTATTAACTATTTATTTGAAGTCCATCACTAGCAAATTGATTTGAACTATCTCAATTTAATTGAACATTACTTGAACACAATTTAATATCATTCCGTTATGATTCAAATAAAATTCAAATTTAGTTTGAATAAGGCTTCATTTGGACAGCTTTTTTATTGTCTTTTAAAGCAACTTTTTAATACAAAAATTTTTAGTTCAAAAAATTTTTGTACTAGAAAGTTATTTTAGAAATCATTAAAAAAGCTATCCCAAATGAAGCCTAAGTCTTGCAAATTGTTCTAACATAGTTCAAGTATGATTTAAATAGGATTTAAATAAAATTTGACTTATGTCCGAATATGAATGCAATCGCAATAACTATAACATGTAAATTATAAACTATAATTCAATAGAATATGCAATACAATAACTATAAAATAGCATAATTCCTAAACAACTATATAAAACTAAATGATAGAAGCAAAGTTGTTTACATTATGAAGAAACATATTTACATAATACTTCAATCTTTTATTGCTATCGACTTATAAAAGTGTGGATCTAAATTAGCATGAACATAAGTCCATGCATAGCTTCGTTATATAGTTGTATAAAATCAAGTGTAAAAGTATGTATTAAACCAGTTGTGACAAAGCATGTTGATTCAAAAGAGTAAAGCATTGTGTGTGTGCTATCTAAGAGTGGCCAAGTTGATGTGCATTGGCTCACATATGTTGAATCTAGTGTGTGTGCTAGAATCGATCAAGTTAATGCAATTGAGGTTTGCCTAGATATGGCGTGCATGTTTGGTCTAACAAATGCAAGTGTATGTGATTGTGACTAGGATGTGGCACTAGCTAAAGAGGTTCTTCTCAAATTTGAGGTGTATTTAGTACTGTAATTACAATAACCCAAAGTGCCATAAAATAAAATTTAATTTTAAATCTAAAAATTCTAAACTAGAGCGCTACGGTGCTGTGTTTGCTAGCGCAGCAGTGTTAGGAAGCGCAAAGAAAGTGCCACCGCAATGTTGAACTCTCTAGAATTTTTAAAATAAACTAGGCACAGCAGCGCTGAGGTGGTGATGCAGCGTAGGGCTCTTTCACATGCAGCATTATTGTGCTGGAAGATGAGCGCCATAACGTCAGGCAATAAAATAATTTTTTTTAATTTTAATATTTAATATCCCTCACCACCATTCCTCCCCATCCCTCATTTTTTTGGCTAGCCGGGGAAGGAAGGAAAGGAGAAGAAGAAGAGAAGGGAATAATAGAGGAGAGAAAGAAGAGAGAGATGATTCATCATTCATATTAGAAAAACTATTATGATAATTGTAAATAATCTTTACTCTACTTTTGATTTCAATGATTCTGAATTTGGTTTATTTCTCCCTTCTAAATCTAGTGAAAATGCAATATCTCCTATTTTAGCAAATTTTCATCATTAACTCTTAATATGTGAAAGATATTATTATTATGAGCATTTTAACTAATTTATATTGAGTTTTCACCTGGTGATTAGGCTGACATAACATTTTATATGAAATGAGCAGGGAAAAATATTGACTAGAAAATGATCTAGTGCTACTATATTAAATTTTTATATGAGATACACAATACACATATGATTGTGATTCATTTGGCTAGCATGCATTTTAGGACATATACCTGCATATGAATAAGATAAATATTGTATTGTATAAAGTACATGATTTAATTGATATAGAAAGAATATGATATTTGCATGTAAACTAGAAAGATTAGCTGTTAGCACTATAATTAATACGGGTTGACTTGTAAAATATTAATATCATATACAACAGGGTGGCCTGACGGGCTTCCCTTTAAATAAAAATATTTATGGTGTAATATTGGATGTTATTTTATAACCAATTGACTGATTATGCCGACGGGTACAGAGTGATGACTCTTAATAATATACTAAAAGTCATCTGTTAATTGATACAAGATTTATGAATAATGATAGTAAGATAAAGATTGATGATCAATTAATCAACATTTAGGGTTATTAAAGACTGATGACCAATTGGTCGATAGTTAAGGTTAAATTAAAGACTGATGATTAACTAGTCGATAGTTGGGGTTAAAAATGTTGAAAAATACCACATTAAAACTAGATGTCCTGTTTTGTTAAACTCATACAAATATGAATACATGATAACATTTCATGATAAAATAGATATTGTATGCATGATAAGATAAATGTAGTAATGATATATGATATAGAAATGAAAAAAATATGACATATGACTGATAAAATAGGATGGCTTATGATATGGATATGGTTGATATGTATATGATATGACTATATATGAATGATATGATATACAGGGTATTATTCCTATTGATTTCTATGGATATGATTACGGTTACTAATTGATGCATTAACTTCAGTTATAAATATTAGTTACTTGTTAGGCTATGTGCTTATTATGTGATTTTTATATATTTTCAGGTAAGGGTAAGGATCCTGTAGAACGAGGCGATTCTGGATTACAGGTTGGAGTTTCTTTTTCCATATATTGATCTTTATATATATTTTTTATAATTATGATGAAATTTTAGTAATGTATAGTTATTAATACATATTATGGCTATTGTACATATTATTTTAGATTGTGAATCAGGATGTAAATTTGATTATAAAAATGTAATTATATTTTTTGTTGTTTACTTTTCCTGAATACAATTGGTCAGATCTGGCTATTGATGTTTTGATTAAAATGATAGAGCGATGTGTAATTTTTTTCAAATTTAGATTTTGGGGTTTCACAATAATAATGTATAAATGATGAAAACTCAACAAATAAAGTGTATGCTAGAATGTTGAGCTTGTGAATTCAACAAAAAATAGGCCAATTACCCTCCCATTCCTTCTATTGATAGATTTTTTTTTGGCATTGAGTACAAAACATCTGAGACCTACTTTTGTGTTGTGGGTTTGGAAGACCAACTCTCAGCTATAAATAATTATAGCTGTGAAAGCGGATATATGATATTGATGACCCTATTAATATTACTAAATTTTTTAGAACTTTTCAATTAGCAAAGAAATAAGAAGAAAGAAGATGAACTTCAAGCTCCCTAATTTTGATCATATAATTTTTATGATAATGATTCTAAAGTCTTATAATCACATAATGTTTTTCAGTTGTTTAATATATCTTTTACTCATCCCTTTGTCTTTACATTATTTGGCTTCAGCTCTATTTAATAGGAGATTCCAATGCAGCACTCTCTGATTTCACTTGCTTTATTCATTAAATCTTCTTGTTGAATTTTGCCAAACTATCATGATTTTGTTGCTTTCTTTTCGTTATGGTGATTTCAAGTTGATTTTGCTGTGTTGTGAACAGCCTTACTGCATCTTCTTTTTGATGGCATGATTATTTCAATTATTATTTTGTGTTGTTTCAATGGCTTATCCTTGAGTGTCAGATCATTCCAGTGAATAACGTGAGGTAATGCGCATACTTTTTCTTTCTAAAACTCATCTGACTTATCTATTTCTATTTTAGGCCAACCTTATTGGGTCCCCATTAGTCTCAGACCTGGTCCAGATGCTCATTTCCTCTTATAAACTATTATCTCTTTCAATTTGACATATTTTATGGATGCCCATTTCCTATTATAAACTATTATCTCTTATAGTTTGGGATATTTTATAGAATTTAGTCATAAATTTTTAATTGTCACCTTCAATATATTAAATTAATTTCTTGAATGGAGGAGTTTGTAAAAAAAAGTAGATTTGCTCATTAAATTTCTGCTAGAATGGCATTTGGTGGTACATTATTACAACATTACAATTTGATAGCTTCAGTTTTAGTATTAGATTTCTTTTAACTATTTGTGACTTGTAGTCAGCGTACTTAAGTAGCAAAAGGTAGCATGCTTTAGACTATGTGAAGATTCAAGTTCTTCTTGTAATGCTTATTTGGAAATATCTCCTCTTTATATTTTCTTCGAAAACTATACCTAAATTACACTTTTGGACAAAAAAACTCTTATAACACCAAATATAATACATAATACTTAGTGATAATAAGAATGCAAAGAAAAGGATAGCTCCACAAATATCCTCCAAAAAAGCACTATCGTCATCTTCCAAATAATATCTTTCCTTCACCTAATAGATATCTTTGATGGGATTATTGTATTGTATGACGTATTATATTGTTAACTGCTAACATTACTAACATCATTTTTCAAGTTGCTTCCTCCCTTATTTCCAACTTCATTTGTCATAATGCCTCTGGAAAGTGGGACATTTTCATATCATATGAAAATTCAGAAAGCTCTTATCAGACCTCAATTTTCATTGTTATTTTCAAGGAATCTAAGCAGACTGCTGTCTTGCTTTTGCTAATTTGTGCCTTTTCTACAATAATGGTAGAATCATGAAGGTTTCTCCCCCCTCCATATTCCTTTGGGCCCTACCAACTTAAGATAAATGAGATAACCCATACTAAAAAAAATAAAAGTTGCTTTATATGATTTGAGATCTTGTGATTTGTGTCCTATCTCATGGTGGCTGCTTTACTTTTTAAGCTTTTTAGTGGCTTTTTTTTTTTTGCTACCAACCTCTGTTGAAACTTTATGTGGTGATGGTTTATCTTAGCCCAATACAGCCTGCTGCGTCGTTTTTGTCTTCATTACAGATTTTTGATAACGGATACTCTCAACTGTTTTAAAGTTTTTATCTTCTATTGAAATATTGATCTCTGTGGTTCCATAAGTTTCTTTTGATCTCCTGTAGAAGTATTTTTCCTATGGTTACATTTGTGAGATTCTCGTAGTAGGTGGATCAGCTTTTCTATATAGGTTTTTGATACTTCTACGGTTTATTATGCTGCTGAAGTGACGCATATCTAATAATGGATGTAGAACTACTCTCTGGCTCTATACAACATCACCATCCTTTGGATCATTGAGTGTTAGCCTTACTCGTCCTACTCTTCCATGCTAACGAGGCTCTCATTAACATTAGATGGTTTGCTCTCATTATTTGTTTTGGATACCTTTAACTTTTATCATCTAAGATTGATGGTGGGGTTCCCTCTCATTCCTGCATGATGTGTTAGATGGATGGGACTTTTTGGAACTTGATTGAGAGAATGCTAATTAGGATGACTTGCACTCCATCTATCTTGCGTCGAGCTACTCACTTGTGTCTTTTTGCTTGGCCTCTCGCTTCTTTAAAGCAATAATTTTAGTTGTCTTTAGAATTAAGTTATTTATTTTGCTTCATTACGCATTTATTTCAAGGTAAGGAAGATTCTTCCCCTTTTATAATCAATAATGAATGATACATATATATATAAGACAAACAAGTTTTACATATTGATTATTTTTTTTAATAATGGTGCATTCCTTAGATTTTTATTCTGAAAAGAGAGATATCGTTCATTAGATATAAAAAATAAAATAAAAGAATCAACGTTCTTCTGGTAATAATATTATGAATAAACTTTAAAATTCATATTATTATATTGATGACCGGTAAGTAAATGGCATTTGTCTATCATACTTGGAACTAGTTGAATTTACTGCCGATCTATACTTCCAAAGTTATCATAGGGATTTCATTAGAATATATCATAGGTTATAAATAATGCCATTTCTTGTAATTGGAGGAGGCATTGACACAAATAGTGGATTTAAATAGTGGAGGATGGATTCCATGGTGAGAGTTGGAGGAACATTGAGGCATTGGAGTTGTTTTCAAGAGATCGTTAGTGGTTTGCTTGATCATTTTCATTTAAGAAGATGAGACTAGAGACCAAGATGTTCTTTATATATCTTGTTGTTATGTCACGAGTTAGAGTTGATGTGAACAATATACATTGATTTTATTAATGATGATGTATGTCGATATTGTAGGGGATAGTATGAGACAAAATCGGTGGGCAATAACATTTATATCATTGGCATACA
Source organism: Dendrobium chrysotoxum (assembly GCA_019925795.1). NCBI lineage: Eukaryota > Viridiplantae > Streptophyta > Magnoliopsida > Asparagales > Orchidaceae > Dendrobium > Dendrobium chrysotoxum. Next base: position 72,296,403 of record CM034312.1, on the reverse strand, counting down.
TACATCTTATAAATGAAGGCATACATCAACTTTGCTAGTGATGACTAGTGATAAAGTTGGAAAACATTGATGGCTATGGTGATGGTATATATTAGTTGTAATGCCCTATGATCTAATGAAAGGATTGGTTTATCTAAACTTATGCTTTATTCTCAACTAGAGCTACTAAGTTTCCAAGTTATACAAGCAATATAAACTTGATTTCCTTCTAGCAAAACATAATTATGTTAATCCAGAGTAGGAATGTCTATACATCAAAACAAATAAACTGGATTATAAAATCAATGCCTCAAACACTAGAACTCAGAAGCCGGCTTCTACACTCCTTTACTAAATCAGGCCCTTACCTTTTTCTAAAACATTTAAAAGGACATGATGAGTACAACTAGCTTAATAGGCTTCATATCCTCACCCATCACAGACATCAATATTTAATTTAAAAGATAAAATTATGCTATAAATAAAAAGGTAACAAATAAACATTAATGTCATAGGATAATAGTAAAAGAGTGACATACAGTTTTGGGGTTCCACATGACACTTAAACTTTTGACTTACTTGCAAGCCACTTGTATAGAAATTTTCAGGTCCTTCATAGAATACTTGGACTATGAGATTCACTTGCCTTTCATGTTTCATCAGAATTCATTTATCGTTTCAAAATTTTTGTCTTACATTAATCGACTACTATTTGTATTAATTTTATTAACATCAATGGGATGTAATGATTATCATGCACATATATTGATGCCTACTTATAACTCCATATTCAATTATGTTTCCATTTTACCTCCCACACCTACATACAACAAGTAGGGCAAGAATCCTTCCCACATTTTTTCTAAGTAGATGGAGCCAGAAGAGTGCATACAATGTTACATAACCTTTCACACTTACTTTCAGCAAGTGGGGCTAGAATCCCTCCCACATTTGCCCTAAGTAGATGTGGCCATAATAGAACATTTAGGGCCCTTATCACATAATATAGAGTGCACTTTTTGATATATCATAACATCTCTAATGCCACATTATGCATAATGCAAATGAAATATAATAATAATTAAATAAGAAATCTAACTCAATATCCAAATAATGCATGAATTTCCTGTAAAAAAACCACATTGCATGTATACCACTATACTAACTTAGCTTTTCCTATTTCACTTTCAATTTCAAAGGGGCATTCACATGAATATTTTAAAACTTTTACTTAACTATTATAATTTCCAAAAAAAATCAATCAAAACATATACTAAAAAAATTACATAAGAAAATAATCGATAAAATTTGATTTCTTATAGTCAAAATATTCAAAATAAAGCATGTGACAACATATAAAAAGCTATGCGATGAAAACTTCACAAAATCTGAGATAAACATATTTTAGTCCATAACTTTTTATAAAAAGAGGAAATTGAAATCAAAGATAGGGATTCAGAAGTCTACCCCATGCTCTACAATTTTTCAACTTGCCAATGATCAAAACTTGAGCATTGGCCTCCTATTCCCTCTCTCTCTCTCTCTCTCTCTCTCTCTCTCTCTCTCTCTCTCTCTCTCTCTCTCCCCCCCCTCTTCTATCCTTCTCTTATCTCTTCTTCGATAAGGCAGTTGGGTGAATAGAAATGGAAAATAGTTTTAGATATTTTAATATTATAATTGCACTATTTTAACCTAACGTCACAGTGCTCGCCTTCCTAGAGAATCTTATAGATGCTCCCATAATATGCTCATTTGAGACTCGGTGTCGAGGAAGTGCTTCCCGACTCTACATCACACACCCCAAACCCTACGTTTTCCCCCATTTTCTTGAAAGCTCGATGCCATAGTGTTGTTAACCTTGGTGCCATAGTGCCCATAGAGCAATTTTCAAAACTTGGATTTTCACTTTTTCAACCCCAACCTTAGTTCATTCAAGACCCATTACACATTCTAAAACTTGTAATTACAAATTACATCAATTACAAATGTTTATTTAACTTAATTAACTTTAATTACTTGAGTTTCAGGATAACAAATATCATATTAGTCTCTCATAGGTGATAGTGTGCATCTATGTTATAACGGATGACATGTGATTTGGTGTCAACATTTATGTCAACAACATGCATCAGCTTTTATAGGTGATGATGGGTAATGATGTTGATTAGAATTGAAGTCATTGGGTAATGATAATTATGTTATTAGCATGCATCATCTTTAATAGGTAATAGCATGCATCAATATTAGTGGCAACAATTATCGATGAAGTTAGAATGCATTCATAATTGTGTCATTGTCATAAATCAATCTTATAGGTGATGGCATGTGTCATCATCATTAGCAAAGAGACTAACAAGAGATGGTAGTCTAGAGATTGTTAGGAGATGCTAATTGTGTAATACCTAATGCCTGATAACCTGAATAGGACCTAACAAGAATTTTAAGAATAATTGACATTATTGATATTTGAAATATTGATTAAAGTCATTTAATATTATTAGATTGAAAAAGGAGAATTAAGAATAGAATTTGGAAAAAAATGATTAGGATAGATTTTCCTTTGAGGGAGTTGTGGCACTAGTATGGAGAGCATTATGGCGCTAAGCTCTCTGTACGATGGAAGAAAAATTAAAGCCCTTTGGGGATCTTCCTTCTCTATTTAATAGAAAGTGCTTGAGAGCACTATGGCATTGAGATCTCAGGTTATAGGAAGTTTCCATAAATGAGAAATCCTTGGGAGTGTAGAAGCACTACGTAAGATAGTGTAGGGATGTTGCCCAATTTTAGAATTTTAATATAAATATCTAAACCCACTTCCCAAGCTCAATTCCACATTTCCTTTGGCTGGGAAAGAAAGAGGAGAAGAGAGGGAAAGGAGGATAGAGAAAGGTGGGATTGTGGTCAAGGAGCTAATTACATTCATCGAGCAAGCTATAAAATGTTTTCCATCTCCAAGTATGTGATCATTACTATACATCTATTTTTAATGATTTTGATTTTATAGAATTTTATGTAATTTCATTTGATCAAATTTAAGTATGTTGTAGAGTTGATCATTCTACACATTTTAACATTACCATATTGATATTTCACTAGGCATTTCTACATTTTATGCATGTTCTCTTAGAAAAGTATGACAAATAAAGCCCTAACATTGATAAATGACTTGCACTAATTTAGGTAAAATGATTGACAAGCATAGTAGATTTACATAACATGCTTAGAAAATGATAGGACATCCATAGTTGACATGACATGTGACATGACATATATAGATGACATGATACGACTTAACTGGCTCAACATGCATATATGTATTGATTCACTTATTGAATATGCATATATAAAAATGTGTATACTATATTGATTAATGTATAATATTATTATGATTTACATGATACTGCCTATGAATAAGAAATATGATGTACATGTATATCTATTGTTAATTGTTTGCATGCAAGAAAGGTTGGCTACTAATTGAGATTGAATCAAATAGGTTGAGACGTGAAATGATATCCTATACAAGAGGGTGGGCCAAGATGCTTTCCTTTAAATGAACAAGATATATGATATAATGGGTTGTGTAAATAGACATGATATGATAATGATTGGAGTGACAACTCATATATGATGCCACCTGACTATGACTATAACTGATACAACATGATATAATTGATACAGTATGGTATGTGATACTATAAAGGGATGACTGATATAATATTATACGATACGATCTTGCTTATATATATATATATATATATATATATATATATATATATATATATATATATATATATATATAATACTATGATGCCTTGATATCATGATTCACATGATATGATGAGCATATAACCCATAACACTATATGATTATTATACTAACTTTTTTCTACTTATGAATGATATATCACTTGTTGATTTCATATGACATATAGTACTAGCATACATGATAATGTTATGATGCCTATGATAACAACTGATCATTGTTATAGCTCTGTTTTGTATACCATCATCATATGCATGATAACATTACATGATTACTTTTTTGTCATACATAATAATAACCTTAATATGATACGATGCATTTTATTGATATATATGATAATTATATTCCTGAGCTGATATGATGTATAATATTGATATAAATGAACATGATATGATTCATAACATTGACATAGAAGAACTTGACGATATTTATATACGTGATACATGTAATGATATCTTTACATATAAGGTGATATACATAGGATGCATATAGTAATACATTGACATACATGATTATATGAGATAATCATTAAAATAGACATCAATTTTTTATTTCAACATGATGATGTTGATCATATTTGCATTATTATTTATACATGTATAAGGATAAACATAGAGTGATATTGATCTAGTACAAAAATAATTTTCATGATTCAATTAATAATAATATGCATAATGATATGCTTTCCTTACATTGAATTTAATTATAGGTTTCATGTGACCTACTAAGTTATACACTCACTTTATCCATTTATATATTTTAGGGAAGGGTAAAACACCTGTTGAGTAGATTGACAGAGCTGCTATTAGAGATATTGTTCTTCTGAGGTAGATAGATTCTTTTGCAATCATGATGTTAAATATATTATGATGAATGGATAATGAATCATGATTATTGTACATGTGTTTTGATCTACATAGATCTATGTATATATATGTTCTAAATGGATGATGTTATATTATTTTATATATTAATGAACTTTAGCACCTCATATATTAATTAAATGATAAAAAGAATTTCTCTCCAATAAAAAATTTTGAGTAAATGATTTTCAATGCACTCAATCTGATATGACACATTATATTAAATGAGTTACGTCCGGTTGGGTTGTAAAAAATTTAGTTTTATCAAAGCAATGATTTAGTAGAATTGATCTATGACAGAGCCATATGATTGATCAATAAGAGAGTGATAAATGTTGAGTAGCATATGGATTTTCTCTTCTTATTTGAATGTGTCTCACTAGAAATTATTTCATTATATAGGTGAAAGTATAGTGATTAAACCCTATAACTTCTCAATAACTAAATAAGATACATGGGTAGAGCTCTATTCAAACTTTGTCAGCTTATAGTACTATGGGAGCCACAAGTATATAGCCTATGGCATAATTAGTTAGCTTAGTGGCTCAGCTAATGGGTGAAAACCAGATTAATATGTCTACCTTTAGTGAAGATGAAGGATATAGTAATTTACAGATGTTTCATAGATTTAAACCATCACTATTTAAGGGAACAATAGAATCTCAAGTGTTAAAAGAGGGTTAGTAAGCATTAAAAAGATATTTGATGGAATATAGTGTTTAATGCATACAAAAGTACCCTTAGTTATCTTTTTTATTTGAAGGAAAAGTAGATAGATTTTGGATAGGACAACAAAGAGAACCATTTTAAGGTAAATTGAATTTATATATCACCTAGGAGGAATTTGTAAATACTTTTAAATGATGGTTCATTCCCCCTTAAGATAGGCATAATGTAGTATGAAGCTGAATTTAATGCTTTAGCTAGGTATGTCCTATAATTGATTAGTATGACTAAAGAGAAGTGTTATCAACTTTTAAGCAGGCTTAGAGATGAATTGAGAAACCCTTCAGTATGTTTGAGGATTAGAGATTTTTTTGAGTTGGTATAAAGAATGAGACTAGTAGATGTGGACAAATTAAATGTTGATTGTGCCACGGATTTGATATTTAATATTTTTTAGACAAATTCGTATGATTAGTGTTAATTACCCCAAAGAATAAACTATCACAACACTATCAATTTGAGGAAAGAATGATTTATTTTTGTATCCAAACTGGGCGTAGGGAATGCAACAATTATCCTGAAGGATAAAACTCACATTTTAAGTATAAAATTAACTCAGGATAAGCTTGATCGACGTCCAAAGTTTTTTTTCCCTCTATTAGCGAACTAAAGAGCAGTATAATAGTTTGGTAAATAAGTCAATTAAACCCGAGAGAGGTTTTGATAACCCTGGGGGATTATACATGGTCCAATCAAAGGCTATAACTGGGACTACCTTGTTATGCAGCCTCACCCCGCCAATGTTGTGATCATTATGGAATTCTTCACTAATGCAAGGGATCCCTAGAATGATCATTATGGAATTCTTCACTATGTTTAGATAAATTATTTTAAATTGATGGAATATAAATATAATATGTTTTTTAATGATTCTCTTTTATATTAATATTATTAAAGCATATGCATCACCAACTACTTAGTCAAGCGTGAAGAGACAAAGGATAGATTAAATTCTTCCAACCTCAATTCCACTCTAAACTTCCATAGTATGTACTTTATAAAAATCTTAGAAGAGTAAGTAAAGTGTTACTGTTAAAACTCCCTTATGAGAATTCATCTCTATAAATTTGATCCATAACAAGCACTATGCCTATGCTTATATAATACCAATCCAACGTACCTAGTTGTGCATACTTTCCTATTCCTAAGATCCATATTACACTTGATATTAACTACATATATGGCCATTATGTGTATTAAATGAAGACTTGATAAATTAAAAATATCATGAAATTATTGATGAAGAGAATTCATTAGTACTCCATATTTCATTTACACCATCAATCAAAAACTAGAAAATTTAGCTAGACATGAAGAACAAGTGAAGCAAATTTATTTTTATTAATTATACAAAAAAAAGAAAGTACAGAAGAAAAGATATGTCATTGATCTCCTCTACACTCCTCCTTAAACTTATAGAATTATTTCCACAAACATAAGCCAAACACTCTAATAGAATGTATCTAGTACTTATATGAATTCTCATTAGTTATCAATCATAAGGGAAAATTAAAGGAGCACTATAAAAACTAAAATTAAATAAGTGACTGAACTCCTCTACTAATATTACAAATAAACTATTTATAGAAAAACATAAAATATAGATTCTGGCGCAGTGGTGCTCGAGACACTTACACTGCGACGCCCATAAAATGAACTGACACCACAACATTGAAGGTTTTTCTTTGTTGTGGTGCTTGCTAATATAGACCCGCTATTTAATGAATCGATGTGTTGCTTCGCTAGTAGATCGTGGTCTGAATAGTTATAATTATAGCACCGCAGCGCTGTTGATGGTTGAGCGCTATGACATCCATGTGGCATGCCTTTGACTTAGCATTGCTGAAATTTGGCATCACAGTACCATGCAGACAGAGACTGAGTTTTTCGGTGCTGACTCTTCCAACGCTATGGCAATGGGATAGTTGGCCGGGCTTTGCTGCGCTAACTCCTCCAACGTTGCAGCTTCATCAAATAGAAACTGGGCATCGCCATGTCCATATTTCGGTGCTCCAGCAGTGTCAATGATGGGGCCATGGTGGTATTGTGTCTGACACCATGGTCCTGTACCATACTTAAAAATTTTGCCCATTTTTTTATATTTTCCTACATAAACATAACTAAAATAATACATTTTCACTTACAAATTAACACATAAAATATAAAATTATTTATACTTATCAAATCCTCCCCAGCTTAAACTCTTGCTTATCCCCAAGCAAATAAAAGTTTATAATTCTGATTAAGTAATTAAACAAAATAAAAAGTAATAATCTAAAATAACTAAAATATAGGATAATACATCACTGTCTAAAATTAGGAAAAATTAATCAAAGCTATACTTCTAGTTTGAAAAAAAATCAATAGTTAAACTTAATCAATCATTCTTATTTTTACTTAATTTAAAATTATAGGTTATAGATTTAATCTTTAAATTCTAAATGTTGAAGTGAATAATATAGTTTTAATAATCGGATATAGTTGTAGTTAAAATTATATTTTTCATTAGTTCACCATTTCTTGCATTAGCTCTTTCTCATCTTATCCTTTATAGTTTTTATATAAGATTGTATTTTAAATCTTAAGTTTTTACTGATACTAATTTTTGAATGTACTCAACTTTTTTTTTAATTTTTTTTTCTTTTTTTAAGAACTATTTATAATTTTTTATGAAGTATATAATTAATGATATTAAATATCAGCTTCTCCTTTAGGATTCTCATACAATCTTAATAATTTTAATGTATAAACTTGATGAGATTACTAATTCTATCTTCAGGTTAGTTATAATTTCAAATTTTAATCTACTCATATCTAATTTTTAATACTAATTATCCAGCTTATATTTTTTAAAAGTTAAATTCATAAAGGTATAGCTTATAAATTCAAATTAGGATAATAGCTCAAAAGGTTGAATGAGTAAAGTATTATTTTTTCAAGCCTATGAAGTATAAACAGAGTTCATTCAAACTAAGATTTAGGATTTTATTATTATCCTATTTTTTTATAATTTTTAAATATCATTTTTATAAAGGTTAAATAAATAATCAGAATATAAAAGTAACTGAAGGATAATAATAATTTAAGCATGAAGGAAATTTATTAATAAGTAAATAAATACAAAAATAAATATTATAAATATATGCTTTCATATGAGTGATAAAGAGCGCATAAAATATATGTTGAAAATAAAACATGATATAATATTCATAACATGACACAATTATAGGATAACTAGTGCACATGACACCCAACATTCAACAATGACTCTCAAAGCCAAAAATTTTAATTAAGTTCAACTACACAAGTCAATATCTCCCATCACTTCCTTGCCTTTTACAAAATAATAAAGTAGAACAACAAAAACACATGCACATCCTTAAGAATTCTTCACTCCTATGATCACATGGTTTTAATCTATACCCATTGACTTTGATGATTTGCAAATTTTTCTTGTCATGTATCTTGATAGCACCATTAAGAAAAATTTTAATGATAGTGAAAGAACTAATCCATCCAGATTTGATTTTCCTATGGTAATACTTTTCCTTATAATTAAATAGCAACACATCTTGTCTAGGAAAGAAATCATACAAGAAAACTTTACCATCATGTACCTTCCTTATTTACGCCATATACTTATCTTCATGCAACTCCTCTTTGAATTCTTTTAACATAATAATAACGGCAGAACTTTGCATGTAGAGAAGTGAAAAAGAATCCTCATTTTTTGTATGAATTTTATTTTGGTTCTTTGAAGAAGATGATGTGTGCTTGATTCTACCCATCACTTAAACTTTTGATTTTCAAGAGAAGAAAGTATGATACTCACTCAAGAGTAGGTAAGAACTAAAAAAAGAACTTCCTTCTAATTGGTTTTAAAGATTTCAATGGGAGGGAAGTTTAAAATTTTTGAAATTACAATCATTAAGGCCTGTCGGGGGGTCACGTCACTCCCTTCTTCTCTCCCAAAAGTTTTTTTAAGCATATTAAGCAAAACTTAACTTAAAAAATAGGGTTATCTCCTTAAAAGCTTTGAGTTTATAGTCTTCAGCCAGACTGGATAACTAATTAGACCTAAGGTTGGATTGCCTCCCAAGCAGTGCTAAGTTTATATTCTTCAGCTAAATTTGCTCAAAAATTTCATTTGGCTAAGGTGGATGATTATTATTCTTCAATAGGATCCCATTGGTATCTATTTCCTTCTCTTTAGGATTAAATTCAGTGTTACTAGGAAGAGATTTAATAGGTATAGTACTCACAAAATTTGCAAGCTAACTTAGTTGAGTTTCTAAATTTTTAATTGAAGTAGTTTAGTTTTGTAATTGAGCTCCCAATTGCATGACCACATCTTTTAGCGGTGTCTTTCTAGCTTCATACTGATTGATTTGATTAAATCTAGGAGGATATGCTGGTCTTAGATTGTTATTAGCTTGATTTTGATTATTCCAATTTGTGCCTTGGTTATTTTGACCATAATTCCAATTATTTCTACCATTATTATTTGACTAACTAAAATTTGGGTGATTTCTCCAACCTGGATTATATATATTTGAATAGAGATTATTTTATCTTCCAATATGATTTATATTTTCAATCCCTTAGATATTATTTTCTTCCATTGAGCTTTTGTCTTGTAAATGTAAAGATGAATCAAAATTTAAGCCTAAAGTACTCAATTTCTTTGATATTGCTATAACTTATGCATTCAAAATAAGTAAATAATTATTTTTGTAAACTCCAGCCACTCTCTTAGGATTCACCCTATCAACAGACCATTAAAAATTATTTATTATCATTTCTTTAATTAATTCATAAGTATCTTCAAAAAGCTTTGACATTAAAGAATCTCCAGTTACAGCATTAATTATGGCTCTAAAGGTTCCAACTAATCCATTATAAAAAATTTGAATTATCAACCAATCAGGTAAGGCATGGTGAGGGCACTTCCTAAGTATCTCCTTGAATCTCTTCCAACTCTTATAAATAGATTCTCCTTCTAACTGACAAAAAGAAGTAATATCATTTCTAAGCTTGGCAGCCTTAGAAGGTAAAAAATACTTTCCTAAAAATTTATGATCAAACTCATTCCATGTGATAATAGAGCTTGGGGGTAAAGTATTTAACCACATTTTTCTTATTCCTTAGAGAAAATGGGAACAATATAAGTCTAATGGCATCATCACTAATATCATTGTACTTAAATGTTGCATAAATTTTTAAGAAACATACTAAATCTAGGTTAGGGTCTTCAATGAGAGTTCTCCTAAACTGAGAATTTTATACCATCTGAATGACTGCAGGTTTTAATTTAAAATTATTTGCTTGGATGACAAGTTTATTTATGTATTGGTAAATTTTATCTACTAAAGGGTTTGCAAAATCCTTAAGAGGTCTATAATGATCTAAGATTTGAATAGAGTCAGACATTTTAAAAATCTTTTTGATGATTCTAATTTTAGAAAAAATTCTCAATTTTAGAATAAAAATTTAAACATGCCTCCCCTCTATGTCTTGTAAGCATACAACCACAGATATATAATCAGTAAATTAAAATAAAAGAATAATAGAATATATCATGACTAATTATGTAAATTATTCAACAATACAGTAAATTTGAAAAACAAATAAATTATTCCCTGGCAACAGCGCCAAAACTTGATGGGGGCGATGGAGTAACCTAAAGAATTATAAAAATGAGTTAGGACTCTACCAATTCCTAAATAATGCTTAGATTTTCTTTGATATAAAAATTATAAAACTGCACTTAATATATACAAGTATATATACTGAATCAAGTAATATAATGATAGAGTAGAGTATCGATCCCACAAGCAAGAATGTTTATTTGCAAATACTACTAATATCTACTTCAATAATATAATATTTATCCTACTCAATTAAAATAAATTTTAGTGGAGATTCAATTACTTAATTTAAAATAAAAAATAATTAAATGAAACACTATTTATATAAACTATTTTGGATTGATGGAATATAATTATAATATGTTTCCTAATGGTTCTCTTTTATATTGATGCTATTCAGAGCATATGCATCATCGACTACTCAGTCAAGCGTGAAGAGACAAAGGATAGATTAAACTCTTCCAACCTCAATACCACTTTAAAATCTCATAGTTTGTCACCTATGAAAATATTAAAATAATAAGTAAAGCGTATACTGTTAAAACCCCTTTATTTTAATTTATCTCTATAACTTTGCTACATGATAAGAACTGTGCCTATACTTGTATATCATACCAATCCAACATACCTCGTGTTTCCTGCTTTCATATTCCTAAGTTTCGCATTACACCAGATATTAACTACACATATGATCACTATGTGCATTAAATGAAGACCTGGTATATTGAAGATATCATGAAATTATTAATGAAGAAAATTCATTAGTACTCCACATTTCATTTACATAATCAATCCAAAACTAGAGAATTTAGCTAGACATGAAGAATAAGTGAAGTAAATTCATTTTCATTAATTGTACAAATAAAAGAAAGCACAAAAGAAAAGATATCACCAAATAGTTCAATGATCTCCTCCACACTCCTCTTTAAACTTATAGAATTGCTTCCAAAAACACAAGCCAAATACTCTAATGGAATGTATCTATTATTTCTCTAAATTCCCTTAGTTGCCATTCCTAAAGAAAAATTAGAGAAGAACTATAAAGATATAAATTAAATAAGTGACTGAACTCCTCTACTAACATTACAAATGGATTATTTATAGAAAAATACAGAAGATGAATTCTGGCACCGTAGCGCTCAAAATACTTGTGATGGAGCGCCCATAAAATGAATTAACACCACAACACTGAAGGGTTTCCTCCACTATGGTGCTCGTTAGCATGGAAATATTATTTAATGAATTAATTTGTCACTTCGCTGGCAAATCATGGCCTAAATAGTTACAATTATAGCATCGTCGCGCTACTAACGGTTGAGCACTATGATATCCATGTGGCGCTCCCTTGACTTAGCGATGCTGGAATTTGGCACTGCGGTGCTATGCAGACAGAGACTGGGCTTTGTGGCCCTGACTCCTCTAACACTATGGCACTAGGATAGTTGGCTGGGCTTTGTGGCACTAACTCCTCCTACATTGCGACACTATTAAATAGAGATTGGGCATCGCCAAGTTCATATTTGGGCTCTCCGGTGGTGTCAATGGTGGCACCGTGGCAATATTGTGTCTGACGCCATGGCACTGTATGATACTTGAAAAATTTACCAATTTTCTATATTTTTTTTGCACAAACACATCTAAAATAACATATTTTCACTAATAAATTAACACATAAAATATAACATTATTTACTCTTATCAATTATATAACTCATTCAATTAAAATGATGTATAAATAAAATCACTCAATGGAATTTTAATATTAATCAGTCAAAATATTCAAGGTAATGATATCTATTACATATCAAAAATTATGTGATAAAAAATAGTAAAATAAGAAATATTATACTTTATGAATTTTGGGAGGGAAAAAGTACGCAAACCATAAAATCATTAAAAATAAAAGTAATGTTAGGTTTATCTATTATAATTAGAGCACTTTTTATAACTAGAGTGATAAAAAATACCAGCCCAAACCCATTTTCTCTCTCCTCTTTCTTTCCTTCTCTCTCTTCTTTCTCTCCCTTTTTCACTCTTTTCTCACTCGATCAAGGAAATGGAATGGTAGAGGGAGAAGGCTTAAGAAAATGGGAATATATATATATATATATATATATATATATATATATATATATATATATATATATATATGATTTTTTAGACCGAGCGTAGACTCAGAGCCATAACGCTTCATCAAATTCTAGAGAAATAGAGAGCCCAATATCATGGGGCTATCCACCTAACATTGTGACACTCAATCAACCAAATTTAAAATTTTAGAGAAAAATAATTCAAGGTTATTGCAATCTATGTACCTTAAAAAAATATCATCATCGATATTTCCCACTATGGACCACTAATAACCAAAACAAAATCAATGATCGCTAGTCATATCAATCAAATTATAAATTTTCATTCATTCACACATATATGCATATCTATCAGTATACTTTTCAATCAATCAATCATTTAACAATGTAATGTATTCAATAATAAAGATAACATCCAAAATAAATAACTACACCAGTGGACCTTTTTGATGCATCTCACTTCCTACCGACTTAAGTTATATACTCTTGGTTGTACGGGTGTTATCATACTAACTGGGTGGGATACCTCTAACACCCACTCATATTATTATTCTTAATATCAGTCATACTCATTAAATCTTAATTAAACATTCAAGATCCTATTGTAAGTCTCTGTCCATAAACCTTCCAAGATTAATCTATCCTTGATCTAGATCTCTCTTTAAATCTTCTCTATAAGCAATCTATCATCATGTGTCCATACTGACCACATCTTAAATATTATCTTGTGATCAAGTAACACATTCCTACATGCCTCCTACCATATTGAGCGCACTCCTATACACTACCAGCTGATATTATAGCTCCTCCTCTAACATTAGTTAATCTACTTCCATCTCACTACGTTCTCCTTGAACCACCTCTTGACATACTCTCTTCTTACTCATATCCTATCTAAACTAGGGAATAATCAAACTATTTTCAACTAATCTAACTCTCTCAACTAACTCTTAAAAATTTTGAATTCTCAATGGTATAAGTAGGTGTCTCAGCTAATCCTTAAATCCTCTTAAGAATATGTAACATTTCTCTTTAATAGTACTGATTAGTTGAGGTGTATACTTGGCCAATTTAGGAAACTCAATTTTGTGTTGCATCACTATTATATTTCCCTTCTCTAGTCTCATAAAAACTTTATGCATTTATTTTCATATTGTTGGAGGTATGAACCAATCTCTAAGGTACTCAAAAACTCCTCCCAAGTGATCAATGAGTTCAACCAACCCTAAAACTTTTCTCTCGAATATCTTATCCACCATTTCTCAACCTCTCCTTTAATTAAAACACTGTCAATGATACTTTTTTTATTCTCTAAGCACTGCATGCTATAAAATATTTGTTTTATCCTTAGTAACCAGTCCTCAACTTTTTATGGCTTTGCAACTCCCTTGAATAATGAGGGTTTTAACTTGGGAATTATCTATAAGTGCTTATCATCTTCAGTCTCCTTGTTCTCAGTCTACTTTCTCTATGCATCACTCATCAACTGAGCTATCAAACTGTTAAACTACAATATTCTATCAAAACTCATTGGCCTACTATAATTTGCTCATTTAGAACTTCATTACCAGATGGATCCATCGCACTCGGTATCATTCTATTTCATAACAAATTATAATTCAATTATACATATGCATAATATGAACTATAGGAAAATTAAATATTAACACTACTCATTTTTACCCACCTCAATCATTTCTTATAGTTCTTGTTACAATTTAATTTTTTTAATAACCTCCACTTTGATACCAATAGTGATGGCCAAAATCCAAATTTGGAAGAATTATTTATTTTAAAACTCTTAATTAATCTACTAGAGCTACTAATCTCATTTCAATAAATAGAAATCAATGGAAGAAGCTATAAATCATATACAAAAAAGTAATATTTCTATATTCATATCTTACATTTCCATATATAATAGCTAAGAGATCAATCACTGCATATTAGTCTATCTCTCCCTATTCCTGACTACAAAAGAATAACCCAAAATATTAAAAATAAAAGAAAATTTGGAAAAGCTCAATCTATCTCATTCCATTAAATCTTAGCCCCTTCTTGAAAATATATAAAAATCAAAGAGTAAGCTAGCAGTTTAGTAGATTACCAGAACCTACAACTAAATCAATACAATATGATAAAAATAGTATGTATGTAATCACTCAATCAATATCAGTATGAATATATAACTGTAAAGGCATTTGATAATTAATGTCAATAATGTCATCTCATATGAGAAATAAAAATTAATATAAGCAATGCAATTCATAATCAGTAATCAGTAGTCATATAATAATTTAGTTTGTTCTCTTACCCATCAGTTACACCTGTCATTAAGTGCACATTTATTTCACTATTATATATATATATATATATATATATATATATATATATATATATCATTGTTCCTATAAAATTCAATGTATTAGTTATTAGTTTTATCAATCATATTAATCTTATTTGTACTGTTATATGCTGGTATGTGTATACATGTCATATAATATCAATATCACATGCAATTTTTATCAGGTATAATATATAGTTTATGTATATCATATGCTCTTATATCAATCTTATTAATCATATCATATGCATGTATCAATCACTTCATGTATGATTTACATATCACATCATAGCATGTTACTTATATAATTTATCATATATGCTCATGTCATATGCGTTACAAATAAGATAGGATATTTGGCTACCTATGATATTTTTCCTATATCACATTTTTTTGGCCAATTTTATAGGAATGAGTCTCAATCATATCAATCATGTTGCTAGAAATCAATCTCATGTCACATGTCACAAATTACAGGCCATGGGGCTTTCATGTAAGAAGTCATCACTTCATCCCGTCGGTATATCAAATCATGTCAATCAATCTCCTTTTACCTTCCTTTCCTTATCACTGAGAATTATACCACAAATTTTATTTAAAAGAAAGCCTATTAGCCCACCCTCCTGCATATGATAACATAACTTCAGCCAACCTAAATCAGTCAAACATTTCAAGCAAGCCTTTTTTTCCTTTACACTCATTTCACATTATATAAATCATAATGGAAAACATTATATACAGTAAATGCACTTATCATTATACTCATTAGTATTCCAATAATACACAAAAATACATATTTGACTGAATAAATAGTAAATATATGCATATCTATGGATAAATAAATATGCCACTGATTCTCTTTATATTTTTAATCAAATTTTCATAATTAGCATTATATTATCTCGAAAGACAGACTAATTATTCACTTTCAACTTGAAAAGAGAAATGAGATTTAATTTCATGATTAAACACATCATAAGGAATCTTAATTTCATTCCAAAGGATAAAAGAAGCATTCACCTAACAATTTAAAAATGAAATTTACCATGGATATTCTTTAGTCTTCATCCAAAAGATTTTTTCCCGACTCTAACAAACTAAAAAAGGGTTATTGGGCTCCTATAGAGGCATGCCACTATAATTAATTACATCTTCAAAGAGAAAACTTTTAATTACAATGGTGATTAGAATTATTTTTAGATTTAGAATTTAACAAATTTTGTTTGAAGATTTAAACATTTTAATCAATCATTTTGAAAAAAAAAATTAGAGTTTATAAAACTTATTTAAAGGTCAGAATAATCCTCCTGGAAGGAAGTTTGAGGTGCAAATGCATCTAGGCTTATGCTTGCTTGGAGTGCACTGCTAGCTAACCACCTAAACACACAATTTTAAAACCATGATTTCTAGGTCCAATGAATGTAGGTAAGAAAGCTACTTTTAATATTGAAATCAAGGATTATGGTTAAGATGTTAAATCAAAGTTTAGTAATATGAGTCGGGTTAGATGAACTTAACTAATGCAATTTTAGTTCAAAGAATCCCTAAACTTATAAATTTTATTTTTTGTTAACACTAAATTTCTAAAATTTTCTAAATCTAGGATTTTTTAGAAAAATCCGACAGCATAATGACCTTAAGCCATAGGGAAATGTAAAGTAACCCTGTAATGCAATGGGTCCCTCTATCTATTATCATAGTCTTGTGTGCTTTAGTTTGGTGTACATTATAGAAATTTTAAATACATGTATGTATGCATGTCTGGATAAAGGTGTTCTTTTATATAGTATCGCGACCATATCATCCTAAAACTAGCATACATATTCCTACAATGTTTGAAACATGCACACTGAAAGAAACTGATGAAAGGCTAGCCTCTAATGTAAATCTCCCACCCATATGAATGTTATACATGTAACATGATGCACTATGAAATAATAGTGAACAAAAAACTTTTATTCATTTATTTAAATGTAGAATACAAACTAGGTTCTATTGAAAAGTATCTTGGCCAAGCTCCATTATAACAAGCATGTATTTTTACTCATATGAATATAGGTTTAAATGTATTTATTTATTATCTTCTAGCTTCATGTCTCCTATAGGATTCCAAAAGATAATGCTTCTAAAAGAAAGAGAAGATATTTTATTTTAGATCCATATGTGTATAAGCAAATACCTTTAACCTTTTGCATCTCTTTGTACAACTTGATCTAGGTATATTCTAAACACTTTATATTTGACATTAGGATTTTACATTTACATTAAAATCCTAAGTATATTCTAAATATTCTATACTATAAACAGAACATATAAGCAAGAAATAAAAGAATAATATAATTGTACTTGTAACTACTAAATATAGGGCACTGTGCAGGTAAAAGTGTGTAAACATGTATGATTATGCAGAATACTAAAAAATAAGTAAAGAGACATAAGATGAACTCCAAGCAAGGCATCTATAAGCACACCAAAACAACCACCAGCCTAGCCTAAGCAAAAGTCAATTATCCTAACAAATCATCTATAGTGTGTGAAGAAGGTTGTGTGGCTTTGATATATCCTAAGGAATTTTATTAGTTGGGTGATTTTGATTTGAAATTATTTTTTATTATAAGTCAAAGGGGTTTTGATTTAAGTTTAAATTTTAATGATTTAGTTTATTAATCATATTTTAAAATATTTAAGTTTAATAATTTAATTTTAAAGAACCATGTAAGCTAATGACTCCAAAGTGCAGAAACCACTAACCATTAAGTCCTAAGGCTCATAATATAATGCACTCATTCCCTTATATAGGATAAAGTGATTGTATAGAATCCTTAAAGTTTTATTTTAATATTTAGATTAATGATTTTGAAGATAGTTATTATAAAGAATATAGTAATTGAAATACTTCAAATTGCTTTAAAGCACTTAACCCCACATCTTAAGCCTTATGAATTAAATACATGTATGCCTTACAAAAGGAATCAAGCATATGCATAAAAGGCTTTCATTTATTAAAGATTTATTAAAGACCTATAAATTTAATGTAGTTGTGTCCCCCAATGGAATCAAACATAATGCATAGAGGTATTCTTAATTTAGTTTAAGTATTTATTAAGTGAATTGATGTATTAGCTTTAAGTTTACGTCATTTAGTTTAGTTCACTTGAGTCTAAGTTAGAAAATTTGAATAAATTGGTTTGATTTTAATGTTTTAAATTTAATTTAAAGTTATCTAAATTTAGTTATTTTATTTACTTTATTTATGATTTATTATTATTTAATTAATCTTTTAATTATTTATTTTATTCCTTCCTTATAGAAGGAACTTGGTTTGGGTTTTGATTAAACAAATCAATCTCAAATGTTCAAATGATTGATACTATTAGTTAGGAATAACCCACAGATTAATTCCTAAAAATTCTATATTAATTGAAATAATATTTAATTTTGTATTAATTTATTTAATTAATTACTAATTAAAGTTTAATTTTAAATTAACTTAATTGTAATTAAAATTGAATGTTGATTTTAATTTTTCTTAATTATAGGTTTAATTAGGTTTGTTTAAAATTATTTTGTATTTTAAAAATGTTTATTTAATTAATTATGAATTTTTGAAAAACCAACCCCAAAATAGGGGTTGATTTTAAGGTTTATAGTTTAACTAACCTAATAAAGTCCAATTAAGGTGAAATTAAATCATAGGGTTCATCATGTCACTAAATGCTTTAAGTTTGAACTTTATCCCTATTGGATTTTAAGAGAATTTTTTAAAAATTTTCTAACTTCACAAGGCCATACCCTAAGTTTTTTTTCATAGGTATCTCTAGTGTTCAATTAGGTTTACAATCAAATGTGTCTTCCCTTGCATGAAAGTAAATAAACTACACAAAATTGGTGACCTAATTCTCTATGGATTGATCATTATGAATTCCCAAATATTTAGGTCAAAATTTGACCCAAATCCTTAAAAATTCAAGTTAGAAAAGTGGGGGTCGACGAGTAACAATCTATCTTATGAGTTTGAGAAGCATTAGATCAAGTGATGATACAACCAAATCTCATTAGTCCAAAATAAATAAAAGGGTAAAACGGATGAGATTCTATCTTCTTCCCTCAGCCAGCCACAAATCCTTATCTCACAATCATTTTAAACTTTTATATAATATTGGCCAAATCTCCAAACATTAGGCAGAGCTTCATAATGACTAACTACACCACTATATAAAGTTTGGAGGCTTCATACAATGTGTAGGGAAAATTATTTAAGAACCTTGATTAATACATAGGGTTTTAGTTTTACCTCAGTAAAAGTAATCTCAAAGGGAGTTTGTTGGCTTGTTCTATTCCTTAACTCCTAGGGATCAAGTTTGATGAAGGTCTCCAAGGAGGAGCAACAGAAATGGAGTTTGTTGCAAACCTAGTTCAAGCACTATGATTTTAATGATAATAAATATTATTGTGTCTATTTCTGCTTTATCTTACTTCTATGATATTTTATTTTGTGCTGTGTGTACTAATATTTCAGGATTACAGTCCACCGTTCATTTGCAATTCGGATCAACTTAAAACTAGGTAGACTAGGGTTAAAATTAGTTTTTTATTTTATTTTGTATTTTTCCCTTTCTTGAGTCGTATCTTATAATTAGGTGGATATCTTTGCTGAGTAATCTTGCACACATACAGGGGGAGAAAGAAAAAGGTTTTTGAGAGAGTTTTTCTTTTAAGTAATTCATATTGTCTGATTTGGCTTTGTATTGTATGATACGTGTATAGTATAGTATGGTTTTAATTCATACTGTACGATCAGTACAACTCTATCAAAACCCTAGCCTTTAGGGGTCTAAATATGCTGATAATATCGTATAATTTCATTCATGTTGTACGCCTTAATTAAATTATTTCCTAATTAACCCCAGGATATCAGGCAATCAAATCAGGGATAATTATTGTGATCGATTATACTATACGATTTATATCGTAACGTACGATTTACAGTGTATAAAATTGGTCGTTCTAGAGATCGTATCATACAAAAGACATAAAATTTGAACTAATAGTACTGTACGATTTTAATTCGTACTGTATGACTGATAGAGTATAAAGTTGGTCATCCTGAGTATCGTCCCGAATAAATAGAAGAAAATTTTGAAGATCATACCATAAGATATTCTTATCGTACCGTCTAATTTGTTTAAAGATTGTATAGTTCATCTACACGAACTTGCTAGACGATTCTAAATTACACGGATCGTACTATACGATACGTGTATTGTACACATATCATATAGTACGAACAGAAGATGAATTTCTTAAAAATTAGGATTTTTTGAAGCCCATTATTTAAGAATTTCTAATACTCATCTTAAAATTTTTTTGCTGTTTAGTCTTCTTGAGAGAGAGCTAGAGAAGGAAGAGAGAGAGCTTGCGAGAAAGAGAATTTCTTGTGAGGGGGAGTTGTGAGGGATTCACAAAGGTTGCTCCAAGTAAGGTTTCCACCATCTTCGTTAAGCTGCTTGTTTGGTTTCTTGGTGGCTCTGGTGAAGATTTTAATCAGTATCAGATCCAGGTTCTCTTCCTACTCTAGGAGAAAGTAAAAGGATTATAAGGTTCTCTACCTACTCCAGGAGGGAGTAAAAAGATTTCTAGGTTCTCTGCCTACTCCAGGAGGGAGTAAAAGGATTCAAGGTACTCTGCCTTACTGTGTCAGTGGAAAGATTTTGTAAAGGCTTCTCCACCTTACCATGAAGGAAAAAAAAGAGATACTACTTTTAGTGCAATACCTAAAAGGAGATTTTCGAGGAGTGGATGTAGGTCAAGTTGATCAAACCATTATAACTCTGGTGTGTTCTTTCTATTTACTTTTCTACATTTAATTTCCATATTTTTTTGTGATTTGCTCTGTAGTTGAAATCTCAGATTTTCATTATCATGAAAGTAATCTGCTTCTGCATCAAGGGGTTTTTAATTTCTCATTTTGTTAAAAAATTTTTAAAATAACCAATTTACCCTACCCCCCTCCCCCTCTTGGTTAGCCTCGGACTAGTTCTATAGGGTTTAAGAACCCTCATGAACTTTCAAGTGATATCAAAGCGGGATTCATAAATTAAGTTTTTGAAAACTTTTGAATTTTGATCAATGACTAACTTTGATAATCGTAATATTGTGGAAGGATATTCAATCACACAACCACCTTTATTTGATAATATTCTTTTTACATTTTAGAAAATTTGTATGTCCATCTTTTTATAATCAATTGATTATCACATGTGGATGTTAGTTCAAGAAGGATATTCTGCATCTTTTAGATTAGTGAATGGCATTAAAACTAGACTTCTTTTTTCTAAATGGAGCATCAAAGATAGAAATTTAACCTAACTGAATGCTAATTGTTTGAACTATTTTTTTTGTGCTTTAAAATCTGAAGATTACATGCGTGTTTCTACTTGTTTAACTGGTAAAGAGATCTAGGACAAACTCTGCTTATGAAGGAACTAATAAAGTAAAATAATCTAGGTTGAACATCCTGCTCCATGATTATGAACTTTTCACATGAAAACTAGTGAATCTATTTCTGAAATGTATATTAGGTTTACTCATATTATTACTTTCATACATGCCTTAGGAAGATAGCTTACAAACTATGAAAAAGTTAATAAGATTTTATGATGTTTACCTTCTTCCTATGATGCAAAAATCACTATCATTACTGAATCTAAAGATTTGAATATGTATTCTATTGATAACTTACTTGGGTCACTCATTGTCTATGAGTAAGGAGTGAGTTAAAGGCAGCTTGATGCAGGTGAAAAGAAGAAAGAGAAAACTATAGCCTTAAAGGCTAATGATTCTGAAAGGGACTCTTTTAGACAAGATGATGATGACATTACTTTAATGACTAGGCAATTCGAAAGCTTTCTAAAGAGAAAGCAAAAGCATCCTCATAAATGGAACAAAGGTAAGACTGGTAAGAATTCTAAAGTTTCTTCTAACATTATATGTTTTAATTGCAGGAACCCAGGGCACCTAAAATCTGATTACCCAACTCTTAAAGCTCACTCAAGCAAGGAGAAGGGTAAAGAAAAGCCTAAATTCAAAAAGGGCAAGTAAAGGACTCAAAAAGCCTTTTAGGGAGACTCAGCATCAGACTCTTCTGAAATTGAAGAAAAATAGGAGGTAACTAACCTATGCTTAATGGAAGATGATCATCTTGATCATTCTAATTAAGAGGAGGTATGTGAGCTTACCTATGAATAATTATTTGAAGTTTCTGAAAAAATTTATTCTTTATATAGGAAGCTTAAAAAGTTACATGCAAGCCTCAAATCTAATTTTTTAATTCTATAAAAAGAGCATGAATACTTAAGAAAATATCACTCCACTCTAGATAGCAATCACATGACTTTATTAGAAGAATTTGATATTTTAAACATGAAGCATTCTAATTTAACTGTTGAATATATGTCATTAAAATCATCGCATGTTGAATTAGAAAAAGTATTTAAGGACTTAGAAACTCTTGTATCTCAATTAGATAGTAGGGAGCATACATTAAAATTTGATAATTGAAATCTTAAAAATACAAACAAATTTCTATAAGGAAAGTTAATTGCTTTTAAAGAAAATAAAACACCACCTTCACTTACAGAATTTTATAAACCATCAACACAACATGCATTCAAACCTAAGAAGAGGCATTAACACCCATATAGATTAGTTAACCCTTTTCCTGGTGTTAAATATTTTTCTTGTGGCATGCTAGGACAGATCTCCCATACTTGCACTATCCACCGTAGAACACATTCGGTGTGGAAACCAAAATTACATAATTCACAGCATAGCATGTAAGCATTTCATCCCACATTCCATATGGTGGAACCCAAACTTGTTTGGGTTCCCAAATCTGACATCTGATGATTTTATATGAGTGCTCTCATAAAAGGCCTAGTGAGAGCATATGGTACCTAGATAGTGAATGTTCAAGGCATATGATTGGAGATGCAAATCAATTCATTTCATTGGAGGCTAGGGTAGGAGGCAAGGTGACACTTGAAGATAACACCACTAGGAGGGTGGCAAGCTCAGGTATAATTGACAATTCAAAAAATTTCATCATTAAAAATATTTTACTTGTAGATAGCTTGAAACACAATATGCTTAGTATAAGCCAGCTCTATGATAAAGGCTTTAATATAAAATTTCTATCAACCAGCTGCATAATAAGCTTAAATAACAAAACTGTTTTGTAGGGAAGGAGAATCAATAATGTCTACATACTTGATCTTAATTGCATTAAATCTGATACTGCTCTTTGCTTAAAAATAATTATTGATGAATCCTAGTTATGGCATAGAAGATTGTGTCTTAGAAAAATCACCCAAAAAGACTTAGTGAGAGGAATTCCTAAATTAGAGTTCACTAAGGACCACCTATATGATGTCTGTTAATTAGGAAAGCAAGTCAAATCCTCCTTCCATTTAATCAAGGATATTACCACTAGTAAACCCTTGAAGTCCTTCACATGAATCTCTTTGGACCTGCCAGAGAAAGTCTATAAGTAAGTGATTGTTGGTTATTATTCGAGGTTTACTTGGGTTAGATTTCTATCTCATAAAAGTGAATTATTCGAGGAGTTTAGATCTTTTTCCACTTAGATTTAGACAAAACTAGGTTGTGAAACTTTAATAATTCATAGTGACCATGGTAGAGAATTTGAGAATGAAAATTTTGAATCTTACTATAATGAACAAGGGATATATCATAATTTTTTAGCTCCTAGAACCCTTCAGCAGAATGGGGTAGCTGAAAGAAAGAATAAGACCCTGATAGAAGCTACTAGAGCCATGTTAGTTGAATACTCACTTTCTAAATACTTCTGGGTAGAAGCGATGAATACAGCCTGTTCTGTTCTGAATAAGGTTAATCTTAGATCCAAGTTGAACAAGACACCCTATAAAATCCTTAAGGGTAGGACATCCAACCTCTCTCATCTTAATGTCTTTGGATGTAAATTATTCATTCTAAATAATAGGAAGTCTCAACTAGAAAAGTTTCATCCAAAATCTGATGAAGGAGTGTTCCTAGGTTACTCAAATATTGGAAAATCATATAAAGTCTTCAATAAAAGGACACTGGTAGTAGAGGAGACCACTCATGTTATTTTTTATGAATCTGATAATTCTGGAGGGTCTAGGGTGGAAGAAGAAGAAGTAATAGAAGTCACCCAAGAAGTAGAATCTATAAATCTAGAGAAAAGGGTAGAACCTGAAAACACTCTACCTAGAGAATGGAGATATTCTTCAAGTCATCCTAAAGAACTAACCTTAGGAGACCCATCTGAAGGTGTCAGAATTAGGTATGGACTTAAAAAAGAAGTTAACCACTCTTCCTTCATCTCAATGACTAAACTCGCCAACATAAATCAAGCCCTATCTGATGAATTCTGGATCCTAGCCATGCAAGAAGAGTTAAATTAATTTGTGAGAAATGATATTTGGTAGCTAATTGAAAGACCTAAGGACCAGAGTGTGGTTGGAATTAAATGGGTTTTCAAAAATAAAATGAATGATTCTGGTATGATGGTGAGAAATAAGGCAAGATTAGTGGCTAAGGGTTATTACCAGATAGAAGGAATTGACTTTAAAGATACCTTTGCCTCTGTAGCTAGATTAAAAGTCATTTGAGTACTACTAGCCTTCACCTATTTTAAGAGATTCAAATTATTCCAAAGGATGTCAAGAGTGCATTTCTGAATGAGATAATAAAAGAAGATGTGTAAGTTAAACAGCTCTTAAGTTTTAAAAATTCATAAATTTCTAATCATGTGTTCAAATTAAAAAAAAGCATTATATGTACTAAAATAAACACCCAGGGTATTGTATGAAAGGCTAAGCACATTTCTACTAGAAAGAACATTTGTTAAGGGGAGCATAAACACCATCCTATTTCTAAAAAAGGTAAGAGGTGAACTACTGATTATCCAAATTTATATTGATGATATTCTTTTGAATCTTCTAATAAAAATCTATGTGATGAATTTTTAAAAATGATGAGTAACGAGTTTTAAATGAGTATAATGGGAGAACTGACCTACTTTCTTCGATTTAGTATAAGGCAGAAGGATGATGGAACTTTTCTTAGTCAATCAAAATACATTAAGAACATTCTTAAAAAATATGAAATGGATAAAGCCAAGCCAATCAACACTCCCATGAGTTCCACTATTTAGTTAGATAAGGATTCAAATGAAAAATCTGTTGATAAAAACAATATAGAGAAATAATTTGATCACTTCTTTACTTGACTGCTAGTAGACCTAATATTATATTTAGTGTTTGTCTCTGTACTAGATTTCAGGCTTATCCAAAAGAGTCCCACTTGACTGCTGTTAAGAGAATTCTTAGATATCTCGTAGGAACCCAAGACTTAGGAATCTGGTATCCTAGGCATAGCACCTCCTTTAAAATCATGGGATATTCTAATTTAGATTTTATAAGATGCTGATTTGATAAAAAAAATATTTCTGGAATATGTCAATTCATAGAACAATCCTTAGTCTCCTAGTCCAGTAGAAAATAGAACTCAGTTGCACTGTCCACTACTGAAGCTGAATACATAGCCTTAGAAAGTTGTGTAGCCCAAGTCCTTTAGTTAAAGTAATAAATTCTAGATTTAAGAATACTTGTAGGCATAATTTCAATCATATGTGATAATATTGGCGCCATCTGTATTTCAAAGAATCCAATCCAACACTCCATGACCAAACACATTGACATAAGGCACCACTTCATTAGAGACCATGTTACCAAAGGAGTTAGAGCTACACCATATAGTCACGAAAAACCAAATTGTTGATATCTTTACAAAACCACTGGCCTTTGACACTTTCAGCATCTTAAGAACTATATTAGGTGTAATAGACATTTATACTTGAAATTGATGCCTTTTATTTATGCTTTCTATTTTTGTCTTTCTATTTATTTTACTTGTATGTCTTTTTTTTATGTATTTTTGTTTTTTTAACTTTATTTATTTTTTTCTATTTAGTCCTTAAATCATTTTTGTTGATGATTTTATTTTCATTCTTGTGTTTTCTTTTGGTTTTATTATTATCGTTCTTTATGATTGAGTCCTGATCATTTCACAAACCATTTTTCTGAACCACACTGTTTCTTTCTGCAAAACAAAAATCTCTTCTCTTATATCGTATTGTATGAACCACATTCATACTGTATGATCTGCACTGCTTTGATCACAATCTTTAGCTTAATAGATGATCCAGATTATACCTATGATTTATAATCATACTATACGATCATTTTTCGTACCGTATGATCTGTACAGCACTGCATGATCATTGCCATTGGCTTAATGTATGGTCCGTATTACATCAATCATTGTCCATCATACTGTATGAATACCTTCTTTGTACTGTATGATACATGTATCTCTGGATGAATTCATTCCCATTTATTATAGATCATACTGAATAAACATCTATTCATATGGTACGAACCTTCTCATCAAAGTTTGTACTGCTTGACTCCTTGGGATGAATTGCATGTCTCTAATCATCCAGTACGATGTCTGATTATACTGTACGATCACACAAACTTTTTGATCGCTCTTCTGGCCAAATTGATTGCTCTCAATCATCCCATTTGATCCCACGATCGTACGGTACTATCCATTTAATTTTTATTTAAATTGCCTTAATTCCTTTGAAACTTCCACACAACCTTCCAATCCTCCCTTCTTGCATTCCAATCCTCGCAATGGCTAGTGAAAAATGCAGTCGACAAACCCAGGGTGCTTCCTCCTCTTGGAACCCTATATACAAGCATTTTGTGACAGCTTCTGATGAAGCTACCTACAAAAAATACAAAGAAGCCAAGATCACACCTTCCAGGTTTCTTAATCAGTAGGCCCTTAGCTTCCCAGTAATGAACCTCTTCAAATCTACTGCACTTTAATTTCTTCTGACCTTGGCCTATCCCTTCCATTCTGAAATCCTTCATGAATTTCTCGCAAACCTTTGGAATAGTGGGGATGCTATGGCAATGTCTTCCCGAGTATGCTGCTAGAATATAGAAATCACCAAGGAAGAATTATGAATCCACCTTCAACTAAACACCCAAGGGAATAGACCTCTTGCCATGTCCTCTAGATCCAATTTTGACTAGACTGCTGTGAACCTTCTGCTAAGAAATGCTGCCCTTAACTATCACCAACCCTTAGTCTCCACCTTAAATCAAAATGGTAGTGTTATCCAATATGTTCTAAGAACATCTATTATCCCTAAAGCTGGAGAATTGATAAATATGACTCCCCTGCTATCGATTGTCACCTACTTCGTAATGTCAAATACCCAAATAGATGAAGCTCAAATGCTAATTAACTACATCCAAAACCTCACCTCCATTTGACTCCCAGCCACTAGGAGAAAGTGAAACATCACCCTAGGATATGTGATTGGATATATTCTGGATAAAAAGTACAACATCACACATCCTGCTCCTCCTGATCATACCCCAATCTTCTTTTCGGATGCCTCATTTCAGATGTTATTTCATTGGGATCAGGAGCTTGAAGACCCTCTTTTTAATGAAGAAGGAGAAGCTGCCCCTGCAGCTAAACCTACACCTGCTCCTCACCACTACCCTTATGAAGAGTGGATTCAGAGATTTTACAGACTGGAGACTCGCTTGGACCAACAATAAATCCAACACAATAATGATATGGGCTAGTTCAGAGAGCAATTTGGAAATATTCAACACCAGTGCACCACCATCCAGCAGCAATATGGCAGTTTTAGCCAGTTCTTCCAACCACCTCCACCTCTACCTCACGATTAGGATCCACCACAGTAGTAGTTTTATTTTAATTTTTGTTATGATTCTACTGGTTCTTTTTAGATATATGCTTGCTTATTTGTATTTTGTCTTGCAATGGAATTTTTTTCAGTCATTTTTATATTATTTTTTCTTCTTTTTTAGGCAAAAAAAATTACTTTTCTTTCTTTCAAATGGTATTTCCTTCTAGCTTCATGTATTATACGAATGAACTCGTATTATACAACTTAGATCATACTCTACGAATGAACTCATACTGTACGACTTAGATCATACTGTATGAATGAACTCATATCGTATGACTTATATCGTACTGTACGACTGAACTTGGACTGAATAGTATTCTTTTCTGTTTGTGTAAACATACTTCTATTATGACAAAAAAAGTTTAAATAGGTAATTGCTAATATTTTTAAACTAGCAGGATAGAAATTTATGAATATACATATCCTTTCTTATTTCCTTTGCATGATAATTCTTTGTGTATACTTAAAAATCTAAATCAAATTAGAATTAAGTTAGTTGAAATGAAAACTTATTCTCTCTACTACATATTTTTATATCTTGGATATATTCTGCAATTTAATGAATGAAATTCATTATTTTTCTACATCACGCTTTTTATTCCTATTAAAAAGCTTAGGCTTATTTTGTAGTTATTCCTCCTAATACAAGACAGTGCATTATTCTTCTCTTCTATTTGGAAGATAATCTTACAACTAAGATTCTTAAAGATTTAAAAAGGAAGCAATTTGGAAAAATCAAAAGCGGCATAAAATGAACCCAAAATCAAAAAGTTGTGCAATGACATGAAAACTGATAAAAGAGGCACAAAATAAGTCCAAAAATAAAAGATTCATAATGTGTGTCAAAAACTAATAAAAGATGTATAAAATGAGCCCAACTTAAATTAGCTTTTCTTTCTAGTAAATCTTTAAATCTTAGAAAATCGCTATGTTTCATAATATGTTTAATACTTGATTTTGAAAAAACTTGGTTCTTCATTCACCACTTTTACAGTAATATTCTATATATTTCACACTAGCAGTCTAAAAAGTTTAAGTTTCCCTATCTAATTATAATTTATGAGTTAGATTTTTATTTAAACAACGGACTTTAGCCTGTGAGGATTCTTAGTTGGGCGTGCAAACTCTAGAATCAAACTCCTTTGATTGCAATAAAGTCAACACTTGTCCTATTTAAGCTTTTTCTATTTGTAGAGTAAGTTTATTACATTCTAAAAATGCCCACATAAGTTACCAAGGGCTGTGATATTTTCTTTATCTTTAGTTGGTAGTCTTTTTGAATCTATTTGCTTTTTGGTTTTGTTTCTATTTCCATTTCTATTTCTATTCCTGTATTTGTTTCTATTTTTTCCTCTTTCTTCTTACTATTGTTTTCCTCTTTTTGTGATGTCAAAAGGGGGAGTAGTATTTTATTATTTATTACTATTTTTATTTATTATTGTTGTTGTTTGTTTATTGTTGTTGTTGTTTATTGTTATCATTATTATTGTTGTTGTTGTTGTTTCTTTATACACTCCTTCTACTTGAAATTAATTTTCATCTAAGGGGGAATTTAGAGTAAAGCAACTTTTTGAAAATCTAAAAACAATAATGTTTTCCATTATCAAAAAGGAAGAGATTGTTGCAAACCTAGTTCAAGCATTGTGATTTTGATGATAACACACATTATTATATCTATTACTGCTTTATCTTATTTCTGTGATATTTTATTTTATGTTGTGTGTACTTACGTTTCAGGATTATAGTCCATCATTCATCTGTAATTCAGATCAGCTCAAGATTAGGTAGACTAGGGTTAAAGTCAGTTTTTTATTTTATTCTGTATTTTTTCCTTTCTTGAGTCGTATCCTATAATTGGGTGGATATCTTTACTGAGTAATCTTACACACACACAGGGAGAGAGAGAAAAAAGTTTTTTAAGTAATTCATACTGTATGTTTTGGCTTCGTACTATACGATACGTTTATCACACATTATGGTTTTAATTCATACTGTACAATCTGTACAACTCTATTAAAACCCTAATCTCCAGGGGTCTAAATATGCTGATCGTATCGTACGATTTCATTTGTACTGTACACCTTAATTAAATTATTTTCTAATTAATCCCATGATATCATGCAATCAAATCAAGGATAATTATTATGATCGATTATACCGTATGATTGATAGTGTATGGAATTGGTCATCCCAATGATCGTACCATATGAAAGACATAAATTTTAAACTAATTACACTGTATAGATTCAATCGTAATGTATGTCTAACAGAGTACGAAGTTGGTCGTCCCAAGCATCATCCCGAACGAACAGAAGAAAATTCTGAAGATCATACCGTATGATATTCTTATCATACTGCACGATTTATTTAAAGGTTGTACAGTTCATCTACACGAACTTGTTGGATGATTCTAAATTACACGGATCATACTATACGATACGTATATCATACGGTATGAATAGAAAATGAATTTCTTGAAAATTAGGGTTTTTTAATCCCACTATTTAAGGATTTCTAATGCTCCTATTAGAAATCTTTTGCTATTTAGTCTTCTTGAGAGAGAGCTAGAGAAGGAAGAAAGAGCTTGGGAGAGAGAGAAATCCTTATGAGGAGGAGTTATAAGGGATTCACAAAGGTTACTCCAAGTAAAGTTTCCACCATCAAGCTGCTTGTCTGGTTCCTTGGTGGCTCTAGGGAAGATATTCATTAGCATCAGAACTAGGTTTTCTGCCTACTATAGGAGGGAGTAAAATGATTCTAAGGTTCTTTGCCTACTCCATGAGGGAGTAAAGGGATTTCCAGGTTCTCTACCTACTCCAAGAGGGAGTAAAAGGATTCAAGGTACTCTGCCTCACCGTGTCGGTGGAAAGATTTTGTAAAGGCTTCTCTGCCTTATCATGGGGGCAAAAGAAGAGACACTACTTTTAGTGCAATACCTAAAAAGGAGGCTTTTAGAGAGTGTACATAGGTCAAGTTGATCGAACCATTATAAATCTGATGTGTTCTTTCTATTTATGTTTTCACATTTAATTTCTACATTTTTCTGTGATTTACTCTGTGGTAGAAATCTATGATTTTAATTATCATAAAAGTAATCTACTTCTGCATCACGGGGTTTTTAATTTCTCATTTTATTAAAGAATTTTTAAAATAATCAATTTACCCCCCTCTTGGTTAGCCTCGGTCTAGTTCTATAGGGTTTAACAACCCATACAAACTTTCAGAGTTTAAATGCTTCAAATGGAATAATGATCAGACCACCATTATTCTCATTGTCAGAACCCCCAAATAGTGGGAAAATGTTTAGGAAGTGTAGAGAATGCCCTGGAATGCCAAAATGAAATCCTTGGTAGTTTAGGGGAGGTCTTGTTAGGGAAATAAAGTTTGTATCCAATTTTTCAAAGTTTTTTCCCTATTCCAAGCTATTCATGCCAAATCAATGGTTGGGATTGATTAGGTATGCTTCCTGGATGATTGCCATGTGGACTATGGTATTAGTAGACCAACCTCAAGTAGGGAAGTGGTCGGAAGAGCAAGATAAAAACATGGTGTCATTTTTTATGGACAGGACCACTAGGGTTGGTTTGGACTAAACTAAGGCCTGTAGATGGGTTTGAGTAACTCCAAGAAGATTCTAGAATATGTTTGATCAAGCCAAATGGGTTGGATTTGGATGGAAGCTTGAGTTTGAATAGGTTTGACCATTTACTAATAACTTGGCCATTTGATCACTTTGACTTGTCCAGGCAAGTCAAGCCATCTAAGATAGACCTTAAAACCCTAAATGCTATTTAGGATAATTCTAAGGAATTTGGTTGAGAGGGTTTGAAGTTTAAATAAAGGAGGCTAAGTGTACATAAAGTTTAAATAATTTAAGTGAGTTGACTAAGTTAACTCATCATGGCTTGACTCACCCATAGCTTAGGCATATTTGAGAGTTCAATTGGGGTGAGGTTGAATGATTGGAAGGGCTGATTTGATTGCAATCAGTGGTTTGACCCAAATTAACCTGGTTTGACTAGTTTACGGTAGAGTTAATAAAGTCAACATTTGACTAGGCTAGGTTGAAAAATCATGTTCAACCAATAAGGACCTGAGTTTAAAATTGATTTGATGAATTTCAAAGGAGAATTTATGTTTGCAATAGCTCAATCAAGTGATTTGATCAATTGGGCTAGATTAAGCTAGCTCATATGGGTCAAATGGGTCAAGCATTGAGTTAGGAAACTAGTGCTGATGAGTTTAATGTATGAAGCTCCAAATGGTGAAGTTTGAATAATGATTCATGTCAACAAGTCAGTGTACTACAGAGAATAGTTCACTGAGCATTTTGATTGTAGTTTAGGATTTGAATGTTTAAATAACCTCAGACAGAAATAAGGTCAATAATATCATGCATTTCAAATACAAAGGTGATATACTTATTATTGATCATTTTATACTCAGCATTATACTACTCATTTCAATTAAAATGCCATATAAATAAAATCACTTGATGAAATTTCAATATTAACAATCAAATGCTCAAGTTAATAAGTTACAAAATATGAAATCATTAAAATAAAAAAATATTGCATTTTCATCAATTTTGGGATGGAAGAAAATACAGAAACCATGAAATCATTGAAAATAGAGATAGGGTTAGGGTTATCTACCACCATCAGAGGACTTTTTGTAATTACAGTGATGGAAATTATCAGCCCAAACCCATTTTCTCTATCTTTTTTCTTTCCAATTTTTCTCTTCTTTTCTCTCCCTTTCTCTCTCTTCGCTCACCTAATCAAGGAAATTGAATGGGGGAGGGGGAGGGGCAGGGGCATGGCTTAAGTAAATGAGAAATTATATTTTATATATAAATAATTTTTCTGACCCAAAGCCGTAGCGCTCCCTCAAGTTTTAGAAAATTAGAGAACTCAATGTCATGATGTTGTCTACCAAATGCTATAGTGGTTAACCAACCAAATTATAAGAATATAAGGAAAATTAATTTGAGTTTATTATAGAGTGGAAGAGAAGAGAAGATAAAATAATAAACTTTTTTGCTTTTACCCTCACAAAGGAGTTTAAAGCTCTGGCACTTTTTTATCTCTGCTAAGCTCATGCCTAGCAAAAACATCAATGAGGTATCTAAGGATAAAGCAATTTTGAATTTCTGTATTCAAAAGGATATGAATGTGGATTTTGGAAAAATTATTTTACAGTCTATCTAGTACATTCTTAGGGATTCGACTTATATGAGACTAGGGCATCCTAGTTTAATTTGTGACTTTTATGAGTTAGTTGAGATAGTAAGAACTCTAGTGAAGGAGCAATTTATGACTGCTTCCACCCTAACTCAAACTCGAATCATGTCCTTCAAAATCATCATGTCAGAGCATGGTAAGGGATCTAGCCATTCAAACCAAACCATGCACCAGCGAGGTAGAGATCCTAGGACACTATGAGATTAGGTGGTGAACCTCTGGGACCATGTTGATTAGATCAAGGTTTCTGTAGATCAATTCAGCAAACAACTAACTGATCTAGAATATGGGATCTATGCTTGCTATGACCACATGATGCTCTAGCACCAACAATAATATTAGTATCAAGCCAATAACAATGCAACCATGATAGTCATGTTTAAGAGTTGGGAGATAAACTCTCATGATTAATGAAAATGTTTTTCTAACGTATCCCCCTTTGTAATTTATCAAGGAGTAGTACCCTCGATATCTCCCCGGCAATAACACTTGAAGAATAAGAAGAAGATAATGATCGTGAGGAGTAGGGAGAGTCCTACTATCATATTGTTTTGTTTATTTTTATTTTTTATTTTGTTTAAAAGTTTTTGATAGCTTTTATTCTTTTTATTGTTTACTTATTATTGTGTATTTTTTTTCTTTTAGTTGAACTTAATTTTTATTTCAGTTATTTAGTTATAAAATTTTTCTACAAGTTTATTTATATTTTTAGTAATTTTTGAAAAAAAAAATTAATGAAATAAAATTTCTCCAAATTTTGATTTATTACCTATCTTATTATTACATTTTCTTGTTTGAGCTATGAAATTTGAAAAATTCAAATTAAGACCTTTAATTATTTGATAGTCTACGACTTGTAAAATTTTCTTAATAAATAGTTATTAAATAATAACTAATATTTTCATTTAAAATTAGTAATTCTAATAAATTAAATTCTTAAAAATTACTTAGCACTTGACTACTTATAAAGGTTACTAAATTTTAAGATTAATATAATTTAACTTATTAAATTAATCCTAAATCACCTAAGAAGCAAGTAATAAGGAATTAT
Organism: Dendrobium chrysotoxum; assembly: GCA_019925795.1. NCBI lineage: Eukaryota > Viridiplantae > Streptophyta > Magnoliopsida > Asparagales > Orchidaceae > Dendrobium > Dendrobium chrysotoxum. Next base: position 72,261,827 of record CM034312.1, on the reverse strand, counting down.
GAAACTCAAACAACTTTAGGTTAGTATAATGAGTGGAGGCAAGAAATAATAATTAATATTAAAATAAGATATTTTAGCTAAAAAAGAAAAAAAAAGATAAAATTAAAAAAGATAAAAACGTTAGAAAAGCTAAAGTACTTGAATATAAAAATTAGTACCTATAATATTTAGCCCCACTTAAAAATAACAAGTGGAAGCAATAAACATGTATTCAAAATCTTTATAAGATACTATGTCAAATAAAAGTAACTAAAAATAGATAAAGTTTTTAAATACCTGATAAATGATTTGAAACCTGCAACATCTAGCCCTACCTATAAGGTTAAATTAAGGATTAACTAAATAAGCAATTTTAGTAACTCCAAAAATTATAGCAAACCTAAGTAATCTAGTAAAGAAAAAGTAATTTTATCTCAGTGTAATATTCATTACTTGAGGATAATTAATAATTTAAAATTTTGGGTAATTTGACAAGATAAAAATTATTATTTTATTTGCCTATGAATAAGGGGTGCAAACGAGTCGACTCAAGTTGAGCTCAAGTCAAGCCTCTCGAGCTCAACTCACAAGCCAAATACCAAACTTGAACTTGAGTTTAGCTCAATAGATGAGCTCGAGCTATGCTCGTGCTGCCGATAATGGCTCGTCAAGTGGCTTGATTACCCTATTCAAGCTCCGACTACACTACCATGGCTCCCCCTCCCCCAAAACCTGAGACTCTGCCTTCTGCATCTGAACCCGTGTGAGAACTCGTCCCAGAATTCCATCATTCGAGCCTGCCAGCCCTATGATTGCACTGTCTAAGCCCGCTTGCCTGGCCATTCTGCCATTCGATCCCATGTCTGAGCCCTCCTTCAGCGTCCAAGCCCTCCTTCCGTGTCATGATCTCGCCTTCCATAGTTTTGCCGTTCGGATTCCACTCAAGCTGCTTGAAGAATAATTAAGCCAAGCTTAATCTGGATCAAACTGGAGCTCGATAAGTAAACTAGCTCAAAATCATGCTCGAGCTCAAGCTCAAAATTTAATAAGCTTGAATGGTGAGCTCATTAACGAGTCAAGCCCAAGCTAGCTCGTGAGTCAGCTTTGAATCGGTTACAGCCCAACCTATAATTATGTTTTTATATACTTGTAATCCTTGTGTTTGAACAAAAAAATATAAGAAAATCAGAAAAATCAAACAAGCACCGTAATAAAGAGCTTACCCAAAATCTATTGGAGAGCTTAGCATCGAGGTGCTATCTAGTCAGCACCGCAGTGCTCGATGAAGTATCACAGTGCCAAATCACACAGCACCATCGGGAGAGTTTGTTGGACTGGTAAATTGAAGCGTTTATTGGTGAACTAATGTGTCGGATCAGCAACGACGCATCACAACCAAGCCAGCACCACAGTGTTAGTTCAGAAAAAAAATAAAAATTATAAATTGTCAACTTATTCCTTATGTAGAGAGGTTGGCAACTTAGAGGGGTCATTCGTAGTGTCATTTTGTGAGTGTGTGAGTGCATGTGTGTTGTACAGAGGAGTATGTATCTTGTTTTTTGTACTTGAGTCAAGCATTAGAGTGAAGCAAGGTAAAAGAGTGAGCAAATGATTGTAGCATTACTTTCAAATTATTTCTTAACTTTACTATCTCGTGGTTTAATTTGTATCCTGTGTTTATATGTGTGAACCAGTTAGTATAATAAAATTTTTGTTATGTTTATTGTGTTTGTTATGTGTATCAATGCTTCTATGTATAGCCAATCAAATCATTTAAATCTGTGATGAATTAAAAGGCATGTATTGCTTAGAGTAGAATTTAATATTTATTTAATCAATGTTATTTTTAACTTCTCCACACTTCAATTGATTATGTATAAGTCGTGCATAAATTAAAAATATAATGTGATCTAGAGCCTCAATGGAGGAATAAAAGAACAAACTGAGAATTTAAAACATAGTCTAGCCATAATATAGACTTATGATTGTTAGGATTATGGAGTCTTAAGGAGATAATTTAACTGTAGTTAGTGAGGATGCTAGTTTATGCTCCGAAGAGGTCAATAGAGACAAGGAGCATAATTGCTCTAATCCATAGGAAATAAAACTCTCTAATGCAATTTATTTGATGATTCATAGGTTTAGACTTTATAAAAATTAGAAAACTTTATTTATGCATTTTTTTTATTTTTTACTTTTTAACCTACCAAATCCTTTTTATTATCTCATTAGATAAATACAATAGTCCAGTAAGCAATAGTAAAGTGAGCGTGGGATTTTCTAGTATTTTTCTCATGTGATCGATAATTCATCATTTTATTACTTGATATGATAACGTGCATTTATGTTTTAAATAGGTTTTACATCGTAGAGAAATTGAACTTTTCTTTGATATATAATTAGTGAATATGAACCTAGGTAAATCTTGTGTGTCCACAAACACTGTTGCATTAGCGATCATGAGATATTCATCGAGCAACAACAGGATTTGGTGTCGGGACATAACATGTGTAGGTTTTGGAAGATGAAAATTAGGGGACAAAGGACGTCGATGTTGGGAGATGACAATCATATAATGATGTCTATGATAGTTGGGAGATGATAATCAAATAATGTTGTCTATCAGAGTTGAGAGAAGACAATGGGGCAGTAACAGACGTCACCACAATTGATAGATAGAGCTCTAGGATTTTATAAATGAGCGAGCTCTCTCCAACATCAGGTCTCTATCATAAGTAGAATGAGGGTCTATTTATATTTTCTTATGTGATATTTCAATTTATTTGTTAAAATCCTTAAGCACTCCATGAACGACATAAGAGGATCTCTTTTAATTATCTCATACTTTTCAAATATTTGATTGCCTTAGAGACATCATAATTGAGAGATATTTGACTTATTGAATTCTTTTTGTTGAGACATTCATTTTGACAGCAAGCATACAAATATCAAAGATTTTGTCACTTCAATAGTTTCATAAAATTTCAAATAATATTCTAGAGTAATTGAATTAGGATAATTTTGACTCATAAAAAATATTTTTAGCGTAGTTAGATTCGCCTCATCAAAATATCGATTTACATATAAATTTGTTAAAAATAAAATTTAGAGAACAGCCTTAATACTGAGATCAGCCGTTGGCCCTCTTGATGAAAATTTTCACGTCACATCTACACTACTCTCTCTCTTTCTCTCTCCACATGACAGTCTTTTATATAGTCTCCTAATTATTATTGGCAAGCATGACAAGTGTGCAGGATATCCATGGATCTCATAAATGCCAGCATATCGCGAACGCGATTGGAAGAGAAATCAGATATAGTGAAGGAAGTTGTCCGAATTAGACGATCCGGCGAGATTTCGCGATAAATAGAGAGTTAGATTAGATCCGTGAGAGCATGAATAAAGTGCAGAACAGGTCACACGGACGCACAGGCAGCGTAAATTCTACGCAACATTTTTTTTTATAGTACTGTTAAAGGGAAAATGGGGGAAAAATCAAAGGTTGGTATAGTTAATTTTGTTGGAAAAAAAATGTAAATCAGACATTTTGTGTGACCCTCAAAATTAATTTTTGCTTAAAAAGGGAATATGTTTGAAATTGCCCAAATTACTCTTCCAAGTCTCTAGTTATGTCTCTCTTTTGTATCTCTCTCGACTCTTATTCACATGCATAGTAACGTAGACATTCTATGTCGGCTTTGCAATCACACACTGAGCCCCCTTTCTAAGCACTGGTTGACTACGTCCGAAGTTTAAATTCGACCGCTCTAGTTGCATAAGGGGTTTTATAATATTAGAAAATTTTCTACCAACAAGAATGAATTTGCATGATTTTTTAATCACATAGCGTTACAAATTTAAATCATTACTTTTAAAAAATATTTCAAAGATCAAATAGACTTTGAATTTTGTTAAAAAATATTAATTATAAAATATATAAAATTCAAGATGACCATCTATTTTAGAATGGTTATGAGTGGATAATGATCTTTTTTTTTATACTTCTTAAATAAAAATTTATTTAAAACATTTGTAGTATATATAATGTTATATAGGATTTCAATTGATTCTAGTATTGTATGTAATTTCAAGGTAATTAGAATACGCAGAATTTTTCCTTTCTAATTTAGAGAAATGATCGGCCGCTTGATTCTCAGAACTCTTTCTATCTAAAATCTCTACATCAAACTCCAAAAGAAACAAATCCATGTAATCAATATAGGTTTAGCGTCCTTTTAAGTTATAAGGTATTTGATAGCATAGTGATCAGTTAAAACATTAACTTTGGTGCTGATTAAATATGATCTTAATTTATTAAATGCAAAGACTATTGCTAGCTATTCTTTCTTAGTTATTGTATAATTAATTTGTGTATCATTCAATGTTCTACAAGCGTAATATATAGCTTGAATTTTCTTAGCTAGTATTTGTCCTAAAACTACTCCAATGGCATAATCAATAGCATCACACATCCATTCAAAAATTAAAGGCCATTGAGGTGAAATGATGATAGGTACAGTAACTAAGCACTTCTTAAAATTTTCAAATGCAGTTAAACAACCTAAATTGAATTCAGATGGAACATCCTTCTCATGTAAATGACATAAGGGTTTGCAATTTTAGAAAAATATTTAATAAATTTTCTATAAAATTGGCATGACCTAAAACACTGCGAACTCCCTTTATAGAAGTAAGAGGTGGAAAATTTTTAATCATCTAGATCTTCCCCTTATTTTTAATGACCTGAATTTTTTTGTAAATAATTTTAAAATGAAAATCTAGAAAATATGGGCAGAAATGTTATGGCACTATGCTTGCAAGTGCATTAGCGCTGCACCGTCGCTATGCTGAGCTCATTTTTCTACGGTAATTATAGGAGAAGAAAGCAATGTTGCAGCCAAATTAAGAGCAATGCAATGCTGGACACTAAAAAATATTTTTTATTATATAAATCTCCACTTCATCACCACACCATTCCTCCCCCTCCTTCATTTCTTAGCTTGCCGATTAAGGAAAGAAGAGGAAGAGATGGAGAGGAGAAAGAGAAGAGAGAGGAAGTGGTTTAGAGCATTTTCATTCATCTATTCTATTCTAAGATTTCTTCTAATTATGGTAGGTAACTTAAATCCTATTTTATTTTAATGATTTTGAATTCTATGATTTTAATGTTCCCAAAACTAATAAAAATATATTTTCTCCTTATTTGTTGAACTTTTATCATATAATTTATTGTATATGATAGGCATGGATTTTACTGACATTTTAACTGTAATATTATTGAATTTCATTGGATAAATTGAAAGTTATAATATTCTGAAATAAATGAATAATATATAAATTATTAGGCATTTCATAGCATTTCATGAACAATTTAAGTTTAACAGCATCATCGAAGACATTAATTAAATAGCATTGTGATACCATAGAGTTTTTCCACCATGGTGCTGAGTCTAAATCATTATGTCATTTATCTTGTGAACGGTTCCAACTCCCACACTGCAATGCTCTAGCAATTTGGCACCACGATGCCACCTCGATGCTGTGGTGTTCATTTTCCTTAGCGCTATGTGGCTAATCGGTGTTGAGGCACTCCAAGAGACAGTATTGGGGCATTAATTTATTTCCAAATTTTCTCAAGAGCATATCCATTGCAGTTAGGGGTGCCAAAATCGGGTTTCAGATCGGGTTCAGGTCAAACCCGAACTGACCCGGGTTCAAACGGGTCGACCCTAACACGACCCGGGTATGTAAACCGGTCAAAAATTTGGACCTGGACCTAACATAGTTGAGCTTCTGGCAGTGGCGGGACGGCAGGACGGCGGGACGGCGGGCTGCAGGCGGCGGGCGGGCAGGACGGCGGGCGGCAGGCTGTGGGAGGGCGCGAAAGAGAGTGAGCTGGCGCGTCCATGAGTGGGCAGCCGGGGCAGGTGCAGGCAGCCTCAGTGGGCGCCCAGGCAGCCGAGGGAAGGTGTGCGGGCAGCCGGGGCAGGTGCAGGCATTCTCGGGCAGCGCGGGCAGCTCATTTCAAATGGGTTTTCAAGTTGACCCAGCAATCCATCGAGTCAACTCGAACCCGACCCATTTTTTAAACGAGTCGAATTAGGGAACCCGAACCCGACCCATTTTGAAATCAGATCGAGTCTAACCCAAAATTTTTGGGTTGGGTTCGAGCAGATTTTTGTGTCATGTCAAATATTGACAATCCTAATTGCATTGTTGCATTCTAGACATTAGGGAGTTGGTAGCATAGTGGTACCCAAGTACACATCATCGCTAAGAAAAACTTGAGAGCATAGGGGTTATGACTCTTCTGGACTAGCACTACAGTACCAGAGTGATGCAAGTAGCATTGCGATGCTGGATAAGACGGCATTAGGCCCTATTGCCATATTTTAGCACTTTTTCATTAGAATTTCTTGCAAAACAACAACCAAAAGAAGTATTTTCACAAGAAAATAGATACAAAAACTATAACAACAATTTTCACTATCAAATTCCCCTGAACTCATGTTATTGCTTATCCTCAAGCAATTTCAATACACTTGTGATTATAATACTTAAATTTCACTAAACTGTGAGCTTACAAATGTTAAAGGCAAGATAATACTCAATTATATGATGTTAATTATAATAATTAGGTGGTTTATAACTTCAATTAATACAACCATTAATTAACACACATCTTAATTCATCATTGCAACTAACATTCTTACTAAATTTATCTCCTAAATGTATATGTCTAGTGGTTGACAAAGTTAGCTAGGTTGAGTGATTTTAAATTTAGGAAAATTACTTATTCATTTAATCTTCAAGTTCACTTCAAGCTTCATAATGTATTATATTTTGTGCAATTTTTCTTTAGTTTTATTTTAAACTCAAATTCTTCAAGTAGAGTTACACTTTTAAGTACTGATTTTTTATATTCTAGAACTCATTCTCTTTTTCTTTTTCTTTTTCTTTTTCGTTTGCTTTTTTCATTTTTTTAAAATTTTCACAGAGTACCTTGGTAATGATATTGAATACCTAGTTGTCTTTCCCCTTAAATTAATCTAAGTCTAAATTTCAAGAAGCTATAATGCAAAAACTACTACTTGAAATAAACATTATCATTAATCTAATTATTACTCTTTCCCTAAATTTTAGTCATTCAAACCTAAGCTAAGTAGTCAAGTGCTTCTTAGTGGTTTAGGAGTTAATTTTAGTCGGAATTATTAGTTTTAATGATTTTCATTAGTTACTGTCAAATAACTCTAAAATTATATTTAAAATGTAGAGGAGATCACCTTAATTCCATAGAGTATTCAATTATAAAGATTGGGTTAGAATGAAATCAGCATGAACTTCCTAAGCTTCAGGTATTCTAAATTATAATTTATAAACATTATTAGGGTCATTGGCGGTGGCACTAACTCAACCTCATGTATCCAAATGACAATGCATGAGGGGTCCATGTGTAAGGCGACGGTTATACAACTTATTCAGCACGACAAAAGCAAGAGCCATCTGATGGCACGTAGATTAATGAGCAGCTCAGATGTAATCAAACAAATGGCTTGTTTGATCAAAGCCAAAAGTGCAGTTTGAATGAGAGACGAGGTGATAAAATCAGATTCATTGTTTACAAAACATGTAAAATCAAAGGCGATGATTTTATCTCCAATGCTTGTATACATATAAGCCCTAATTTGGAAGAAGCTTCCAAACTCAATGTACACTTAACCAAATAATTTGAAATTTTAAACAAAGCTTCCCCTTGATTAGATGAAGAGTGGGGGATAGTTTTTAGTCTCTGAAATGCATTGCATGGAAAGTTATTTGAACTCCTAGAAAGAAATCTAGGATTTAAGATTTACCTCTATAGGAAGGGTCTCAAAGGGAGTTCTTGGGCTTATTTTCTTCCTTGGATCCAAAGGGACAAGTTTACTAAAGAACTTGAGACTAGGGGATGTCTAAGTTGAATGTTTAAAAGCTCGAGATTGAATAGTGCTCGGATAACCTTCGATCTCACCACTGGTAAGGTCCAAACACTAGGGAAATACCTAAAAAGTGCAGGGAACCTTTAGGGAAGCAAAAACAAAAGATCTTTGGTATGGAGATCCATTGGATAGAGAGTAATATTTGAATGAAGGGTTCGAGTAATTTGTCATATTCTAAGCTTCACAGGCCAAATGAATGATTAGGATTTATCAGGAGCACTCCTTAGATGATTTCCATGTATCCCAAGTAGTTAGGGAGTAGTCTATGAACAAGGAGTGGTCTAAAAAAGGTAGAGAGACTTTAGGTCACTTTCCCATGTGGGGGCACCACGAGTTAATATGGGCTAAACCAGGGTTAGGAATTGGTTACAGTATGCCTGGGAAGATTTTAAAACAATTTAAATGACTCAAACTAGTTAGAGTGGAGTGAGCATGCAAGAATTGGAGGGTTTGACCATTTGTATAAGCTTGATGGTTTGACCATATTGACCAATCAACATGAGTCATGTTAGTTTGAATGTACGAGATGAATATATGAAGTATTTAACTTTTTAAGTGAGTTGACCAAGTCAACTTGCCATAGAAAGACTCACCCATGCCTTGGGTTTACCTAAGGAATCAGATGGAGTGAGGTTGAATGATTGGAAGGGTTAGTTTGATTATAATTAGTGGTTTGACACAAGCTAACCAATTTCACCAATTTCAAGTATAGTTGACCAAGTTAACATTTGAATAGGCCATGTTAACCAAACATGTTCAATCTATTGGAAGTTATATTTAAAATGATTTTGTAAAGTTTTGAGGAGAAATGAGGTTTACAATGAGTCAATATGGTGTTTGATCAATTATGTTAGGTCGAGCTAGCTCAACTCAGTCAAATGTGCCAAGCACTAGCTTAAAGAAGCACTGGTAATAGATTTGCTATATGAAGCTCCAAATGGTGAGATTTGAATAATGATTAAAGTTAAAGAGTCAGTGTATTGCAAAAAATAGTGCACTGGGTATATTGGATGTAGTTTAGGGTTTCAATATTTAGATGACCTCAGATAGAAATGAGGTCAACATGTTACACTCATGAGATGTAGATTCTTCCAACTCTAGCCTAGAAAAATGATTAACAACTTGGTTCTCGGTGCCACTCCTATCAAGGATTTTCAAATCAAACTCTTATAGAAAAAGTATCCACCTCACCAATATATGCTTATCATTCTTTTTTTCATAAGATATTTGATTTTAAAATGGATAGTGTAATCCAGAACCTTAGTGTTTATCAAATAGGATCTAAATTTCTCAAAAGTAAAGATAATTACTAGCAGTTCTTTTTCAACTATAGTGTGATTACATTTAGTAGCATTTACGTTCTGCTAGAATAAAATATGGCATGAAATTTCTTATCTTTCCTTTGACCCAATATTGCCCCAATAACAAAAGCACTTGCATAATTCTTTAATTCAAAATGCAAGTTCCAATCATGTGTAACAATACTTAGTGCAGTGATTAAATGCTATTTCAATATGTTCAATGGATTATGACATGCATTATCAAATTCAAATGGGACATCCTTTTCAAGTAAATGGCACAATGATTTTGTGATCGTAGAAAAGTCCCTAATGAATCTCCTATTAAACTCATCATGAACATTCTACCATTCAGATATAAACTTCTAATGCCTTTCATAGAAACTCTTAATGCCTTTCACAGAAGAAGGTGGTGGCAATTTTTTTTATGACCTACACCTTAGTTATATCTACCTCTAATTCTCTCTCAAAAATCTTATGCCCTAGCACTATCCCCTCGGCTGCTCTAAATTATAACTTTTCCCAATTCAATACCAAATTTGTTTCTACACATTATTTCAACACAATAGTCAAATGATTTAAGCAAGACTTAAAGGAGGAACCAAACATAGAAAGTCATCCAGAAATACCTCAATGTCCTGCTCAATCAAATTTTTGAAAATCAACATCATACAACACTAAAAAGTAGAAGGGACATTACAAAGACCAAAAAGCATCCTCGTAAAAGTAAATATCCCATAGGGATTGATGAAGGTGGACTTGTCGTGGTCCTCAAGTGTTATAGGAATCAGATGATAACTTGAATACCCTTTTAGTAAATAATAAAATGAATGCTTTGTCAATCTATCTAGCATTTGATTAATAAAGGGCAGGAGAAATGATATTTTCTAATAGCCTTATTTAGTTTCCTGTAGTTAATATAATATTTTCACCCAGTCACTATCCTAGTAAGAATCAACTCATTATGACCATTGAACACTATAATAACGCCTCATATCTTTAAGACACAGTGGATAGGACTCACCCAGGCACTATCAGAAATTGGGTATATAATTCCTTCATCTAGCCAGCTAAGGATCTCCTTCATAACCTCATTCATGGAGGGGTTCAATCATTTTTAGGGATCAACTTTTGGTAGGGAATTTTCTTCCATCAAGCTCTTTTGTATACACAAGGATGGACTAACTCTCTTAATGTCTGCAATTGTTCAGCCAAAAGCTTTCCTATGGTCTCTAAGAATCCAAATTAACTTGCCTTCCTACTATTCTCCTAACTTTACATAAATGATAACAAGAAAAGGTAATTTATCACCTAAGAAGGCACACATAAGATGGGTAGAAAGGGATTTAAAATATAGATCAGACGCCTCCTCTACAGATGGTCACAATGATCTACCTAGGGATGAAGTATCCAAAACCTCATACTTCTCCCAAAATAACCTAGGGGTATCACCAATCATATGCACAGACTCTTCAACCACCACAATAATCTCCTCATCACTCTATGACATCTCCAAAGCACTATGACTCAATAAATCGTCCATATACTCCTCAATATAAGCCTCAACGAAGTCTACTCTAAGGTATCCCTCACTCTTATCTCTAGGGAATTTCATAAACCTAAGCACACTAATTGTCACCTCCTAGTCTTGGACTCTCATAGCTAGCTTTCCCTTATTGACATTGATCATAGCCCTACCAGTCACTACAAAAGGTCTTCCAAACATGACGGGCATCTCCTTATCCTCCTCGATATAAAAAAATATAAAATCTACAGGAAAAATAAATTTATAAACCTTAACCAACACTTCCTCTATTACCCCCTTAGGATAAGTGAAAGATCTATCAGCAATCTGAAGCGTAACAACGATGGGTTGGACATCTCCTAAGTTTAACCTATTAAAAATGGACCAAGGCATAAGGTTTACACTAGCTCCCAAGTCACATAACTCTCTTCCATAGAATTTTCCCCTATGGCCATAGGAATGGTAAAGCTGCCAGGATCTTTTAGCTTTGTAGGGAGTTTCTTCTACAAAATAGCATTACACTCCTTATTCAGAGATACAGTCTCAAATTCATTTAGTCTTCTCTTCTTATTGAGGATGTCTTTCATAAAATTGGCATATATAAGCATTTGTTCTAAGGCTTATACAAAAGGGATAATGATAGTCAATTTCATAAACACCTCTGAAACCCTAAAAAATTGCCTATCTAGATTCTGCTTAATCAACCTTTGGGGGAATGTTGGTGGTAACTTCTCTACAACCTTCCTAATGTTTTTATTAACTTTCTTAATAGGCTACGGTTGCTCCTTAGGATGGTCAGTCTATATAGGTTCTCTTACAACAAGTTCCTCCTGGGGTTGCTCTCCATCTCTATTGGTTTCCCCTAGTTCCTTCCCACTCCTAAGTTGGATGGATTTAAACTTCTCCTTTCCTTGCTCCTTAGGGTTTACTTCTGTAGTGCAAGGCAAGGGGTCATGCCACAGAATCTAGTTTGGAAGAATTTTATTTCTTTTTTTTCAATTATATTTTCTAATTCTTTAACAACCAAATCATTGACAATCATAGCTAATTAATTTCATTCAAGGAAAAATATAAATAGTAGTAAATATAATTACATTTCCAATGTCTAAAAATATGTATACAATTGCAACCACATGCTACAAAAGAATACACAAAATAAAAAGATGGAAGTAAAATTAAACTAGCATAAAACCATCATCACAGCTTAGGCTTATATTGCAGGCTACTTACCTTTACCTAAAATCATTTTAAATTATATAATGAGCATAAAAGCCCAGCAAGTAATCAAAACTAACCACTATATTAAATATAAGGGAAAAGAATCGATATACCCGCTCTAGTTCCAATCAATATTAATCAATAATAATTAGTCTATCAGTATAAGTAATAATCAATCTAAAAAATTAGTATCACTCAAAAGTAAAACCAATATGATCAATAAAACCAAAAGAGGCCTGTCAACTATAAGGAAAATTGGTAAAAAGAAATATCAATCAATAGGCCATGTCAGTATGTTATATGATATTATATCAGTATCAATGCTAGTTCGATAAGTTCTATATTAGTTGTATCTATCAAAATAGCTCAATGTATTATCATGCAAATGTAATCATAAATACAATTTTAAAGTTGACAGCCATCCTTCCTTATATACAAATTCCATATTTATCTTATATATCATTTCTACCATTTTCTATATGCAATATAATATCATGTTTGAAATATATTAATCCATGAAATATAAGGAACTCTGAACACCATTCATTTACTTTAAAAATCATAACCATTAATTCACCAATAAAATTTAATAATATTATAGTCAAAATATTCATAAAATTCATATTTATCATATACCAAAAAGTTACACTATAAAAAATTGATAATTCAGGAAAAAATATATTTTTATCAATTTTGGGAAGTTTAAAATCTAAGAAATTAAAACCATTGAAAACAGGAGCAAGAGTATAGTCACTTACTTCAAGTAAAACAAAATTCGTAACATAAGCAACAAACAAAACTACCCCTGAGATCTTTCCCTCTCTTCTTCTCTCTCCCTTCTCTTCTCCCCTTCGTCGACTTCTTCCCTAGTAAGAAATTAAATAAGTGGGGAGGGGAGGGATGAGTGGAGGAATATATATATATATATATATATATATATATATCACCACAGCACTCTAACATGGTGCCATAGTGTTGGTTGCTTGCCTATTCCATAATTATTGTAAAATAGAGAGTATCGACATTATCGTATCAAATTATGATGCCCTAGTGCTGCACCCCTCAGATCTACTACACCTGTAAGCACAACACCATAATGTCGAACTCAAAATTATTTTTTAAATAAGTTTATTTTAAACTTTTGAGTTGTCTCAATCTCCTCACATTAAAAAAATATATCAGTCTGAGAGAGTAAGCTTAAACCCCAACATGCCAAATCAAACTAATTAAAAATTAAAAATCAATAATCTATATTAGTAATCATGTCAAAATTAATTTTAGAATTACATAAAAAACCTAACTTAAAAAATAAATTAGGAAATAAATAATTGACTAAATAGATAAAACAAAATAATATCGGCCATATAATTAGGTACTTTAGAAGCATCTTTCATTGACCCTAACAGAACATGTCCTTACCCAGGTCTAGGCCATGGACATTCTGCCATTCGGTACCCATAATCCCACACCTAAGGCATTATCCTATCTCCCTATAATAGGATCTTACATGTCTCCTTCCACATTAAATGCATTATAGTGTGGTAGGTGCTTTAACAGTCTTGCTGGTCTTTTTCTTACTACTTTCACCTATTTTCTTATGGCTCTATCTAGACTATTTTTCTAATATATCACTCACCATCTGAGCGATCATGTGAGCAAACTTTACCATATTCTCAAATGTTACATAAAAGACTTTAGTATCAAATTCAGACTTCTTTCCTTTTTCTTTTGGATTTATTTACCTAATCAATAAATAAATCTCAAATATAAAACAAATATAGAACAAATCCTTTAAAATAAAATAAATCTATAAATATATTTTAAATAAAAAAATAATTCAATAAAAAATGTAGCTCTGATTACAATCAAATTATTTTACTAACCATTAATCTAATACCATTTTGTCACACCCGAGAATCTAATTTGGAAGAATTACATTTTTATTTAATTATCTTTTCCAATTCATTAACATCTCGATCATTAATAACTAAAGCTAACTAATTGCATTCAGGAAAAATAAAAAATAATAATAAATATAATTATATTTTCATAGTCAACATTTACATCTTGATTCATAATTTAAAGTCTAAATGAATATATAATAGGACCACATGCTATAAAAGAATACACATAAAACCAAAAGTTGGAAGTAAAACTAAACTAGCATTAAACCATCATTACTACTTAGTCTTATGTTGCAAGCTCCATACCTTTACCTGAAATAATATAAATGACATAATGATCATAAAGGCCGAATAAGTAAACAAAATTTATAATTATATTTAATGCAAGATAAAATAATCAATATGCCCACTACAGTTCAAGTCAATATCAATTAATAATCAATAGTCTATTATTATAAGCAATAAGCAATCTATAAAATTATTATCACTCAAAAGTAAAAGCAACATGACCAATAAAGATAAAATAGGATTATCGACTATAAAAAAATTAGTAAAAAGGACTATTAATGGGCCATTTCATTATGTTATATAATATTTTATCAGTATCATTGCTAGTTCAATTAGTTATATATTAGTTGTATCTATTAAAATAGCTCAATGTACTATTATATAAATGCAATCATGAATGAAATTAGAAGAGTAAATCAGGACATCTAGCTTTAATATGGTGTTTCATCCTTCCATTTTCATCCATCTATTTTATTAGTCTATCATCATCAGTTAATCATATCTTTTCATTATTTCTATTAATCAATTATTTAAATAGGTGGCTTTCATTGAATTAATTAAGATTTATCACTCTCTACCTGTTAGTATAATTAGTCAATCGATTATATGCTACAACCAAGATATCACCATCAACTTTTTATTTTATGGAAAGCTTGTTGACCCATCCTCCTGCATAAGATATTATGGTTCAAGAGTCAACCCATATTAACTATAGTATTAATAGTTAGCCTTCCTTGCTTACATGCAAATATCATCTTTATCTCATATATCAGTTATACCATTTTCTCTATACAATATAATATTGTATATGAAATGCAATAATCCATAAAATGAAGAAAAAATTAAACACTATTCATTTACTTAAAAAAAATCATAACTTTACCTAGTAAAATTTAATGATATTACTGTTAAAATTTTCATAAAATCCATATATATCATATACCAAAAATTTACATGATGAAAACTTATAATTTAGGATATCAATTTCAAGAAGATTAAAATCATAGAAATTAAAACCATAAAAAATAGGAGTAAGAGTATAGCCACTTACTTCAAGTAGAATAAAATATATAATAAAAGCAACAGGAAAAAATACCCTAGAGAGCTTTCTCTCTCCTCTCTCTCTCTCTCTCTCTCTCTCTCTCTCTCTCTCTCTCTCTCTCTCTCTCTCTCTCTCTCTCTCTCTCTCTCTCTTCTTCTTCTTCTTCTTCTCTCTCACTTCTCTTCTTCCCTTCCTCAGCTCCTTCCCTGGCAAGAAATAGAATAAGTGGGGAGGGGAGGGCTGAGTGGAGGAAATATATATAAATATATTTTTCAATGCCTAGCACCAACAAAGGCTTGTTATGCTCAAATTGGTTATTAGAATTGAATCATATAGGGTAATTGGGCCTAGGATTTCCAAATTACAATTGAGGGTTATTCCAAGATCCTACAGGGTTGGGTTGATTAAAATTCCACTAATTTTCCATATTGTTAGCATCATCATCATCATCATTATTATTATTATTATTATTATTATTATTATTATTATTATTATTATTATTATTATTATTATTATTATTATTATTATTATTATTATTATTATTATTCTATTAAAAATTCAAGTGGTTCCTCCAACCTGGATTATATATATTTGATAAGGGGTTATTTTGTCTATTGATGATATTTAAAGTCTCTACCCCTTGAGAACTATGATCACTATATGGACTAAAGATAGTCTCTTCTAAAGGCATTGATGGTTTTAAAGATAAACTAACACCAATATTATATAACTTCCTAAAAGTTATTGCTACTTGGGTAGTCAAAACGGACGAAGCATCAAACTCATAGATAGTAACAACTTTCTTAGGATTCATACTATCAAATGGAAATTAAATGTTATTGGTGGACAACTCCTCAAATAAAGCATAAGCTTCATCACAAGGCTTAGACATTAATAACCCTCAAGCGACTGCATCTATGATATATCTTAGGGATCCTACCAATCCACTATAAAAATTCTAAATTATCAACTAATTAAGTAAGGCATGGTAGGGGAACTTCCTAAGCAACTTTTTAAATCATTCCCAACTTTCATAAATCGACTCTCCATTAAATTAGGTAAACAAAATAATATCATTCCTAAGATTAGTAGTCATTAAAGGAGGGGAATACATAGCTAGAAACTTATAGGCCAGATCATTCCAAGTGGTGATGTATCATGGGGTAAGGAATTCAACCATATTTTTTCCTTATCCCATAGAGAAAATGGAAACAAACAAAATATAATAGTGTCATCAGAGACTCCATTATACGTGAATGTAATATAAATCTCTAAGAAGCTGGCAATATGTAGGTTGGGATCCTCGATAAGAGTTCCCCTAAATTACAGATTCTATACCATTTGGATAATCACGGGTTTGAGTTAAAAGTTGTTAGTTTGGATGTTTAGCTTATGGATACTCTAGTGGATACCCTCTACCATGGGATTTGACTACTTTCTAAGAGGTCTAGGTGGGTCATTCTCCCTATTGGGTTCAACCATCTCTAAAGCTAAGTTCTTTTTATTTTTAAGTTTTGTAAGGGTTCTCTTTATATCTAGATCAAACAATAGGTCTTCTTTACTGATTGTACTATGTACAACCACAAATAATCAATACAGATTTACTGTGTAGCAAAAGTAAATGTAAACTAGCCCAAGTAGCTCAAAAGTTTGATAAACAAATAATATAGCTCCTAAATAAAATAAAATAAAATGATAAATAATGAAAATGGCAAGATTAAATATACTTTCCTTTCAATAATATAGAGCACATAACAAGATTATCACAGTTCCCTAGCAATTATGCCAAAAACTTGACAACCATTTTTAGACTTTACTTGTAAAAAATATGATAGTACTGAATTAAGCAAGACTAATTTATATGCAAGTATACGTGTCATTCAAGTAATAAACTTAATATAAGATGCCAATTCCATGAGGATTAAACTATCCTAGAATTACTTTAGTACTGTTTACTCAAATCACTATATTTATCCAACTAACCTGAATTACAAAGAAGTTTTTTAAGGTTCCTATTACAATTGCTGAAAAAGTAGAATTTAGTAAATAAAGTGTTTCAAAACTATGATATTGATGAAAGAGATGTTTAGCTCTTAGATCTCTCCTATGATATTGATAAAAGTTGACTCGCCTAATGAATGTTGTGAATTAGAGCATATGCACTCTTAGATCTCTATCGAGCTTATAAGAGTTTAAAGCAGAGCTTTCACTCCATTATAATTATTATATCTCCATATAATCCAAAATTTGAATCATCCTATATCTAGGCATGATAACTTTCTATTTCAATTCTTCTAATCGTTCCCTTACTCCTCCATTGAGGGATTAATTCACACAATATTTCAACATAAAGTATGGCCTATGCAATAATTAAATTTTGAATGGGAGTAATTGAAAATAACATTAGTCATTTCAAGAACTAGAGTATACCTTGGTAAATCATGTCTTAAGTCATACATCTCAAGTCTAGAATTAAGTGTTTAGCTAGCTATATAATAGAAAATACATAAAATAGATTTAGTTACTAAGATCAAAATAGAATGAAAAGAAGAGTTGTGTATGATGTCACCTGGAAGCGCTTATATAATGCAATACAAACACTTTTCATACTTTGGATGTTCTCTCTTATGTACTCCTTATTCACACACTCTCTAACACACTTACTCATTGTATTGTTCAAGAAATAACTAGCCAAACCAAACAAATTTGGCTAAAATTCTATTTATACTAAGTACATAAACTATCACCAGTACTGCGATAAACAAGATGGCACCACTGTGCTACAAAATGAACTAGCACTATGGTGCCACTAAGTTTGTCGCTATGGTGCGGGTCTGAATCATCACATCATTTCTCCAGTGAACCGTTCCAACTCCTATGCCATGATGCCACCTTGGTGTCGTAATGTTAATTTTCTTTGGCATTGTGGCGTTGACCAGTGCTGGGGCTCTCCAAGAGATGGTGCCAGGGTGCTAATTTATTTTAATTTTTTTTCCTGAGAGCATCCATTGCAGCGCTGCATTTTGGGCACAGAGTGTTGAATTAATTTTGGAAAAACCCTAGAGCATAGGATCTATGGTGCTTCTAGACTGGCACTACAGTGCAAGAGTGATTCATGTAGCACTCCGGCACTTGATAAGATGGCCCTACGACGGCAGGCCCTTTTCCACATTTCAACCTTTTTTACTAGAATTTCCTACAAAATAACAACAAAAATAAGTGTTTTCACAAGAAAATATATACAAAAACTATAATAACAAGATGCTAAATTAAAATGTAAATTAAAGTATAATTAAATAATTTTAATGTAGCAATATACTAAATATAGCAAAAATAAACAACAATATATCAACACAAAGTAGGGTAAAATAAAGATAATGATAAGATTAAATCATCAATTCTTTGAATAATATAAAATAAATAAAAAGATAATTTTCTAATATCCTTGACAACGATGCCAAAAACTTGACTCACTAGCTACTACACTTTAAATAGGCTATTACATGTGTAAACTCTAGTTCTGCGTAAGTGCATGTGTCATCTCAAGTAATAACAAATTGAGGAGAGTATCATTTCTATGAGGATAAGAATTACCCTAAGTTCACCCTAGTACTGCTTATGTGAATCACCAAATTTATCTTATCAATAAAAAATTAAGGGTATGCTACTGAAAAATATTAACTAAGTCTTAAACTTTAAAATCTTATTTTTAAGTGACTCTGAATCTATGATAGTTAAAAACTCATGAGTACAAAAGTTAGATCTCACTTAATATTGTTATGAATCAAAGCATAAATACAGTTCATCTTTATAAAGCTTGTTGGATGTCTAGCTAGGATTTCTCTCAACTACAATGATTAAATCTCCTTTAAATTCCATGACCTTATCCACCATATGCCTATGCGTGGTAGAATCTCATTTTAAATCCTCTAATTGATCCACTATTCCTCCATCAAGGTTATATAACACATTAAATTTTAAGTTTACATAAGGCCTACACATAAACTAAATTAAGCACGAAGGATTTAAAAATAATGTTTAATGATTCATGAAATTCAGATCTAATATTAAGCAAATATGATTTCTACCATATCATAATCCTAGAAAGATTTTCTAATCAACCATGGAAATTAAACTAAACTAAACTAAATTCATTTCAAAATAAAATAAAAAAATACCTTGGGAATCATGTACCTACATGTATTGTATAGTATGATGTGACAATTTTTCTTTCTATTTTCTATTGATCAAGACCTTTTGTTTCATGTGAAGAACAACATCAATAGAAATTAGTCACACAAACATAAGTAAGAAAAATAAGAGACAAATACATAAACAATAACAATAACAGTGTCAAAGTTTGTTTACATACATTTTTTTCCTAGCTTGTGAGCCAGAATGGCGGCCTTCTACTTGAAGAAAAAAGTCTAAAGCTTCTCTATTACTTGCTAAGGAGATGGGCTTCTCCACCTAGTGATGATCAAAGGAGGAAGTGATGGAACATTGAGTTAGAGGGCTCATGATGTGGACATAAACGTTAGTGTCAAACCACATAAAAATTAATTTACAACACATTTTCTCTTGATCTTTACTTTCTTACACCATTACTTATCCTTTTGATTTTTATTAATTGTGTTCAATGGGATAGCTTATGATAGATGATTATTTTGTAACATGCATACATCTTTAAATCTATTCTTACTTGGTGGTAATCATATTATGAGATCAAGTCAAAAAATATAACTAGCTATTTATCTTTAAAATTATCTCACCATTTACTTTACATTTTATTTACCCATTCATAACTTTCATTATATACAAAAATTATTTCTCATTGGTTTTAAATTATAGTATGGTATACCTCACATTTTTAACAAGTTAGAAAAAAGAAGCAATGCCAATTCACACACCCCTATGCTTGGTGTTGTCATTCCTTTTTTTTTTTTTAACAATTCTACAAAGGTGTTGTCATTCCTTCATTAAGGATATTAGGTACTTTAGGGTTGATCAGTAAGGGTTGTCATAGGGCTTAAAAGTTTGTCAAACATAGGATTTATTGGGTTCTGTAAGGGTTGACTAAAGGGGCTTCACTGCTTGTTTTAGATTAGTAAAGACTGTGCTAAAGCCAATGGATTGGCTTTAGGTAAGTCCTTATCAATTGGTCCAAGGGTTAAATAACTAAGCCCAAAGGTCTACCCATGACCAAATTGGGTTTCTAGATTTTGGGTTTGAGTTTAAACCATTAAAAATACTTATAAGGGTTGAAAAGGTTTCTAATTTGTTTCAAAAGGGCTTGATATGCTCTTAAGGTTCCAAGGTGCCACCTAGTTTAAGTTAGAATAAACCTACTCTATAAGTTCCAGGATCCTTAAAAGGGTTTAGGGCGCACTAGGGTTTGAGTTTGGACTGAATTAGTTTAAGTTTAAGATGTTCTAAATGGCTTGCTTTGAATTTGAATAAACTCATGATCATCCTTCTAACCTTATAAGATAGGTTAAAGATTCTGAATCCCTTAGGGTAGGTTATACACTAGAGTAGGTTAGGGTTCCTATTAAACCCTATGTAAACCTAATATTTAGTTTGAGTTTCAAAGGACTCATAAAAATCAAATTTTTAGGCTACCTATAGCTAACTCCAAATAATGTCTAATGTAGAGGATGAGACCAAGATTCAATTTCCTAGAGCTAGCCAATATTAAGGTTATTAAGAATCCACCTAGAGGATCATATAATTAGGGTCCTATGCTAAGGGGAAAAAACCTATAAACTAACGCTAAGCACAAAGAAAGATTTTTCCAAGCTCATTCAAATAATGCTGTCAATAGTCTTGTCTTTGCTTTCTTTCTTGTGGTTCATATTAGGATCAAAATTTGTTCTTTCATCTTCTTATAGCCAATCATCAACAACACCAAGCATTAGCAGTTTTCTTTGAACTTAAGGTTACAGTAACAAGAAATGTATCCATGATCCACCATTCTAAGGAAGTAAGAAAAAGTTACATAGGAAAGAAAAATAATCTGGATTTTATATGGAACAAAAAGCTAACCATAAAACTTCATTAATGGTGAAAATTGGGAAAAATATACAATATGGTGTAAGCCCTTTCTTGAATCCTCTATTTATTTCTAGCTCTTTGAGTCCACATTCTCTATCAAGCCCTAAGACTCGAGGCATGACATGCACTTTTTTTAAGCATAAATAAAAGACGATTGATTAACAACTGCACTATATCCCATTCGACTTCCTTTTATAAAATAAAGTATGCTGATCTTAACAAGGACTAATGTGGTATGACTCACAATCCATGATATACACTTATTATAAAATATCATAATCTAAAATGAGAAAGTTAAAATGTATGGTGCTCACTATGACCTAGCAAATATAAATTGACATGACTAAGCTATCATCATTACTATGCTATCAATAATCCTCTGTGATATGAATATAACACATCTCTTAGGTACTTTTTTATGTCCTCTTTGGATCTTTAGCTCTTAGCCTCCTTGGGCTCTTAGGTCCTCAACGTCTCAACCGGCAGCAAGTGGCTCACAAAAATAGAAAACCTCATATGAGCTTACTTTTCATCCTAAAATTTCTTTGATAACAGTGTTATTAACCTTGTAACTGGTCTTAAAAAAATTAATTATGCCACTAAATACTTCATTTATGTCAATCGGGCTTCACATATACTTTGTTGGCATATTAGTTTTGTTATGTCGAGACATGCAATATTGATTAAAAGTTCATTGAAATGGAGATCTAATGGTTTTGAAATTAATTTCTAAAATCTCTAGCCGACATATTCAAATGATTGGAGATGTAGAATTATGCAAGAATTCATGCATCTACAACAAAAATTTCACCCTCAACCCAACTTACTTTAAAAGTTTTCATAAATTCTTAAATAAATTGTCAACATCAGGCACAATAGATATAATAAAAAAAAGACAAATAATTTGGACTCTTTAGTACCATCAAAATGAACGGCCCCTTATGTTCGAAGTCATTACAGGGTCTGCATCACTTTTTACAGAGGAAATACGAAAAATTCTTTTTCAGTGAACGAAAAAGCAAAAGAGATTCTCTCCAATTTATCGCATACTGCTAATATAATGCCGATATGATACAGCGAAGCAGAAAGTATCGCGAGAAAACTCAGTTTGTGGTGACGCAATTTGAAAGTAACGCGATTCTCGTAATATGATATATTAAACATTCGCTCAGAGACGGGTCCTCTCATCGTTATCTCAAACCTTTAACCACGGCCGCCCAGCCTGTGGTCCCTCCAGTTATTTGAATGCTAAAAGGGTTTATTTAATAAATTTTATAATTTTAATTGAGAGGGTCATTATTTTAGTGGAAAATGAATGCATAATATAATGAATATAACCTAAAATAAATATATTATATTAAAAAAATTTAAATTATTTGATTTGAGTTCACTATAAATATAAGACTTTTTTTCTATTTATTTCCAAGTAAATTTAATTTAGTCTATAATTTAGCCGCTATGACGACAATAACAGGGTGGTCGACTGGCGATAACGGTAGCTAGTGGGGCACTTCAGGCCTTCGGCAAATGGTATGGACGGTGGAGGAGTTGTGGGTGGGGCTCGATGACTGCGATTGATGATGCCAATCATGATCAATAGCATCAGATAATATTTAGTTATGCGCAAAACAATGAACAATAGAAGGCTATTGAGGGTGGAGTTAGCAGTAGGTTGTGATAGCAGGTGGTAATAGATTTGTATCGACAGAACTTCAGATGAGCTGTGTATGTGAAGTTCATCTAAATTGGGGCAATTCGAAAGACTTTAGAAATAAACTACATAGAAAATTTCGAACACCCAGTTAATTTTCTGCCAACTAAAGAGCAAAAAATTCAAAACTAAATTATTTAGTTTAGTTTACTTTGTATTGGGAATTCTCGCAACCAAATAGGCCCTTAATCTCAGTGAGTAAAATCTTGAAACTGTTCAGTATGATAGTTATTAAATTCAATTAAATTCAAGTGAACTGTTTGGCTACTTGTTTCAAAATTCAGTTATTTATACATATTATTATATTTATTATGCTTATATGTAGGATTGTCAAAATGAGTTTTTAGATTGGGTTCGGGTCTAACTCGAAAATGACCTGTCATCACATGACGCAACCCGATTAGGAAAATGGGTTGAAAATCCAAACCTAAACCCAACCCGGTTTGGGTTCAGGTCGACCATAAATGACCCAGCAACCTATTTTTTATTTTATTTTATTTTATTTATTTTTTTCTGCTTGAAATGAAACTAATTAAATTAATTAATTAACCTTAAATTGTCAAAAACATACAAAATTTAAATGTTAGATTACAAATTATTAACTACATACAAATTTTGTAACATTCAGATTGTAAATGTTAAATTATTAAAATATAAACCACTAAATATTGAAACATACAAAATGTCAAACAAGATGAGCATGAAAAACAAGATGGATTAACTACATCATAAGCATAAAATTATGTTTAAGCATAATCATCATAGTTGTTAGAATGGATTTAAGTTAAAGACTTAAAGGTGTCCTTCCAAATATCAACAGCCAACACGTAACAAATTAAAGAAGGACTTGCAATTTTGCATTAATATTTAGCAACTTCATTACAGTATAAATTTAGTAACAGCCAAGAGCCATATACATTACAAATAACAAATCAAAATACTTTAAATGCAAATTTGAAGAACTCCTAGGGAATAATATTTCTTCCAATAGATTTAGATGCAAAAACAAGTTAAATAGATACAATTATAAATTCATGAGATAGAGAAAAGCTTGAGTAAATAGCTCAAAATAACCCTCCAAATCATTCATCAACTAATAAAATGTGAGTGAATAATGAATATTACTATTGTCATCCAAGGCGACAGTTCATATTATGCTTAGTTAGCATCTGTTTAATTAGATAGTATATGCTCAGTCTAAGATAACATAAATACCACTTGATTGCAATAATATTTACTCCAAATGGATTTACACCTAGTTTAAAAGGTTTCTCATCATTGCTTCATAGCTTTCAGCTAGAATTTACTATTTAGCAAACAAAAATTTAAATTCAACAACAGCCAAAAAGCAAACCAGTGAAACCCAACACCAAGCAAGAATCTTAATTACAACTACAAGTCTACAACCTAGATCTAGAACCACAATGACAACCCAACAAGCAGCATGGCAACAACTAGCAGGTGCAACAGCAAACTAGTGAAGCCCAGCACTAAGCAGGAACCTCAATTACAACTACAAGCTAGGTCCATAACTACAATGATAACCTAGAAAGTAGCAAGGCAGCAACCTGCAGAAGAAGCCCTTAATTACAACAACAACCCAACATTAAGAAACAAGCAACCACAGGTTTAGAACCAACAACCACAATGACAAACCAGCAAGGAAACCATCATTATGAAACCAACAACTAGGTCTAGAACCAAAATGACAATAATAACCTAACATTTAGAAACCAACAACTAGGTCCCTAAACCATAATGACAACCCAATAAGGCAACAACTAGAAGACTGACTACCCTCAATAAAAAACTAGCAAATAAACCAAGAAATATAATTTCAACCCAGTAACCAGCAACCAACAACCACAACCCAGAACATATTACTAAGTTGATTATAAGAAAATTTAGCACAGAAAATGAAAAAAAATAAAGATAATAACAGTTGCTACTAAAACAAATAAATGTCAAAAATACTAAAGCTAGTTTCATCAACAAAAAAATCAAGAGAAACATTACAATAATGACACTAGCAGCAGTAACTAAATCAGTAAACCAACATATATGAAGGTTGTAGAATCAACAACTAAATAAGTATATAAATAAAATTAAAGGTAATAATAACAGTAATTTAGATAATAATAGAGGTAGCAACAACAACAAATAAACCAACTATAAATAGGCATCTAGTTGAAGTAGTAGCATATTAACTAAGCAAGTGTAAAAAATATGTATGAATGATCCATTGGCCCATTGCTAGGCACTAGGCAACCTGCATAAGCATAGATAGGCATCAAGTAGAAGTTTCTATTACAATACAATTTGATTAATAATTCCCTTCAATTCTCAAAGGCCAATAAAATTATTTCTGTTGACTGAACTATCAGCATCTTCCATTGGATTTTATTTAGCATTTAGGATCATGATATTCTCTGTAACATTGTTATGTTTTGGATCAAACATAACTACAAAGGAATAGATATACTTCAAATAACCAATCAAAGTAAATGAAATTAAAAATGTGCGTAGTAAATTACTATCTAACCCTACTTTCCATATAATCAATCTTTAGCACAAACTAGTGTTTTGACTATATTATATTTAAAGGCACTTTGATATTGATCCATAACTTTACCACCATCATCAAATACACTTTTAGAAGAAACTATGGAAATAGGAATGCACATAACACATGTAGCATTGCAGCTACTCCATGAAACATGTATGGATTTCCCTTACAGAAATATAAGATATATAACTCTTCTTTTCTATCAATTTTTTGCTCTTCAAGATAAACTTCAAGTTCAAATTTCCTAAGCATTATTATTTCCTCTTCGAAAGAATCAAAATCCTAATTATGAAGGACAGTGTGTTACTAAAATTAAAATAGATAGAGTAGCTTATAAATTATGGAATCTGATCCCAACTAAACACAATAGAACAAATAACTAAATATAAATGCACCTGTAAAAACTGTGATTTAACCAATGTAGTAGAATTGCTACTTGAGCTCTGATTTTAAGAACTTTTTTGTGGGCATTGTGGACTGCCCCATTATATATTGCTTTTCAGTTCTAACATAGTTGGTAAATAAGTAAAATAATTTCTTCCTAATCTTCATAGTTTCCAACAATGTAATCAACACCACATAATCTTTTGTAACACCACTCAGTGACAGTAAATTAATATCTAAGATCTAGAATCACAGTGATTGCCAAGATATTTGAGAAATCAACCAAATACTTTCCAAATTTAGTAAGTATGCTACTAGTCATTCTTCTAATGCAATCATGCCCACTATACATTTTAAATTTAAGTGAAGCATAAGCAGTGGAGACATAAAGGAAGTAAAGATTTAATGTTGGTTATTTTGTGCTAGAGAACACACAAGTTATCTCAGAGAAATGAGCTGAGAACCTACAAATATTCTCCAATTTGTCCCATTTAATGCCAATGGGACATGCTTTATAGTTAGAATCAACCAACTCTAGATGAAAGAAAGCACGTTTATAGTAAATAACAACATCGAGCATTATAAAATTTGAGTTCCACCTAATTGGAATATCTTGCCTCAATCCCCTCTTTGAATCAAGATAACTTTATTTTGCATAGTCTTCTTTTTTCTAGCCTAGGAGGCCTTCATATACTTGATGCCCTCAATAACTTTTGAGATAGAAACATCTATCTCCTTCATCCCTTCTTACACAATAAGGTTTACTATATGTGTACAACATCGAACATGGAAAAAATCATCATTGCATAGTAAACCCCCCTCAAGTTCAGATGAATCTTTAAAAAGCCTATCAAAAAATTATTAGCAGAAGCATTATCCAAAGTGATACAAAAAACTTTGCTCTCAATTTTTCATTCATTTAAAAATGATTGAAGTTTTTCAAACAATGCAATCCCGTCATGTGGGGGAGGCATAAAACTACAATTAATAATTTTTTTTGTAGTAGTCAGTTATTGTCAATGAAATATATAGTCAAATAAATAAAACCATCAGTATTGATAAAAATTGAAAGACCTAATGTCAAACAAACTCTACTAGTACATTTACTCAATGATGAATGAATATAGGCTTTCTCCATAATAACCAACTTCTTACAGTCACTTCTTACTGTGTTTCTAGAAACTACCTGTAGGTCAAGGCAGAGATAATGACATACACTGATCCATTCAACACACTAAAATGGTAGATCATAGATAATAATATAAGCAATAAATAGATCATGAAACTCTTGATAGTCAAACTTACTATCGATCATGGAAATAAGTAAACTAAAATTTGATTACAAAATTAGCTGGCCCATATCACAGGTACTTCTCTTCTTACAAATTTGTAGATGTCATTTTAAGTTGCTAGTCCCATTCTTACTAACACATTGATAAATTATGCCGCATTTTCTATATTTATATATTTATTTTCCATCAACAACTAGGGCTAACATCTTATTATGACCCCATACAGTTGAAATCATCCTTCTTTTTTTTCTTAAGAACATTTTTCCTATCCTTTTCTTTACCATCTCCATTACCAATATCAACATCATCAAATTCATTTGTGTCTATCTCAATTTCATTTCCATCACTAAGAATTTATAAATTTTTAAGAAAATGAGTACTTTCAATGACAATATTGGAGTCCTCCATCTATCATATGAAATTAAAAATAGTTACAAAGTGTAATATACATTTCAACAACCAACATATTATATACAAACAATCACTCAATTCATCCAACAATGCACACAACCTTTGAATCTTTTCAGTTTAAGTTTCGTTAATACATATTTAGAATAATGATTTCAACAGCCAATAATCTCTAATCAATTTGTGTTTATCCTCTCATTAAAATAATACATATAACATAATACAACAAGGTGGGCAGCAGGAAACATCCTTAGAATACATATAATTTCTATTATAAAAAAATGTAAGAGCATGACATTTACTAAAAATGAAGAAGAAATGGAATAATACTAGTGTACTTAGGTCAATTCTTAGCTTTCTCATCATAAAATATAATATATTAACCACCCAAGGTTTGAATCTCTACAAGAAAATCATCTTAAAATTTACGATTTATTTTCACATAATGCATGCCCACTTCTATTTGAATCTGTAAAAGTAGGTTAAAGAAAAATTATTAAAACTCAAAATGCTTTGAACTTCATTATTTTTGACTTGAGCAAATCTAGCATTCCATAGCATGCCTCTGCCTAAATGACATAATGCCCATCTTAATTATCAATGCATAAGAAAAATTGTAATTAATTAAATATATATACTTGATCAAATGAACGAATTTTTGGATAAGATCATCATTAAGAAAAACACCTCTTATTTACTGCACAAATTGTAAGAACACATCACTAATTTGAGGGAAGCATTCCGAAAGACTAAAAGTTAACAAATTCGATAAAATTATAAATACCTTTTATTTATCTATAAACTAGAAAAATGAAAAAAATGAACTCCTTATGCTAAAAGTTTAATAGGACATTCACTTAACATACAATTCAAAAATTGTGTACATTTCAATGTTCTCTCAATAATAGTAGTCAGCATAGATGAGAACTAAGAAGATCAAAATTTAGAAGCATTCACAGATTCACCATTTCACCTTAAACCCTAAACCAGACTACCAGATTGTCATGCCCCAAAATATAATTTAGAAAATTTATTCTTTTAACTTTTAATATATAATAATTAGAGCTATCTAATTTCTCTTATCAATATAAATATTGGAGAAAATAAAACTCTCAATCAAAATCTTAATATATATATTCATATTTATTTTTTCAAAAATTATGTACACTACTCAAGATCTATAAAATCATATTACAACTAGTTTATCTTGAGTATAAAAGAATAGCTAAAATAATAAAAAGCCTGAACTTAAAGGATCCTGGTCGATCTCACACTCCTACTCTGTTGCCCTGGCCTGAAATCATTTAACCATGTATAATGAGCTCAAGAGCTTAATAAGTACCAAATCCTATAATTAAACTCAAAGCACGACAAATAAGCAATATGCATGTCAGTAGTCAAACCATTACAATAATATTTATAAGATCATTAATCAGTTCATAAGTAATAAAACTCATATACAATAGTAATAAAGTCCATAAATAGTAAAAAAAATATGGTACAAAAGTAAATACAATAGTATAATAGAGAAATGGGCATTGAATTAATAAAGCAGCTGTCGTACCAGTACTATTAATTAGTAAATAAATTGTATAAAGTGATACAACTAAAATATTGGTAAGAACTATTATAATCATATCCATGCAGTAAAATCATATAAATATATGAACATGTATCATTTCAGTATCTTAATCAAATTCTCAGTATACCACATACTTAGTATGTTGTTGCTCGATATATTACGTGCTCAATATGTCACATACTCAATATCAGTATTGTGAATTAAAAGTATCAAATAGTATCGATGTCTGTATTGGTAACGATAATAGTCCAGTATCATCAATAAAGTTTATGGAAGCAATAATAAAATAATATAGTAACAATGAGTTCATATAATAAAAATAAATTAATAAAATAATTATAAGGTTATATAATAATAATAAATTAGTAACATATATTTCAGTAATCATATTAAACAAGCAAGCAGTCCTGATTTAGGGGGTATTTTTTGAGTAGTAAATTAATTATTAGTAACTGTTGGCTCAATAAATAAAATTATCACTCTTTACCCATCAGTATAGTAATAATTTCTCATAACTCTTAATCGGTGTATCACATGAATCAGTAGAGAATGATACCCAACTATAATATTTAAAGGAAAGCCTATTGACCCATAATCCTATACAGATCAATTAGCCTCTAACCAACGTCAGTAAAACCAAATTTTACTTATCTTTATACATATTATTATCACACTATTATAATAGTAATAACGACTAGTTATTACCCAATTATATAATTATTTTCATTCTCAATATTTGTATTAATAATATGCTTAAATAAAAATATATAATTATTTATTCAGTATAAATCATACAAAATTTAATCACTTCTATTTTATCTAATAAGTTTAATAATATTATAATCAAAATACTCATATTATCGATATTTATCACATACCAAAAATTATTTAGTAAAAATTTTTAAAAAATTAAGAAATTATAACTTTTATAAGTTTTAACCAAATTAAAATGCATAAAATATAAACTATACAAAATTGTTGAAATCAAAAATATAATTTATTCAGTTTTCAATATATAAATTTTTTATATCTTGAAATCTAAAGCTCTAAAAATTATAAAAAAGTATTCATAAAATAACTCATCATATTTAAAAAAATTTGATGAAATTAGTTTGTAAAATAGACACCTAACGGTCATAGAACTCTCACTTGTAATGATACATGTTAATTTCTTAAAGATTTACGCAATGTCCAACAATTATGAAAAAATTAGTATAATTAAAGCACTATAATATCTATAATATGAAAAGACAGTTTAGGATTTGGACTTATAATGGCTCCTTAAAAAATATTTTAGTGAGTCAAAATATGGATTATTATAATCTACACATCTTAAAAATATCATTTTCGACATTTTCCTTAAGGATCAAGCATAAAATCAATATAAATCAAATTTATATAATCAAAACTCAAATAAAAAATACTCAACAAAATATACAATCGTACAATTTTTTCTATCACATAACATTCAATTATGTATGTAAAATAATACACTTTAGTCTACCAAATCTACCTGACTCATAATCAATTTCTACAGCTGTAGTAACAATTGATTCTTTCAACAATATTGCTCTAATACCAAGTTTGTGATGCTTTAAAATCTAATTTAGAAGAATTATTCTTTATCTTTTAATATATAACAACTAGAGCTATCTAATTTTTCTTATTAATATAAATACTAGTGAAAATAAAACTTTCGATCAAAATATCAATATATATATTTATATTTATTTGCCCAAAAATCATGTATACTCTTAAGATTTATACAATTCATAGAGGATGATATCCCACTATAATATTTAAAGGAAAGTCCGTTGAACTACAATCCTATACAGATCAATTGGTCTCTACCCAATATCACTTAAACTAAATTTTTACTTGTCTTCATACATATTATTATCATATTATTATAACAGTATTAGTGACCAGCTATTACACAATCATACATCTATTTTCATTCTTAATGTCTGTATTAACAATATGCTTAAATAAAAATATCTAATAATTTATTTAGTGTAAATCTTACAAATCCAATAATTTCTATTTTACCAAGTAAACTTCGATAATATTATAGTCAAAATGCTTATATTATCGACATTTATCACATACTAAAAGTTATGTAGTGAGAGTTTACTAAAACTTAAAATATCATAATTTGTGTAAGTTTTGATCCAATTAAAATGCATAAAATACAAAATACATAAAATTCTTGAAATCAGAAATAGGGCAATTGAGCAAATTTTTCAACAGGGTCAATTGACGAAAATTGTTTCATGACCTCCAAACCTAGGCTTTTCTTTCTCTTTTTCCTCTCTTTTTTGTGTTTCTATCTCTATTAGTCGAATGAATAAGAATTAAAAAGGTTTTAATGAATTTTGTTAATGGATTAAGATATTTAGATAAAAATAATAATATAATATAAATATAATTATATACTTTATTCAATTTTTGGTGTACAATTCATATAAATTCTTTTATATTTTTAAATTTGAAGCTCCAAAAATTATAAAAAAATATTCAAAAAATAACCCATCATATTTAGAAAACTTTGGTGAAATTAATTTGCAAAACGAACACCTAATAGTCCAAAAAATCTCACTTATATGGATAGGTATTAATTTCTTAAGAATTTGCACCAATGCCAAAAAATTACAGATGATTTGTGATTTGGACTTATAATGACTCATGTAATTATTTATTCTAATAGGTTAAAATACGAGTTATTACACAGATAAACTGACAAAGCTAACTTAAATCTTTCAAAGTTGCAATAATCTAACAATAGTTTCTAAAATAAAGAGCATAATATGAACCCTAAAACTAAAAAAAATAAAAAAAATAGAAAATCCTAATTTGAAAAATCCTAAAATTTTTAAAACATATCTGTGAAAACTCAAAAATGAGATAAAAATCCTTGATTCCTAGTAACATCCAAAACCTTCAATATGAAAATAGTGAAAAACCCTAAATGTAAAATAAACGAAGAGATACAAACAAATGCAAAATCTATTGGGCTCAAAAGTTTGCTGGCGACAGACTAAAGAAGGTGCGAATGTAGCCTGCAGGCACTGATAGCTACTGAAGAACCGATAAGAGAAAATAATAAGAAGGAAATAGAGGAAATAGACAAAGTTGAGAAGAGAATGAGAAAGAACAATAGAACGACTAACTAGAGCCAACTGTCACCCATGCATTTTTTTTAAACCTTGTTTTAAGAATCGCGGGTTGCATTTGTGTCACCTACGAGACGTTTCCGGGTCAACCCGAACCTGATCTAATTTTAAAAATATGTTAGAACCTCAAACCCGAACCTGACCCTTCTAACAAATGAGTTAACCCGAACCCAGAGTTCACCCCTACTTATATGGGTTTTAATTAAGCTAATTAAGTTATACTTAATATAAATAAACATATCAACAAATAATTATATAGTGATTTATTGAATTAATTAAATAATAATTTTATTTAGACAAATTAATTCTCAACTAAAATATTTATTAACTTAGGATAATAAAATTTTAATTAATAAACATTAATTGTTAAGATTAAATAAGTTCCTTAATGAACACATATATCTAATGTTAGATTAGATATTGAAAATTTCTAATTAATAAACTTATTATCAATATTACTTTTGTTAACTAAATTATAACTAGTTGAGATAATATTTTCCCATCAAATTTACTAGACTACGATAATTATGCACAAATTATTGTCTGAACTTTTAAGGAAAATTATAATATCATTAATAGTTTTCAGAAAAATTATTTTCTAAAAATTTCTTTATTATTAATTGCATAGATAATTATAGCAACCAAACTAATCTTTTAAGTATTATGCTTCAATAATAATACTAGCTAATTTAATTGATAAAGATTTTAAATTTATTATTATATTTCAGGAGATTTACACATATGTCACAAAATTTTTATATATTTATAAATCTAATTCTTAAAAAATTATTTTAATTTCTATAATATTTTAACATTTAAATCATATCAAAATATATGAGAATATAATATTATTTTAATGTAATTTATACTTTATTTGGAAGTAAATATTTTTTTTCGGGAAACTAATGGAAGAAATGACTCACTAGCCGATCTGTTCAGACAACAAATAGCTGAATTTACATTAAAGTTGCAACGTCATGTTTAACACGTTTCGTACATTCATTGCGTATTTAAGCTGTTCTCTGTTCTGCTAGAATACTTCCTTCTTGCATCGTAAAGGTCGGAGAGGCGCTGTGGGCCGTCGGCTTCGTGCGAGCCGAGTAGCCCATTATCCTATTATAGCATAGTAGTCATTGATGATAAGTGCAGTTGCTTATCCAATTAGAGTTGATCTGTAGACGAGCTGATAATTAGCAAAATCATCTCAATATAAATTTAGATCTCTGCATTGAACATCCAATTTTTTTTGGTCTGAAACTCTGAATTAATATTTGGGGTGGGATGTGCGTTGATTTTCTTCTTTTTTTTTAATCTGAATTAATAAATAATATTCTGAGTGGGATGTGTGGGTGAGAAGGGAGAGTCATCTCGCAGCTGGTCTTCTTCTCGTCCTGCTTGGGCTCCGATCGATCTCAGTAGTTTTAAGGTAACGAGGTCCTGCTTCTCACTTGGAGTTATCCCTCCATCGGAAATTATGTTGAAATCGTATTTTCACCCTTTTCCGTTGCTCTTGGCATAGATTTTTCTATTCTGGTGTATAATAATTTGAGGTTTTCTTCCCTGAAAAATAAAAATTTTAGAAAATAAAAGTTTGATGTTTGCAGTATATTACGTGTGACCAACAGTATTTGCTGCGATCTCTGAGGTGAATCAGATTTTGGGGTGGATCGACGTGTTAATGTGAGGGCTTTGCTGGCGAAAGTTTTAGATTTTGTGGAACTAGATCTGGAAGTTTGTTTTAGGTCTTTAAGGGACAGCTGATGCGATGTCTTCCCTTAGCAGAGAGCTGGTATTTTTGATCTTGCAGTTTCTAGATGAGGAGAAGTTCAAAGAGACGGTTCATAAGTAAGTTTGTCTGTGAAAAGTTTTGATAT
Source organism: Dendrobium chrysotoxum (assembly GCA_019925795.1). Lineage (NCBI taxonomy): Eukaryota > Viridiplantae > Streptophyta > Magnoliopsida > Asparagales > Orchidaceae > Dendrobium > Dendrobium chrysotoxum. Next base: position 72,227,550 of record CM034312.1, on the reverse strand, counting down.
TTGATTCAAGCTAGTGGTTTTCAGGGTTTTTGAGTTTTTTTTGTTTTTGTTTTTTGGTGATAGGCTGGAACAGGAATCTGGTTTTTTCTTCAACATGAAATATTTTGAGGATGAGGTTCATATTGGGAACTGGGATGAGGTGGAGCGCTATCTCTCTGGTTTTACCAAGGTTGATGATAATCGGTATTCAATGAAAATTTTCTTTGAAATAAGGAAGCAGAAATATCTGGAGGCATTGGACAAGTATGCAAAGTTTTTAAAAATTCAGTTTTTGATCTTTCATAAAATCTAGCTATCATATTTTGAGTGATAGCTTTGTTTCAATGAATGATTTTGATGCATACGTGCTTGGTAGGCATGATCGTTCAAAGGCCGTAGACATACTTGTGAAGGATTTGAAAGTATTTGCGTCCTTCAATGAGGAGCTTTTCAAGGAAATTACACAGCTTTTGACATTGGAAAATTTCAGGTTTTTTTTTATTATTTTTATTTCATTCGTGCAGCTCTGTTTCTTCTTGATAATTTTGCTGATTATGCACTTTTAGGGAAAATGAACAACTTTCAAAGTACGGTGATACAAAATCTGCAAGGAGTATAATGCTGGTTGAGCTTAAGAAATTAATTGAAGCAAATCCACTATTTCGTGACAAATTACAGTTCCCAAACCTCAAAAGTTCAAGGTTGCGCACCCTCATTAATCAAAGGTATGCTGCCTGCAATGCTCTAGATACCTTAGTGCAATCCCAATTGGCTTAACTTTTTCTCATTTCTAGAGAATTAGCCCGTTTGGCATCACTTTTTGTCATTATTTTCAAAAAATATGCTTGCAATTATATATTTTTTAAAATAAATCAAGTTGTATTTAAAAATACAAAAATTAACTTTTTGGTATTATTCATTATTTTCAAAACATGAGTCTCAGTCACCTTGAACTTGCGCACCATATTAGCCAGATGCATCCACCATTAGCCAACCTCACATAGGCCATCGCCACACTGCCAGCTGCTTCTCCACCAACCACTTCTACTCCTTTGTTGTTGCTCTGTCACTTTTACTCTACTGTGCTGTGGTTAGTGCCCCATTGCTCCATTGTTTCCACCCTACAGATCATCGTCACCACCCTCGCTTTGTCGCTGCTTTTGCCTCACCACCATCCTCACAATTGCATTCATTGCCTGCACTACTATCGCCGCCCCACCTTGCCACCACCAGCACCATTGCACACCCTCCCGTTGCCATCACCCTACCCCCACCTCCCTGTTGTTGCGCCATATATGTCAATTTATGTGATATTCAATAGAAACAAAAACAATCTATGTTTAAAATATTAAACTTATTTTTATTTCATTATAAAATATAGAACAAAATAAATGATAACAAAAATAGAATGTCATCTCAAATAGCCCCTAAGCATTCAAGAAATATAGTTTGTAGTTGTAAAGAAATAAGGTGGGCGAGAAGCAATTGAACAAATCAGCAAATGACAAGATTGCTATAATTTCACAATTGAAAAACATTTTTGGATATCAATTTTATGCATGAATAAATGTATCATATGAAGAAGTTGTTTAATTTTTTTATTATCATCATAATATGACATGCAATTGCTTTTTTATCATTCAAATCATCCTCCAAGTATTCTAAATTCTAAACTGTGAAGGCACACTTGTTTGAGTAAAAATAAGTTTAAAGTTTTGATGGATTTATCATAAAAAAGTGTCAGATTTTAAAAATTGGGTGAAAAATAAAACTATGGGGGTTCTACCTTGGAGTTCTATTCGAAAGTAGGGGTGATGACATTTTAAGAGGTTTTCAAATTGTGTGTTCATATACTTTGAAATGTACTAAAAACCAATGAAGTTATAAACTAAAATCTAAAAATTAATTTTCTTATTAAAACTAGAAGAAGGCTTGTCTGCCTACCTAAATACATATTATAGACCCCATCAACAACTCTGTGCCTTATTTTGGCTTGGCCTTAGAGAGGAAGAAGAATTACAAAAATTAATGTTAAGATTTTCAGTTTTGACAGAATCAAAGCTATCGAATGGCTTTGAGATGACAAGATCGCTTTATCTCAAATCTACCTCACGTATATGCCCATAAGTTTGGCTTGGAAAGTTTTGCATTGGTCAACGGACTATCTATTTTAGACTTCCAAATGCAGATTTGAAATTCAAGTGATGTTTCCAGTATTAGTAGGAATTTGAAGCAAGCTAAAAAGTTGCAAAGTAGGGGTTTGATTTAGGAATGTATCAATGCTTGGAATAGTGGGAGCAACTTCCTATAGTATTAAAGGCAGCGCAGTTGTCAGATATTTTAAAGGACAGCAAGCCTGGAAGTGAGTAGGACATTTGGTTGTGACAGCATGGCAGAGTGGGGCCATCACTCATTACCATAACTCACAATACCAGCAAAAGCAGTTTGTTTGCTTCATCCTTTTCCTTTTGTTTGTAGCTTCGAAGTTAACTCCTTGATTGTCTTGTCAGCAACAATCAACAAATAAAAAAAATTGATATATGAATAATTTTGTTGGTGGTGGTACGTTTCCTGTTAGTTGGGACACAGATATTATGGGTATTCTCCAAATTTTAATAGTATATAGGATTAGGGTTAATGTGCTCATTTTGGAAATTTCATTGGGTTTAAAGTGTAATTACACCCAGAAATATAACGTGGCTCTAGGATCTTTTAGATGAAATTTGAAAACAATCGAGGTGGATTTGTTTTGATCGCAGGTATAAATTTTTGCATAAGATCAATGTTATCTCGGTTGAATGCAAGAGCTAGTATCTTGGTTTTAAAATTTCAATTGGGAGCCTGCTGTATCGTTATTTCTCTTTGTTTTGTGCTTATGCAAAAATATGTCTTTAATCTTTTCTTGTCCAATATACTTATTGTTAAAAGTGTGGGGTTGAAGTGAAAGTGATTTGCTTTTGCTATATAATCTGGCAGCTTAAATTGGCAACACCAGCTATGCAAAAATCCAAGACCCAATCCAGATATAAAAACCCTTTTTGTGGATCATTCTTGTGGACAACCAAATGGTGCACATTCTTCATCCCCAGCCAACAATCCACTGCTTGGATCCATGCCAAAAACAGCAGGTGGTTTTCCTCCACTTGGTGCACATGGGGTAAGTTGAATGGAGTTGCTTTTTTCCCATCCTTGGTAATCATGATCATTATTATATCTTGTTGGAACATGTTTAGCCTTTTCAACCAACACCCGTAACACCCCTTGCTGGTTGGATGTCAAATGCACCCACTGTAACTCATCCGGCAATGTCTAGTGGGCCCATGGGACTTAATACTCCTACCAATCCCGGTTAGTGATTTCATAATATTGTGCTTTATTCGGTATAAGTTATCCCCTCATGACTCTACTAGAAGTTAATTGTGTTCCTTTGTAAATATTTTTTTTATTTCTCCTTTACGATGATAGCTGCTGCAATTTTGAAGCATCCTAGAACTCCTCCAACATGCAATCAAGTTGTTGATTACGCATCAGGAGATTCTGATCACATTTCAAAGAGGAATAGGCCTATTGGAATTCCTGATGAGGTATGCTTGAGCACTGCGGGGAGGATTTTTTGTTTTTTTGTTTTACTTGTATTGATCTAGTGCTTTTGAGCCCTTCTTAGATAAAGTCTCATAACTGAAACTTATATGTGATTTTCTCATTCTTATCAACACATTTGTGCAGGTGAATCTCCCTATAAACATGTTACCTGTTCCTTATATGCAGAACCACAACCAGGCAATCTATGCTCCAGATGACTTACCCAAGACTGTAGCCCGAACACTAAATCAGGGTTCGACTCCCATGAGCATGGATTTCCATCCTATTCAGCAAACTATTCTTCTTGGTGAGTTTGATTAATATTTATATTTCTTTAATCAGGAAATTTCTTTTATGATGTAACCTTCAACTGCTATCTCTATTATGGTTCAGTTGGCACAAACGTTGGTGATATTGGATTGTGGGAAGTTGGAACAAGGGAGAGACTTGTCCTAAAGAATTTCAAGGTTTGGGAACTTGGGGCATGCTCGATGCCTCTTCAGGTTTGTCCAATTTTCATCAATATTTTGGCAGGAATGGTAATCTGAATTAACTGAAATTTCCTTTTATATATTAGACTGCTCTAGTTAAAGATCCTGACGTGTCTGTTAACCGCATAATATGGAGTCCTGATGGGAATTTGTTCGGTGAGATCATGGAAGTGGATAATTATATTTCAATACTCGCATTTAAATGAATGATTTTTCTTACCTTTGTCACATGTTTACTCTTTACTTTACTGTAGGTGTTGCTTACTCAAAACATATCGTACAAGTATATTCCTATCATGGTGGTAATGATGTTAGGCAGCATTTTGAGGTATAAGCAATACTATTAGCTAGTAATTCATTTTTAACATTATTGATTTACATTTTCATTTCTTACCTGTTCTATCGGTGCTAAAAAATTTGCAGATTGATGCCCATATTGGAGGTGTGAATGATATTGCATTTTCAACCCCCAAAAAGCAACTATGCATAGTAACTTGTGGAGATGACAAATTAATTAAGGTATCAATATGATATTGGTTGGTGCCCTAGCTAAAAATGAGCATTTTTCAATGTTTATTTGAGATATGGGTAAATTCATCTTTTATTTTAGGTATGGGATGCAACTACAGGGGCCAAGCAATATACATTTGAAGGTCACGAAGCACCTGTATATTCCGTTTGCCCTCATCACAAGGAGAACATTCAGGTTAAAAAATAACTATTAGGACCATATTCATTTTTGAGTACTTGATTGAATTTCATTGAATTGGTTTTTATAGACATCTTACAAGATATGCTTAGATTTTAGTAATGAGGCATTGTGAAAAGGTAATTATGGACAAATAGCTTATTTCCTTTTGAATTAACTCTACATTAATCCTAATTATGCAGTTTATCTTTTCTACGGCATTAGATGGAAAAATAAAAGCCTGGTTATATGATAATTTGGGATCCAGAGTAGATTATGATGCCCCAGGCCATTGGTGCACTACTATGGCATATAGTGCTGATGGTTCAAGGTTAATTCACTTGTGAATCCCATCAGCTGTTATGCGGTCAAATCTTGTTTTGCTAAAAGGATTGATATTTGTATCTTGTAGACTCTTTTCCTGTGGGACTAGCAAAGAAGGGGAATCACACATAGCAGAGTGGAATGAAACTGAAGGGGCTGTCAAAAG